>CM028687.1:64056773-64083352 GCA_016771965.1 Brassica carinata | reverse complement strand
GTGATTCATCCTGGTTTGATTGGAGCGGCGAAGAAGCTGTCTATTCCCAAATTGGGGCTGGAATTACGATTTGAAAGTGGGATAACTTCTTCATGCCAACTCCTATGAGATTTATTTAACTTCCTGGTGATTCTCCACCACTTTATGTTTCCAAATCAAGCTTCTCAAAAGTGATTCATCCTGGTTTGATTGAAGCGGCGAGAAGAAGGCATCTATTCCCAATGAGAACGGAATCACGATTTGAAAGTGGGATAACTTCTTCATGCCAACTCCTATGAGATTTATTCAACTTCCTGGTGATTCTCCACCACTTTATGTATCCAAATCATGCTTCTTACAAAGTGATTCATCCTGGTTTGATTGGAGCAGCGAAGAAGCGTGCTATTCCCAAGCGGGAAGCTGGAATCACGATTTGAAAGTGGGATAACTTCTTCATGCCAACTCCTATGAGATTTATTCAACTTCCTGGTAATTCTCCACCACTTTATGTATCCAAATCATGCTTCTTACAAAGTGATTCATCCTGGTTTGATTGGAGCGGCCAGGCTGTGCTATTCCCAAACTAGGAAGCTGGAATCACCTTATTTGAAAGTGTGTGCTATTTGTGTAGATGTACAAGTCCCTTCTTTATATGAACAAAGCATATAACTTTGGATATACTCAACTGTTAAGAGTGCTATTTGTGTATATGAATATGTTACCTTCTTTAAAAGTAAAGTTTTGTGTCATCCAAAAGAAACAGAGTTACGCTTGACATTGCCAAGAAACTCAATGATTGTGTATGTTTTGTATGCGTATCGAATGTGTTCTCATATACAAAGATATGTAACAGGAGTAGATAGATACAGATACAAATGTGTGCTATTTGTGTAGATGTACAAGTCCCTTCTTTATATGAACAAAGCATATAACTTTGGATATACTCAACTGTTAAGAGTGCTATTTGTGTATATGAATATGTTACCTTCTTTAAAAGTAAAGTTTTGTGTCATCCAAAAGAAACAGAGTTATGCTTGACATTTGCCAAGAAACTCAATGATTGTGTATGTTTTGTATTCGTATGGAATGTATGCTCATATACAGAGATATGTCATAAGAGTGGATTAATACATAAAGAGGACTGTGTATCCCAGATGCGTGCCTTTCTGTGGGTTTACAATTATGGAGATCGATCGAGTTTCTTGGATTGGAGATACATACGTCTGGTGTTTGGTGCTGATTATTTGCTCCTTTGTTTTTTTTGCCAGACTTATGAAAAGAGATACATCCAACAGTGGCTGATGTATAAAGTGACATGTCCCAAGACCAAAGAAGTCCTCTCTCACCGTTTGTGGTCACCCAACCATGTGATCGCTGAGTTGATTACGCAATGGTGTCAAGTCAACAAGTACGATCTGCCAAAACCATCTGATGCACCCATTGGACTATTCCCTGATGACATTGACCTATTGCTTCACAGGATCTCCTCTCCCTCCTCAGTTGAAGACCAGACAGGAGCTGCGAACGAGCTGCGTCGTCAGACCAAGAGATTTGCCGATGTCACGGCCTTCTTTGTCGCTGAAATCCCTGATTCCATCACACGGTTGCTCACTCCGCTCTCTGCTTTGGGCGAGGCCATTGACTCGAACCCGGGCCTTCAGAAGAATATCATCACCGCATTGCTCTACATCTCGAGTCTTGAGGAGAACAAAACAGCAGTTGCTCAGCACCCTCTTGCGATCCCACTGCTTACAAAGTCACTGAAGCAGGGGACAGCTAAGACACGAAGAAACTCCGCAAATGCTTTATGGGAACTTTCAAAACTTGATTCTAACAAGATCATCATCGGGAACTTAGAGACACTGGAGGCTTTGGTACATGTTATCAAAGAGGATCATTTCACTGCCGCCATAGGTGCCGCTTATGCTGTTTTCCAACTCTGTTTCATACCGGAGAACAGGGACAAAGTGGTTTCAGAAGGTTTGGTTCCCGCGCTGATCAACAGGATTAAAGAACGAAGCTTTGTGTATATCTACTTTGCTCTCTTGTCGCTTATGACTATACACAAAGGGGTGATTGAAGAAATGGAGGATCTAGGGTTTGTCGATGATATGTGCAGTATCTTGAGGAATACGAGTTGCTCAGTGACTGAAGAGAACGGTGTATCGATCGTCCTCCTTCGCATGTGCGGTCTGAACACGGGTGACAGAGACAGAGAGAGGACTAGGCTGAAACTGATCAAAGAAGAGGAGGATAAATACTCGACATTTACAAAGTTTGCAACGCAAGGATCACAATGTGCAGTGGCAGAAGCAGAAGCGGTTTTGCAGTGGATCAAGAGGTCCGGTACAGGTGAAGAGCCATAAAGGGTGGATGAAGGGAACCACCACACTCAGGTCTTGTTGATAAATAAAACGATTAGTTTTGCAAACTGACTCTTGATTCATGTAAAAATTTTAGAAAGAGGGAAAAGTTGTATAGATTCTGTCTGAAAACGGAAAGTGCGTAAGGAGGGCCTGAGTTTGCCACTTTTAATTGACGTGTGCTGTTTCTGTTTCATATTCCGGCTAGTGAAAATCATCCGAGAGGATTGCGTAAGTCTCAAGTAATGTGGTTCTCTCTTGTGTTCTTCCAAATGTTATGCTGTGCACTGTCCCAATCATGAAACGGCAAACACTTTGACCACTCCAACCTCTTATCTATAGAGTTGTGCATTATTTTTATCAATAGGAGTTTGGTGTACATAGACCATTTTAGGCGGTCCTATACTGAATTTTATTCACATAGAATGAAGTTTCATATAAGTATCGACTTTATAAAAGACATTGTAATCACAGTCAGCGTATGTTGTTTGACGTCTATTGGCTTTGATTTGACAGTTACGTTACTTGTGTGCTAATATAATCAATAATTTCATATGCTATATCATGCAATCTCATAAACACTTTAGGAACACCATTCCGTTAATAATTTTGTAAATTTAAGGTTCAAACAAAAGAACACTGCTAGAGTGTAAATCACTAATGTATGGCTAAAACGATCTAATTTAGGAACTCAGTAATAACATACAAAATGAAAATATGAAATGAAAACTTAAACATTGACCATTAACACATATTTGAAAACTTTAGTTTTTGATAGGAAATAAATGATCGGAAAATCCATTTTTTCTTAACCAATCAGAAGCGAAAGCGGGAATGACGTGGCAGAGGAGGAAGCAACAAGCTGAAATCGAAGTTTTTCTCCGGCGATACAAGCTCCGCTCTTGTTAATCCATCGTTCGATCTGGAGCCGTTAAAGGATCCGCTGCAGACCACGGCGTCTTCCGGCACCGGAAACGGTAAGATCCGCTACCGTTCGCCTTCCTCCACTGAGCTCATGGAGTCCTCTCTGTCGACGGAGGGAAGATGACGATGGCTAAGCGAGCTCTGGAATTTGGGAATGAACCTGAGCTCTTCGTGCAGGTAACAACATTGATTCTAATAATCGATGCTCAACAGTTTGTAGATTGTTCATGAATGTTACTGCCATTTTACCTGCATTGTTTGATAGATCTGGCGTCGTTAGCTTGATTCAGTTTCTTATGCTGGTTCGTGGTACATTTGTATTATTTAAGTTGATTTGATTGTCATTGTGTGAAAAGACTTATTCTTGCTGGAGATTTAGCTCTAAACTATTCACTGATTTGATTTCAGCTATTACTCTGTACTATTTTGCACATGCTCTGGAGAAGACCAAGTATCCGGACTCAGACATTTACTGGAAAGTCTCACAGTTTATCTAATCACTATGAACAACGCAGACTTCATCATCGCTTGCACTTACCAAGAGATGAGAGGAATGTAGGTTACTACTTGATATCCAGAAGTGTTTTTCTTCTTTACGAGTTCTCATTCAAGTTGTTTTGCTCAGGAAGAAGACGGTCGGTCAATATGAAAGCCATGGAGCTTTTATACTCCGGGACTATACAGAGTAGTTCACGGCATCGATGTGTTTGATCCAAAGTTCAACATAATCTCACCAGGAGCAGACATGATGGTTAGTTGAAATCATCAGGCTGCTCTCGAGGGGGGCTGCGTAAATCCCAAGTAATGTGGTTCTCTCTTGTGTTCTTCCAAATGTTATGCTGTGCACTGTCCCAATCATGAAAAGGTAAACTTTGACCGCTGCCACCACTTCTTTTGTCGATAGAGTTGATGCGTTACTATCAAGCGAAGTTGGATCTATGTAGACAATTTAGGCGGTCCTATACTGAATAAGGCCCTGTTCGTTTGTACATCGGAAGATGCATCCGATGGTCCATCTAGATGCTTCATCTGGTGTTGTTGTTTCTTCATTTCGTCCATGCATCTAGATGAATCATCCGAATGCAACTATGTTCGTTGCTTTTCATTTTTAACTTCCATCCGCATCCGTAGACTTGTTAATAAAATGACTAAAATATAATTTTTACGCTTCTGGAAAAATAACATTTTACCGCTTTGGCGGAAATTTTTGCGTTTTGAGGAAAAATATGTTTTTGGCGAAAAAGTGTATTTTCGGTTTCGCGAAAAATACGCTTTTATGGGTTTGGCGGAAAAATACGCTTTTCGCGATTTGACTGAAAAGTGTATTTTCGCGGTTTTAGGAAAAGTGTTTTCGACGAGAAAGTTTTTTCACGATTTTGACGGAAAGTTTTTTTCGTGATTTTGGCGGAAAAGTTCGGATTTTGGTGGAAATTGTGTTTTTCCTTTGGCTGGAAATTGTGTTTTTCCGGTTTTGGCGGAAAATCCGTTTCCCAGATTACGGAAAATTCGTTTTCGGTTTCGTGGAAAATTGTGTTTTCGGTTTTCGGAAAAATGTGTTTTTCCGGCTTTGGGAGGAATTCGGTTTTCGGTTTTGGCGGAAAATTTTTTCGGTTTGGCGGAAAATTGTGTGTTTTCCGGTTTTACGGAAAATGTGTTTTCCGCTTTACGGGAAAATTATGTTTTCGGTTTTGAAAGAAAATTGTGTTTTTAAGTTTTGGAAAATTACGTTTCCGGTTTTACGGAAAATCGGTTTTACGGAAAAATCATATGCTTTTTCTGGTTGTATGGAAAAATTCTATTTTCGGTTTGGCGGAAAATTGTGTTTTCCGGTTTACGGAAAATTATGCGTTTTCGGTTTTGAGAAAAATTGCGTTTTCGGTTTTGGCGAAAATTGTGTTTTCGGTTTTGAAAAAATAAGGCTTTTCGGTTGTGGCGGAAAAATTTATTTTGGTTTTGGCGGAAAATTGGTTTTCCGGTTTGGCGGAAAATTGCGTTTTCCGGTTTTGATCGGAAAATGCGTTTTCCGGTTTTACGAAAATGCTTTTCGGTTTTGGCGGAAAATGTTTTGGAGTTTTACGGAATATGCATTTTGGGGTTTGTCGGAAAATCGCTTTTTCGGTTTTGACGAAAAATCGCTTTTCGGTTTTGGTCGAAAAGTGTGATTTTCTTGGTTTGACCGAAAAATGTGTTTTATGGAAATGTTTGTTTTACATTTTTTTTGCGGAAAAACGCATCTTGCGGTTTTAGCGGGAATGTGTGTTTTTTAGTTTTTGCGAGAAAATGTATTTTTTGGTTATAGCGGAAAAATGTATATGCAAAAGAAAATAGAATTTACTGTTTGAAAATAATATTTTGATTTTAAAAGTCTTTTGTCATTAATCATTTTGATCGAAGTAGATGATCGATCCGTGACGCACCATCAACTCACCTTCATTGGGTGACAATTGAGATGATTTTGAAAATTAAATGGGTGATCCATCCTGGATGTAGATTATAATGCACAAAATGGATCACCTAAGTGAGCAACATGGCCTAAGACAATCTACAATGCTATGATTTAACGTAGAATGATATTTATAAACTCAAATCTGCTTGTTACACCGGTGGCATACGTGATTTAACGTATTTATAAAATTACAGGTGGCATTATGTTAGCTTAACTCATACCTACGTTATGAATTTGACGTGGCAGCCTATAATTAAAACAAAAAATTTAAAAAGGAGGCTAAAGAAAAATATACTCAAAACTGAGAAGCTAACGGTTTCTTCTTCGCTTCTCTCTATTTGCTAACAGAAACTTCCCGCCTTCTTCTTCTTTTTCCCCCAATTCTCGAGTTTCTAGGGTTTCTAGTTTCGCGCTCTCAATGGAGGAATCAACGGCAGCAAACGCCGATACTCTGAGGCTGGAGTTAAAGAAGACGATGACGGAGATACTCGACGACGGAGGCGTAAGCAAAGATCGCGGCGAGACTGACGGAGCCTTGGTAGCAGTTGACGAGGCGGTTAGAATCCTGAATCGTCTGAGGGAAGTTGAATCGAAGATGCCGGACTCTGATACTTCTTCGTCTTCTCCGGCTTCTTTGCTCGAAGTGCCGAAAGAGTTCAAGTGTATGCTCTCGCGTACGATCATGAGCGAACCTGTCGTCATTGCTTCTGGCCAGGTTTGATTTTCCCTTTCTTTACTTTTTTTTTGTGATTCTTGCTCGGTTTTGCTAATCTTTACAGAGTTTTAGAATCATATAACAAGAAACAGAGTTACGCTTGACATTGCCAAGAAACTCAATGATTGTGTATGTTTTGTATGCGTATCGAATATATAGTAGTTAGATACAGATACAAATGTGTGCTATTTGTGTAGATGTACAAGTCCCTTCTTTATATGAACAAAGCATATAACTTTGGATATACTCAACTGTTAAGAGTGCTATTTGTGTATATGAATATGTTACCTTCTTTAAAAGTAAAGTTTTGTGTCATCCAAAAAGAAACAGAGTTATGCTTGACATTTGCCAAGAAGCTAAATGAATGTATGTTTTGTTTTGTTTTGTTTTTTTTTTTGACAGCGAATGTATGTTTTGTATTCGTATGGAAAGTGTGCTGATTATTTGCTCCTTTGTTTTTTGCCAGACTTATGAAAAGAGATACATCCAACAGTGGCTGATGTATAAAGTGACATGTCCCAAGACCAAAGAAGTCCTCTCTCACCGTTTGTGGTCACCCAACCATGTGATCGCTCAGTTATAGGACATTCTAATTCTCTCCCCAAAGACAATGAAAGAAAGAGTGAAAGACCTGTGAATGAGCCATATGGAACTTGAGCCGATTCAATTCACTAGCTATTCTCGTGGTTGTGCCATAATCCTGCTCTTGTATAAGCTTTTCAACCTACATTTAACAATAAATAATCATTATAATTTAAATAAAACTATGAAAAGCAGAAGACTTTTAACTCTGATTTTACCTTAGACACCACACGAAAAGCCTCGAGAGACGATTCCAGAACCTCCCTTGCAGCCTCAGCATCGTAACGTTCATGCAATCCACTCGTACGTGCGACACGTGCGGCCTCCACAGATCCACGAAATTCACTGATCTCCTCACGGAGCTCAAGGAGCGGGGCGCGCATGCGGACTGCAGTCGCGTCGATATCGACGAGCTTAGAGCTCAGATTCACGAAATCGGCGTAGTCTCGATTGATGTGGTCAAGGAGATCGCGGTTGAGGGAGGTAAGGTGTGATCGGAGCTCGGATCGGAGAGTGTCGAAGGGGACGAATGTACGGAGGTCTGAGATGAAGGACTCCGAGTCGAAGACAGGGGAAATGAAGAGTGGAGGGTTGAACCATTGAGGAGGACGAGAGTCATCCCAGAATACGTCTGCGGCGGATCTCGGAGACGGCAGCGTCGCGACCGGATCTGACATTTTAAATAATTCGCTGTTTTCTTCCCGGCGTTGCGCCGGTTAGAGGGTTGAGGATCTAGTATTTATATATTTGATTTAAATAATATAATTAAAAAAATAAATTAATTATCATAAAATCTAATTTTTTGCCTTGAACCAATCAGAAGCTTGGATGTAATTTGATTCCGAGAAGAAAATAACGCGGGTATGACGTGGCTACATACGTATTAGAAAATTACAGGTGGCATTACGTGATTAATCGACGTTATTAATCTGACGGAGGGAAGACGACGGCGGCTAAGCGAGGGATCGGACGGCACGAGTCTATCGCCGACAAGATCCAACGCCACCGAGGTATCCTGCTCGTGATTTCGGTTCCCGTTGTGCTGATCGGTCTCGTTCTTCTGCTAATGCCTGGGAGATCGACGTCTGACGCGGTTGTTTTTTTTTTCTTTTTTGCTAAAACCGCAAGGGTTCGCCCAACTCAAGAAGGCCTCCGAAGAATTACGCTGTGATATTTGATTCTGGTAGCCGTGTTCATGTCTACTGTTTTGACGGAAATTTGGATCTTCTTCCTCTTCGTTCAGGAAGCGACATTGGTTCCATCTCACCTCTTTCTCTTTTATTAATCAATCAAGTAGTTCGATCAAAAAAAAAAACAGTTTGGAGATTGTTTATGAATGCGTACTGGATATGACACTAGAACTGTCATTTTACCTGCATTGTTTGATAGATCTGGCGTCGTTAGCTTGATTCAGTTTCTTATGCTGGTTCGTGGTACATTTGTATTATTTAAGTTGATTTGATTGTCATTGTGTGAAAAGACTTATTCTTGCTGGAGATTTAGCTCTAAACTATTCACTGATTTGATTTCAGCTATTACTCTGTACTATTTTGCACATGCTCTGGAGAAGACCAAGTATCCGGACTCAGACATTTACTGGAAAGTCTCACAGTTTATCTAATCACTATGAACAACGCAGACTTCATCATCGCTTGCACTTACCAAGAGATGAGAGGAATGTAGGTTACTACTTGATATCCAGAAGTGTTTTTCTTCTTTACGAGTTCTCATTCAAGTTGTTTTGCTCAGGAAGAAGACGGTCGGTCAATATGAAAGCCATGGAGCTTTTATACTCCCGGGACTATACAGAGTAGTTCACGGCATCGATGTGTTTGATCCAAAGTTCAACATAATCTCACCAGGAGCAGACATGATGGTTAGTTGAAATCATCAGGCTGCTCTCGAGGGGGGCTGCGTAAATCCCAAGTAATGTGGTTCTCTCTTGTGTTCTTCCAAATGTTATGCTGTGCACTGTCCCAATCATGAAAAGGTAAACTTTGACCGCTGCCACCACTTCTTTTTGTCGATAGAGTTGATGCGTTACTATCAAGCGAAGTTGGATCTATGTAGACAATTTAGGCGGTCCTATGCTGAGCAAGACAATCTACTATGCTATGAGATTTATTATGTGACGGTGTTGTAACTTTTTAAAATTAGTCCACAGTACTGATGATGAGTGAAATCTTTTGATTTTTGATTTTATTTTGTTCCGGTTGAACCGGCCATCTCAGGACACTGAAACCGAGAATGAAGATCTTTGGCTAGTCTCCAATTTTTTCCAGTGTTACTGAAATTGTTCAGGTCCACCACGTAAACTTAGATCATTTGGACTGCCAAGTACCACGAGAAGTTTCTTGCTGAGCTTCACGTGTACAATGGCCAATTTGATAATATCAAATCTCTTAGCCTATCATGGTAATCTCTTAGCCTATCATAATATCAAATCTTGGTCTTTCCTTTGTAAGTCAATGTATTTGTATCTTTTTTCTAGTCAACCATAGGAGGCTCGCTGAGAAGTTTCTTGCATTCAGGAATCTTTCTCACCACTTGAAAAGTCAACTGTAAGAGGATTCTGAGAAGTTTACTGTGTCCTTGTCACTTTACGCGTTATCTTTTTTTTTAATGTGGTGACGAGCCATACACTTATACAAAGTCTCCTTTTGTTATTTCTTCTTCCAAATCTGAAAACTTTGTCATTCTCTTCAGAATTTCTTCGTGCTTATTATTGATGGCTTCTTCATCATCTGTGTCTTGCGGTTCGTTGTATGATGTCTTCCTGAGCTTCCGTGGAGAAGACGTGCGCAAAGGCTTTCTTAGCCACGTTGTGAAAGAGTTCAAAAGCAAGGGGATCTCACCGTTCATTGATAACGAGATGGAGCGAGGCAAATCTGTCGGTCCCACACTTGTAGGAGCGATCAGACAATCAAAGGTTGCCATTGTCTTGCTCTCCCGTAACTACGCTTCTTCAAGCTGGTGTTTGGATGAGTTAGTGGAGATCATGAAATGCAGGGAAGAGGATCAACAAAGAGTGATAACCGTTTTCTACGAAGTGGATCCATCTGATGTTAGGAAGCAGACCGGAGATTTCGGAAAAGCTTTTGATGAGACCTGTGTGGGGAAAACAGAAGAGGTGACGCATGTTTGGAGGCAAGCTTTAAAGGACGTCGCGGGTATAGCCGGTTATGCCTCTAGCAACTGGTTCGTTCACTTTTACTTCCACTTGCGTATTGTGTGTAGCTGCTTTTGACGATGTATGTTTTAATGGTTAAAAAAAAAAAATTGTTTTAATGGTTAGCCTCTGTTTTTGTTAGGGAGAGTGAAGCTGATTTGATCAACGAACTTGCCACAAATATTATGGGCGTGTTGCCTTTGACACCATCAAATGATTTCGATGACTTTGTTGGCATAGAACCTCGTGTCACGAAGATGAAAACAATGTTGAGCCTACAAACAAAAGAAGTCAAGGTGATTGGGATTTGGGGTCCTGCCGGGATTGGTAAGACGACCGCCGCCAGGGTTTTATACGACCAAGTCTCTCCTGGTTTTTCATTCAGCACGTTTTTGGAGGATATCAAAGGAGATTTTGGGAGGCCTTGTGGTAGTAACGACCGTCGGTTGAAGTTGAGGTTTCAGGAAAAGTTGTTGTCTCAAATTTTTAACCAAAATGATATTGTGGTTGGTCACTTGGGAGTGGCTCCACAAAGGCTGTGTGACAAAAAAGTGTTGGTTGTTCTTGATGAGGTGGATAGCTGGTGGCAACTAGAGGAAATGGCAAAACGAGCATGGTTTGGTCGCGGGAGTATGGTTATCATTACAACCGAAGATAGAAAACTTCTCAAGGCACTCAAACTCGAGGCCAATCAAATTTACGAGATGAAACTTCCAACTAGAGATGAGGCTCTTGAGATCTTCTGTCTATATGCCTTCGATCAAAAGTTTCCAAATTATGGTTTTGAAAGTCTTGCTTGGAAGGTTACAAAACTTGCGGGTAAGCTTCCTCTAGGCTTGAGAGTCATGGGATCGTATCTACGAGGAATGTCGAAGAACGAGTGGATAGACGCACTACCAAGCCTCACGTCTAGTCTTCACGGGGAAATTGATTCAACTCTAAAATGGAGCTACGACGTCTTAAGTACTGCAGAAAAAGCTCTGTTTCTGCATATTGCATGTTTCTTTGTTGGTTCCTATGTTGATAGTGTCAAGAGTATTCTTGAAAAAAGCGATTTGAGCGTTAACCATGGGCTGCAAACCTTAGCTTATAGAAGTCTTATATATATAGAGTACGGATTCGTAAGGATGCATAGTTTACTGCAACAAATGGGTGAAGAAATTGTCTATGGACAGTCTGCCGAGCCTGGAAAGCGACAGTTCTTGACGAAAGCCACTGAGATTTCAGAATTTTTTGATGTAAACACTGTAAGTTCCTTTTTTTTTTTTAACATCCCGTCTTCTGTTTCCTTTGTTTTTAAGCTGAGATTTTGTTTCTTTTTGAATAATATATTCTAGGAAACTGGAACTGTTCTAGGCATAAAGCTCCTAAATTTAGAGGATGAGGAAGCCCAAATAAGTAAAAATGCTTTCCAAGGGATGAACCATCTCCAGTTTATATATATCGATATAGATTCAGATATCTATACAGATCTCGATATAGATAACGATGGTAGTAGCTTAAACATACCCGAAGGCCTCAACTGTTTTCCCGACAAACTCAGATACCTACGTTGGACGCAGTTTCCATTGAGATTTTGGCCTTCCAAGTTCTCTGGAAAGTATCTTGTCGAACTAATCATGCCCTACAGCAGCTTTGAGAAACTTTGGGAGGGAATCAAAGTAAAAATAGCTGCCTTCTTCTTTTTGTATTATGTTGCGTGTAAAGTTAAGTCATTTCTCTAAAACTTTATCTTTCTTTTTTTTTTTGGTATAGCCTCTTCCATGCCTCAAACTGATGGATTTGTACAACTCTCCGTATCTGAAAGAGATTCCAGATCTCTCAAAAGCAACGAGCCTCGAGGATCTATATCTCGGGGACTGCGTAAATTTGTTAGAGCTCACAAGCTCTATTGGCAATGCCACTAGACTTAGAGTCTGCACACTGGAGAATTGCTGCCTTCTGAAGGAGCTTCCCTCTTCTTTCGGTAGGTTAATCAATCTCAAGGTATTGAATATGTCAGGGTTGAGTGACCTCAAGAAGTTCCCAAATGTTCCTTACAGCATCGTAGAGTTGAATCTGAGCGGCACAGGAATAGAGGAAGTTCCTTCATGGATCGAGAATCTATATCATCTGAAGCAACTAACTATGGTTAAATGCAGAAATCTGGAAATTGTATCTCCAAACATTTCTAAGTTGGAGAATCTTCATACTATTGACCTGTGTACAGGAAAAGGAGGTAGGTATAGATGTGCTAATGAGAGGATTTATGATGATGGATATTTTGAAGCAGAGATCAAGTGGGGGCCTGACTTGAACTGCCCCTTCGAATTATCATCACAATGGAAATTACGATCAGACTTAGACATTCACTACATTTTACCGATATGTCTACCCGAGAAGGCTCTTACATCTCCAATATCATCATTACTTTTATTCAGTGAGAGTGTAGAGACTATTCCAGATTGCATCAGACGTCTCTCCGGACTAAGTGAGCTTGAATCTATAACTGCAAGATTTCTTCGAAGCTTGAGGAGAATAAACTCTTCTTTCCAAAATCCAAATATTTGCCTACAGATTCAAGAATGCTTCAACCTGAATCAAAAGGCGAAA
Source organism: Brassica carinata (assembly GCA_016771965.1). Classification (NCBI taxonomy): domain Eukaryota; kingdom Viridiplantae; phylum Streptophyta; class Magnoliopsida; order Brassicales; family Brassicaceae; genus Brassica; species Brassica carinata. The sequence continues at coordinate 64,070,582 of CM028687.1, read as the reverse complement.
AATCTCATCCAGACATTAGCTTGCAAATATGCGTTCTTACCGGGTAAAAATGTTCCTGCACACTTCCCTCACCGAGCTATCTCAACTTCCCTAACGATCGGTCTGACTCCAAGACCTCTTCCTTCAGTCTTCAGATTCAAAGCTTGCGTCGTACTGTCTGAACGCCCTGTTAACTATGATCTTCTGACAGTGTCTTGTCACGTCAGAGGTAAACAGAATGGCTTCATTGTCCCATATGAATCAAACCAGCTTCATCATGTTCCAAATCGATGGAAGCTCCACCATCTTTATATATTTGAAGATTCTTTCTCTATAAACCAAGATTCCCCTGAAGCCGAAGATGCCACCTTCAGCGAGCTTTCTTTTCTTTTCACAGTCAGTGATGATAAAGTCTTGAAGATCTGGGGCTGCGGTGTACGAATTTTGGAGGTGCTTGACGGAAAAGAAACTGAATACCAAGAGTATATCGACACAAACATAGAGGCAAACAATGAAACTACAGATGATGATGATGAAGGTGATGATGATGATTATGATATGGATTGGTGGGTGGGGGTTACTGATGACGTTGAGGATGATGTCGATGATAACGCTGGCTTTTCTGATGAAGTAATCATAAACATGGAGGCAAACAATGAAACTGAAGAAGGAAAAGAATCAGGACGTGGCGAGGGTGTAGAGACTAGGAGCAGGAAACGAGTGAGGTTAAGCCTTGTGTAGGTGTTGTAAACTGTGATGTTGTTAGATTTTCTGATTCCGTGCAATGTAATTTTTCCAAAAGAAAAGCTCAATATCAACACCCCCGACACAATCAATCTGGGATCTTTTAAGGTTTGGAAACTCGATCGCTATGGCTTCCTTAACCAATCATAGAATGATACGTATAAAACTCAAACCTGCTTGTTACAGGTGGCGTACGTAATCAAACTTTCAGAAAGATCTCATCACCGCATTGCTCTACTGATCCCACTGCTTACAAAGTCCCAGAAGCAGGGGACAGCTACGACATGAAAAGCTCTGCAGAGGCTTTATGGGGGGTGCTTCCGAAAGTTGATTCTAACAAGATCATCATCGGGAACTCAGAGCCACTCAAGGCTTTGGTACATGTCATCAAACAGGATCATTTCACAGCCGCTATAAGTGCCTCTCATGCTGTTTTCCACCTCTGTTTCATACCGGAGAAGAGGTAAAAAGTGGTTTCAGAAGGTTTGATTCCCACGCTGATAAACATGATTAAAGAACGAAGCTATGTGTTTATTTACTTTGCTGTCTTGTCGCTTATGACTACAAAAAACGGGGTGATTGAAAAAATTGAAGATCTATAGTTGCTCAGTAACTGACGAGAACGGTGTAGCGATTGTCTTGTGCATGTGCGGTCTGAACACATGTGACAGAGACACAGAGATGAGGCTGAAGCTGATCAAAGAAGAGGAGGATAAATACTCGATATTTACGAAGTTTGCAGAACAAGGATCACAACGTGCAGTGACAGAAGCAGAAGCGGTCTTACAGTGGATCAAGAGATCAGGTACTGGTCAAGAGCCATAGATGGGGATGATTCATGAAGGGAAACACCAAACTCAGGTCTTGTTGATAAATAAAAAGATTAGTTCTGCAAACTGGGTCTTGATGCATGTAAAATGTTTAGAAAGAAGTAAGAGGTGTATAGTTTTTTTTCTGAGAACGTTTAGTACCTAAAGAAGGCCTGAGTGTTGTTGTTACTCTTAGTTGACGTGTGCGGTTTCTGATTCATATTCCTTCTACTGAAATCAACCGAGAGGATTGCGTAAGTCCCAAGTCAGTGGTTATCTCTCGTATTCTTCCAAATGCTAAGCTGTGCACTGTCCCGATCATGAAACGGCAAACACTTTGAACGCTCCTACCTCTTTTTTTTTTCTATCAATAGAGTTGTGCGTTATTAGACAATTTTAAGCGGTCCTAAACTTATTTTGTATGCAATTTGAGACAATCATATCACTAAGCGGAAGACGCGGGTGTGGAGAAATTGCAACATACATTAGCAGAGAGCCAGGAAACTCTGGATTACTTGTCCGAGTGGAAGCTTTGCTCAGTTTTGTGAATCAGGTAAACAAAGATCCACAAAACCTGATGAGATATTAGTAATCTAGTATTATTAGGACAAGAAGTGTTTTTCTTGAGTTATTAAGCTTTTGGTTATAGTTTTCTATCTACTTTATTAATTCAGAAGTACACTTTAAAAATACCCCTTAGTTTTTCAACTTATTTACAATGGCATGCCACTAAGACTACTAATTAAGTTTCCTATTTTAATGCTTGTCTTTTTCAGTTCCATTAATGTGTTGTCTTAAAATAAAATTTAACTTCTCTTCTCTAATTAAATCAATTTCAATTTTATCTTTATTATTAAAATAGTTTCCTAATATTTCCTAAAATAATTTTAGCATTAATATAACGATTTAATAATTTCCTAAAATAACTACTTTTATTAATTCTTTACAAATCTTAAATCAACATTTTAATATGTTATATATCCATACAATCTGAATAAATGAATTGATGTTACAAAATCTATACCTTATTTATCTATTTCATGTATCTTACTAACTCATGGTTATTTATTTCGACATATTTGAAATTATCGAAATTGAATAATATATTTCATATATAATGTATCATTATCTATCTTTTTATTTATTTTCCGCATTCTTTATATAATACTAAATATTTGTGACACATTTGATTGTTAATAAAAATGTAAAAAGAACTCAATGTAAAAAAACTAACTATTACAAATGCATTATTGGTATAAACAAAAAAATTAAAAAATAAAATAAATACCCGCCCGACCGGGCGGGTCAAGATCTAGTTGGTCATTAAGATTTATAGAATGATGTAAATTTGGACAAAGAAAAAAGGAAATAGAGCAAACAAACACCTTTTAAAAGATATGGAAATACTATACAGATAGAAGAAAGGAAATAGAGTATTAGTGTCTGTCTATATTCACTACATCTTGTCTCCGAATGAATCATCGTCCTAAGAGCGTAACTTGATATTTATTTATTGGACAAGGTTTCCTAGTTGCTATTGTTTTGGTTTACGCGAACTTTCGTAGAAATCTATTTGCAATGTATATGACGTCTTTTAAAGCTATTCGTGGCAATGAGTTTGGAGATGGTGGTGCTTTCCCTGAAGTTCTTTTTGTGCAATACCCTCTTGGCATGGGTAGAAACTCTAAGAAGATTGTCTATTCTCAATATAAGGATCTTATTCCCAAAAGTCCCGGTCTGAAGGGATTCTAAGGAGGCAAAGGATTCAACAAGAGCGTCCAAGGGAGAGAATGTTTGGAGGTAAGGATGCTGCCATTGGGACCGTTGTACAAGTGAAACAGTTTCTCTTGCAATGGCATCTACTGGAGGCCTGGCCAAGTTATGTATGATCAACGACTGTTTAACCAGGAACAAGGGATGATGTACTCCATTGATGATGACCAATACAATGTGTATGATTGTTGAAACTAGTCCACATTTTTGTCTTTGAAAACAAAGAATCAAGTTTATATAAGTATTGAGTTTACCAGAGTCATGATGGCGATTACAGTCAGCGTATATATGTTTTTTTGATGTTTATTGGATTGATTTGATGATTACATTTGTAGTAATATAATCAATAAGTTCATTATGTTATATCATGCAATCTCATAAAACATTAGCTAACCCTTTGTATATGATCACCGTTCTGTTTATAATTTTGTTTTTTCGGTAAAATGTTAAATACGTTATAATTTTGTTGATTAAGAACACTGCTGCTAGAGTGTAAATCACTAATGTATGGTCTAAAAACAATCTTATTTATGAACACAGTTACTAAACATTAACTAAAGCAAAAAAAACTTTTTTTACCAAAGCATGCTTACAGATTTGAAAACTTTAATTTTTAATAAGAGTAAACTGTAGCAAAATCTATTTTATTTTCTAAACCAATCAGAAAAGAAAAGAACGTAATCATGATGTGGCAGTATGTGAGGAATTGATCACGGTAGCAAACGCCGAAGCGGGAGCTAAAGAAGTTAATAATGGGGGTTATGTCAAACCAAGAAGTGGTAAGCAAGATCGCATTGAGAATGGCGGAAGTTATGGAGTCTTGAAAGCAATTGACGACGCAATTAGTATCATGAATCGTCTTAGAGAAGTTGAATCGAAAAAGATTGAATCTGATATCCCTTCTTCTTATTCGTCTTGTCAATCGCGCAGGTATACTCTCGAACGAGATCATGATCGAACCTGTAATCATCACTTGTGAGCATTGTTAGTGCAGTGACGACTGAATTTTAGAGCTGAAAGAAAACAACTCATCAAGATGTTCTTGTACCAGTCGTCAAGTACTACATGAAGTAGAACAAGAAATGTTACGTGAAACGAAGTTGTGTAGCTAACATGAAGACTAGACTTAGAATCGACTTATAGCTGAACTAGAGTTTACTCGGAGGTTTTATGATTTACTCTGGAGAAAAGGTAAATCATCAAGGAAAGATTTTTTAAACAACATTTGGAAATTTCCATAAGTGAGATTTGAGAATATCACTTCTTTGGGAAGTTGGCTAAGGTTAACAACGAAATATATAGAGTTTATAGGAAGATAGAAGGCAAAACTATTACGTTTATTTCTGAGAATAATGCTATGTGTCTAAAGTTGGCCTGAGTTTTTGCTACTCTTAATTCATCTTGTTGCTGTTTCTGATTCATATTCCGGTTAGTACCACGAACAAAGATAGACAAGATTGCGAGCTTTAAAGGATTACAAGTGAAGTACATGTTAAACAGCTATAATAGCCCATGTGTAAATTGATCACTGGTCTATATAGTGTGAACATGTCTGACTCTCTAGGTATCAAAGACTCAAAAGTCTAGGGCTGTTTGGTTCGTTTAAGAAAGATTCACCATCAGGACTTGTTTGCAAGAAGTAAAATAATCTGAGTTCGTTCCAGAAAAAAAAAAACAATGAAAAGTATGAAGTCAAAACCAAAACCGAAGGAAACATTAGAGTTGTTTATGTAAATCAAGCAAACATTATGGTAACTTCTCTTTAATCTCACTCGGTAAAAATTTCAAGTTTAACGAATTTGAGTGGGAGTTACTATCTCTCCCGCAATCGTAAAAAGCCAATAACGTCTTTTGTTTGTATCTCTCGCTCAAATACAAATACAGATCTCGAAGAAGAAGAAGCTTCAAGTTGAAATCGAAGCTTTTTCTTTCTCCAGATCAATCCGCTCTTGATTAACCCATCGTTTCGAATCTGGAGCCGTTACAGGATCCGCCGCAGACCACGGCGTCCTCCGGCACCGGCAACGGTAAGATTCGCTACCGTTCGCCTTCCTCCCCCGAGCTAATGGAGTCCGGAACCGCCGCCGTCTCCTCCTCCGGTCACCATTCTCCTTCTCACTCCTCCGAGTCTCACCAGGGACTCCTCTCCGTCGACGGAGGGAAGACGACGGCGGCTAAGCGAGGGATTATCGGACGGCACGAGTCTCTCGCCGACAAGATCCAGCGCCATCGAGGTATCCTGCTCTTGATTTCGGTTCCCGTCGTGCTGATCGGTCTCGTTCTTCTGCTGGTGCCTGGGAGATCGACGTCCGACGCGGTTGTTGAAGAGTACACGGTGCTTAACCGCAAGGGGGGCCCGAACTCGAGGCCTCCGAAGAACTACGCTGTGATTTTCGATGCTGGAAGCTCTGGTAGCCGTGTACATGTCTACTGTTTTGATCGGAATCTGGATCTTCTTCCCCTCGGGAATGAACTTGAGCTCTTCTTGCAGGTAGCAACAGTTTGAAGAGATTGTTCATGAATGCGTACTGTTTTAGAGACAAAGTGTAGTTGAAAGAGATCCTTAGTAATATACAAGATGGACCGATCTACTTTATTACCGATTGGTTTTAGGTTGGAAGTCCATATAGTTTAAGATACTGACACTAGAAGTATCATTTTACCTGCATTGCTTGATAGATCTCGTGTGGCTAGGTTGATTCAGTTTCTTATGGTGATTCGTGGTACATTTGTGTTGTTTAAGTTGATTTGATTGCCAGTGTGTGGAGAAGACTTATGCTTGTTGGAGATTTTGGCTCTAAACTATTCACTGATTTGATTTTCAGCTAAAACCAGGCTTGAGCGCGTATCCTACTGATCCTCGACAAGCGGCGAACTCTTTGGTGTCTCTTCTTGACAAAGCAGAAGCTTCTGTTCCACGGGAGTTGCGTCCCAAGACACCTGTCAGAGTTGGGGTATGGAAACTAGTAGCTATCGTTAATGATCGTTGTTTATTTTGTGAGTTATCTGAAATGTTTTTCGTTAGGCAACTGCAGGTTTGAGGACGCTGGGTCATGAAGCATCTGAGAACATTTTGCAAGCGGTAGTTTTTATTTTTATTTATTTTTTTTTTTTTTTTTTGATCAAAACGGTAGTTTTTATTTCTGTATACTTTTTTCATGCACATTCGCTTGCTTTTCTTAGCTCTTATACTTTTATTGTAATTTTGTTTATAAGGTTAAGGAGCTCTTGAGAGATAGAAGCATGCTGAAAACTGAGGCAAATGCTGTTACTGTGCTGGATGGTACCCAGGAAGGTGCTTACCAGTGGGTAAGTTGTCATGGATATGTTTGTATCTTACAGGAAGTCATGTTGCTGTATTCCTTATGTGCCTGCGTCTATGCCTTTAATCTTATAGTGAAGACTGGTATCGTTTACTTATTCAATAAGAAGCGTTCAATGTCCACTAGTTTCTTAGTTATTGAATAACAACTATTCAACAAATTGACAACTTTAATATTCTGAAGTCTAGTTTAATGGGCTTCGACTTTGCAGGTGACAATTAACTACTTGCTAAGGAACCTGGGAAAACCATACTCAGATACGGTTGGAGTGGTTGATCTTGGAGGGGGTTCTGTACAAATGGCATATGCTATATCCGAGGAAGATGCTGCAACTGCACCTAAACCATTAGAAGGAGAGGATTCTTATGTCAGAGTAATGTATCTGAAGGGACGGAAGTATTTCCTCTATGTTCACAGGTTTGTCAGTTGTTATGGTTTCCTTGATTTTCATGTTTCTTCAAATTTCTTCTTCCTTACATGCCAGCCACACAATTTGTTTATACTGTAAAATCTTTAGTGTGAGATGCTATCTGCCTCTTATTGCTTGTAGTTACCTACATTACGGATTACTGGCTGCCCGAGCTGAGATTCTGAAAGTTTCTGAAGATTCAAACAGCCCCTGCATCGTGACAGGCTATGATGGTGAGAGTATTGTTTTATCATGAGATCTGCTTCTTTCCAAGTTGACTTCTTTGTCTTCATCCTTATTGTATGACACATGATTTCATTATCGCCATTATCTTTGCCATCCTATAGCTAAAACTCTCTAGATATGCAATTGCTCTTAGCAGATTGTATCCACATTATTTCCATTTCTTCGCTGACATACTGTATCACTGTAGGTATTTACAAGTATGGAGGAGAAGAGTTTAAAGCCGCTGCTGTGCAATCTGGCCCGAGTCTCGATGAGTGCCGGAGGTTAACCATCAACGCACTCAAAGTAAATGATACTCTGTGTACACACATGAAATGCACATTTGGTGGAGTATGGAATGGTGGTAGAGGTGGTGGCCAAAAGAACATGTTCGTTGCTTCTTTTTTCTTCGATCGTGCTGCTGAGGTAAACCAACAAAAAAGACACCTCTACTTTTCTTTCTTTGAAACCCCATTTACACACCACAACCTGTTGTTTCTTCGTTAAAATCGGTACAATGGGCTTGGTCATATGCACAGGCTGGATTCGTAGACCCCAAGCAACCTGTTGCTACAGTTCGTCCAATGGACTTTGAGAAAGCAGCAAAGAAAGCTTGTAGTATGAAGATGGAGGAGGGTAAATCAAAGTTCCCACGTGTGGAGGAAGATAATTTGCCTTACTTGTGCATGGATCTCGTTTACCAATATACTCTGCTCGTTGATGGATTCGGTAAGTACCTCACTTCCTTCCCCTTACAACATTGGTCACGATACTGCATAAATTATATGTAGGTTTAGGATATTATCAACACACTAGTATACAGTATACATATATAAGAGTGGAGAAGTGTTAGACACTGAGACTGTATGATGAATGTCATAAACTTATATCGTTGATAAACGCAAGTTTAGGATAATGATCTGGTCTTGTCTTGTCCATGTTTGAAGTTTATTTTTCTTTTGTAAGTTTATTTTGTGTTTATTCATTCGTCAACCTTTTTATTGATTTTTTGGGGGCATGAAATAAAAATAGGATTGGAGCCATCGCAGACGATAACGTTAGTGAAGAAGGTGAAATACGGAGAGCACGCAGTGGAAGCTGCGTGGCCATTAGGTAGCGCCATAGAGGCCGTCTCCTCACCGTGAGAGGGCATTTTTTTGGAACTACACAGAACATAATTTTATCAAATATTGATCGTATTTAGAGAAATGGTTTTGCAACTTATATATATATCTATATATACCTTTCTCAGATCTTTGATTATTTCATTTTTGTAAACTATAGAACGTATTTGTATCGGGGTTGTTATATTTTCTATAAAAAGCTTGCAACATTTTCTCATCTTTTTCTCTTTCCCGCTTCTTATCATTAATTTTCCTTTTCAGTTTGGCAGAACTCCTTAGTATATTGATTAACTTCTTTTTTTTTTAAGATATCAATCGATTATGATTTTTCAGTCGATACAATGATAGTTTTTTTTTAAAAAGTTCTAGCAATGGAATTTGTAGTATATTTGAATCATATATTTTAAAATAAAGTGATTTAATCAGTTTGACCAAAATTAGTAATTTAAGGAACAATGCCAAATGTTAGATAGAAAAAAGATAATCTGATTTGTTTAATGTGTCACTGTGGTGTTTCGTTAATCCACGTGGGGATTGACGTCCAATTATTGTCTGTCACTCGTGTCCCTTGAAAGATAGGCAATTACTTGCACACAACAAATAGTGAATCATCATTTATCTGGTCCCTTTTTACATAAATAGTTATTAAATACAAATATTAACAAAAGTTTAGTAAAAAAAATTTATTGTGTTTTGAAGTAAAATTATATGTAGAATAAACTCTTTGTGACATTTTCGGGATTTGTTAAAAGATAATAAAAGACTATACTCTTTCCGTTTCAGATTAATTGTCATTTTAGAGAAAAAATTTTGTTTCGAAATAAATATCGTTTTTAAATTTTAATGCAAAATTTATTAAAAAGTCTCCAATTTATTTTTCTATTGATTGAAATATGGTTAAGTGTATCGGTAATTGTATTTTTATCTTAGAAATATATAAAATCACATGGTTTATTAATATGTGTGAATAAATCTAGAACGACAATTAAAATGAAACAGAGGGAGTAAAACATTGTTAACTGTCTAACCATCAAATAGATAACTGAGAGAAATGAATAAAGGTTTACGTTAAGTTTTGAGATTCATAATTTTTTCTCTTATGTTTAGAGTATGAGTTCGGATTAGGGTTTAATATATAAGATTTACAATTTAGTTGATAGGATAAAATTCATAAATTAGAGTTCAAGTTTATAATTTCTTTTGCTCTTAGAAAAAAAAGCATATTATTTAATGATACATTGATAAATCATCATAATTATAACAGATAACTACTACTAGAAAATGTATTTAGTTTTTGCCATAATATTATACTCCCTCCGTTTCATTTTAATTGTCGTTCTAGATTTATGCACACAGATTAATAAAACATATGATTTTGTATATTTCCAAAATAAAAATACAATTACATATACATCTAACCATATTTTAACCAATAGAAAAATAAATTGGAGAATCTTGTTAATAAATTTTGCATTAAAACTTTAAAACGACACTTATTTTGAAACGAAAATTTTTCTCTACAACGACATTTAAATTGAAACGGAGGGAGTATATGTAAAGTTTGTACTCTCGGATTGAGTTTATATATAACCCAATTCAAATTTAATTATAAGTGATAAAACAAAAATATGCTATCATTTTTCAGGAAAATTGAAATGTACGTAGCGAGGAACAATTCCCTATTATCACTTAAATCACAATCACCAACTTTTGGTTAAACGAAAATCCCAACCTCGGTAATACTATACAGGTTAAGAAAATATATGTAAGTATATAAAATGACATACGAAATATTTTGTCTGGTCCGAGATGGCATATATGGGTCCAAACTGTGCAACAACATTATGAACACTAACAACATTATGAACACTGAAGAGTGTTTCCCGCATCTTTCGTTGCTTCAGCTTTACTTTTGGTTTGTTGATCCTTTTAGTTAAAATTCTGTTGTAAGATCATGCTCTCTTTTTCTCGCTCTTTGTAATAAGTTGCTTTGCAACAATGTAAAAATTCAAAAATGGTATGACAGTACGACACTGATGAATGAAACTACTGTACGCGTTAAATATGATCGAACCGAATTCGAAAAAGCCGTGTATTATTGAGTAACCAGGAAAAAATGCTCAAAACGAGTATAAAATGCCAAAGCCTCTGCTCATGTGGCTAAAGCTCCACCACATTCATTAGATTAAAGGCAAGAGAAAAATAAACAAATTCAAATTTAATACTCAAGGTTCCCTCAAAATATACGATTAAGCAAATTAATATATTCAAGTCTAAATTTCTGAGTCATGAGATAAACATAGGTCGTTACGTTAGAACTAGTGAAACTATTGCTTCACGAGATAGTTGTTAAAAGTTCTAAAACAAACGGAGACGTATTTGCTTCAGTCACTGAAGTTTGAAAGTTTTCATATGTTAAATTTTTTGCCTGATTGGGAAAACGATGAAGAGAAATTTACATTCTTTTTTCCCCTCTTTACTTTTTGGCAGTATTTTCTTTTAGAAAACTTTTTGGCAGCATTTAAAAAAAATACTCCATCCGTTTTTTAATATAAGTCGTTTTAGAACTATGCACATATATATATATTTATATATAATGAACTAGTTATTATGATGTGATGTTTCGTGGTTAGATCATTTAATATTTTGTTTGGATTAAAAATGCATGTATATATAATTTTTGCCCGTATAAATGTGGTTAAGTGGTAGATGAGACCCGGAAATTACTACAATATTCTCTGGGGTTCAAATCTGAAACAAGGTTACAATTATGTGAGAAGTTTGGCGTTGAACTTCGAACCAATTATAGTTTATTTGGTAGTATGGTTGAGGATTCAGCTATATCCTGGTATTTGTTAGAAGACATTCTAAATTTGAGTTAGGCATTGCGATAGTCCATCCACTTTTTAACAGTAAGTATGTTTTTCATAGAGCTGATCGGATCAGTCAATAAAATATATATATAAAAAATCAATATCTAGGAAACATGAGAATATTTTCAAGCGTCATGGTGAAGTTAGATTTCATTTTTCAATGAATTATTGGGGAATCATTTGAATTTTTATAAATAGAATAAAGCAAACCCAATAATACTAACGTGTCCATTAAAATGAGGACATCTGACACATTTACTGTCAAAGGAGAATCGTATGTGGTTACTTTCAAAAATGGAAAAGACTACTTGATGAATTGATCATCAATCTCAAAAAAAACAGAAATCAATAGTTTGATTGTGAAGACTATAAACCTTTCGGATTAATCTTATATCGAAGACAAGTTTGTTTTGTAGTTATAAATTAATTGAAGTAATTGATCTTAATTTAAGATATGTGATGCAACCATGACCTTAAACTCGGGAATGTGTCAGTATAGTTTTTAAAGAAATTTGATCATGGATCGTTCAATTTTAATGTTCAGACAGACTAAGAGATATAATTTTAATTTGTTATAATTATTTAGTTGATATTGATATATAAGTTGATTACTGTAGTGCTTTTTGAAACATAGCAAAATGAGTCTGAACCTATCTGGTAAGGGGAAGTTCGGAGAACACGCATGAATAAGTATCATGCTTTGATTGGTGAGCTATATAATTTTCCGGATGTGACACTTACTTATGACCCATTCATTACCTATAATTCAACTGTGGGAATATTATCCTTTGTTTACTCATTTTGTTTACCATATATCAGTGTATATGCACACAGCACACATGGATGTATATCATTTGTTGTAATAGGATTTGATTTCCTATGCAGCAATGTCTAATTTTTTAAGATTGTATACGTTTATCCACATATATGTGAGTGCGTGTGACGTTTAGAAAATGCATGTATAGTTGTCTTGTAATGGGGGAGCAATTACACCGAAAATTGGATAAGTCGTTTTCTAATTTAAGTTGATTTCAAAGTTAATATTCCATTTCAAATTAAGTGCCATTGTAGCATAAAACCTTATTGCGAAATAAATGTCATGAATTCAATACAATTTTTTCTATTAATTTTTTTTGCCCTTGATTAAACTAAAAAACTAAATATTATGCATTTCTAATGGTTAAATAAAGATAAATTCGAATATCTAATTAGTTTTTTATTCGTGTGCAAAACTCTATAACGACAATTAATTTGAAATGAAGGAAAAGCGTATGTCACAAGAACTTTATTCAGCTAATAAAAAAAATGATTAAAATGACATTTAAATTTTAATATAAATATATAAGTTTTAAATACTTATGAAATTAAGAAATAGTGTTAATTTCCGTTACAAACTATTTTATTTATGCCAAATATTATTAAACTCGTTTACATTATATTACAAAATTGTATTTTATGCAAACACATACATATATAGAATATACACAATATATTTATAATTGACATGGAAAATTCACATAGATAATTCGGACGTGCGTTAATTATGTGGCCAAAAAACTGGATGAAAAAAAAGATCATGAGGTGTTAACCCTTTCTAGTTTTTAGGTACGTATGAAGATCTCCAAGGCATAATCTTATGTTGTTGTTTGCACGTATAAACGCATAGTTTAATCAACTACGAATATACGTGTTTAGGATATAATGAATACACGTAAATATGTACTTTCCCAAAGCATATTCTAATCATTTTTATCCACTACTAATATATACCATGCGTATGTAATCGTTTTGGATAACATTATCGACCTGTATTTTAGTTGTAACTCAATCAATACATTATACATGCAACATGATATCATCTAAAATGTTTTAGTATATGTGTTTATATTTTTTACTAAAAAATGTTTTAATATATGTAATGTATGAATGTAAATGTGTATATGTATACGTAGGAATATGGAAATGTGGAACAATGGAACATGTATGACAGAATGGTCTAGTCTATATATCTAATCCGCTAATTAACAAGCCCCTCTAAGGAAAAAGTTGGCTAATTGGCTTTTAAACTTTACATATCAAAATTTAAAACCATTAACTTGATAAGATGAGACAATCTCTAATCGTCTGTTAAAATAATCGTTTAAGAAGATTATCTTTTTCTCTTTCAAATGACGTACGACGGCGCATCATATTTAATGGTACAGTGGATATACAGATGGGACTATTAAAACATACTCTAATGATCAAAATATAACTGTCAACATATGTAGATTTGATACATAGTTGATTAAATATATTTTCATCCACATTTTAGTTAAATATGTGTAAGTGTACATCGTGGCTTGCGAATATTCAAATCTTAACTAAAAGTATGTATATTTAGTTATTAGCTCAAAAAATATATACGAACTTCACTAATATCATCTTTGAATATATATATATATACATACTTTTCATTGAATATTTCAATAATTCATACAATAACTATTTACATGGTAACTATCTTAATCTCTAAATATATTTGGCTTTGTCTGTCTTTGTTGTTTTTCG
>CM028687.1:64012368-64056673 GCA_016771965.1 Brassica carinata | reverse complement strand
GTCCTCGGGTTTGGGCGTCTTGTTAGCCCGTCCGGATGCGCGTACCGGGCGATCTCCGGGCGTTCCGGCCTGGGCCGTCTTGTTCTCCCGTCCGGTGTATGTACCGGACGTCTCCCCGATCTCGGCCTGGGCGCGTCGTGTTCTCCCGTCCGGTGTGATGCAGACCCAGCGTCTCCCCGGCGTCCATCAGTTCCCATACCCTAATCCAGCTCCGGAACCAATGTACCGCCGTAGGTTTCTAACCCAGAGCATTGAGGAAGCCGGAGGGATCCTCCTCTGCGTAGATGTGTCGTGGCTCTCGCCATCGCTAGATCCGCTATACATTTTTCGTCACAACCTTCGAACGAAAGACGTTAGCTTTCGAATAGAGTAGAGAGATTAAACCCTAAAACGGAAAGAGAGATTGAGCCCTAGCAGCAGCCTTCTCTTTCCCTCTTTCGAGCTCTCTGATCTACGGAGGTCCAAGCTTCGAAGGTAACCAAAGTTTCTCACTTTTTCGACATTAGTCCCTCATTTTCATAGTTCTTTTGATTATTACCTCATTACTTTATAAAATGATGATTTAGTGCAAGAAGATGTATTGCTCTCATAAGTGGGCTTGTCATGAAGTTGGAGGCTTGGAACTGGCGGTGTTGATTACAACACTACAACCAAGATTGTTTTTTTTTCTGAACTGATTTTTTTTTGGAATAAAATTTAATACAATAGGAGGTGTTATTGGTTTGCGAAGTTTAGTGGAGTTGAATATAACCGTAATTAGGATTCTTTTAATGAATTTGAGTGAATTCTTCAATCGATGAGAAGGATTTAAATAGAATGGGTTGAAATACATTTTGATTTTTGTGAAAGATTTTAGTGGAGTTCATTTCCATATCAACAATAAAAAGACTAGCAAAATTATTATTAGAATATCTTTGCAAATAAATAAAACTAAGTTGATGTAAAGAAAAAACCTAAGTAGTTGCATCTTTCCACATTTCTTTGGTCATTGATTCTTTCCAGATATTAGCACTTTTTTGATCTTATGTCTCCAAAATTCTAAGGTGTTCAATCCGGATATCGGTTCGGTTCGGTTCGGTTTTTAGGTTTTGGTATTTGGTTAGTAAAATATAACTACCATTCTAAATCCATATTTACTTCGGTTCGGTTCGGTTCATATACCGTCGGTTTTCGGTTTATTCGATTTTATACCAAAAAACATAATTCTTTATTTTGGGATCATATTATATGAATTTTAGAGTCTTGTTGTCAACACATTCATTTATTAAAAAATATTATAAGTTTAAATAAAAGAACAAAAATAAAAAAATGTTTCTATCATCTAATAAAATAATCAAATCTATAATTAAAATCAAAGCTCAAAATTTTGATAGTAAAATAAAAACAAAAATAAAACGAGAAACGAAGCACAAAAAATAAGTTATTATATTCTTTCATATTTAGCGTTCATTAAAGTCATGTTTATTATATTAAACACGAAATTCTATTCGTTTATAGATAAAAAAAATTGTGAAGAATTTCCACTAATTGCTATCATCAAATTTATAATCTTTATTTCAATTTAGTCAATGCTAAATTAAAGCAAAAAGATCAAAAGAAGACTAAGAAAATATGAAGCATGTTTGCGATGAATTGTTATTTAATTATAGTTCAAGTGTTTTACAAATCAGGACTATTTTATTACTGTAAAAAGTAATAGTTATTAGCAAAAAAATTAACTTATGATTTTCATACGTTGTTATAAAATATATACATATTTACATGTTTCTATTTTTAGATCGGTTTTATTCGGTTTATTCGGTTTTATCGGTTATATACCGAACCATATCAAATCCTACGGTTTTAAAAATCAAATCCATTCGGTTTGTATGGTATATACCAAATCCAAACCATATTATCTATTCGGTTCGGTTTGGTTCGGTGCGGTTCGGTTTTGCCATATTGAACACCAAAAATTTCTTCAACATTTTTAGAATCATCTCTTTTCTTGCATTGTTGCCTTCCATATTTTGTATGCGTGCATAAAATATAAACAATAGGCTCCAACAAACTTGCATAAAATATAGACAATTAATTCCAACAAACATCCATGTTATCTAACTATTGAAAAGGATCCCGTGTATGGAAAGTTTCATTTGGTTACAATATTATTAAACCAAATAGGCAAAATAGAGAGTCAAAGCAAACGTGGCCAACGATCACACAAAGACATGAAGACCGAGCTATTCCACAAATCGGACAATGGCATTAACCCCCAATTCGATGTTAAGGAAGCTGCCCACTGCACTGTCTCTGCACCGAAAAAAATCAATTCCCTGAAAAAGTACCCCATGAAGTAGCAAACATGAGGTGGCTATATTTATGTATAGCAACACGTTCCTCTTTTGTTGGGCAGAAAATCCTCTGTGGTTGGCGTATACTAGAAAATGATAACTGGGAATTTCTATAGCTACATGGGTAAAATCCAGTGCACTAAATAATGCAGATTCAAACTCCTCAGCATCAGCATATAGATAAACATACTGAAGTCGCATTTCCGAAACTACAAACCTACGAATTCTCATCCCCGTCGGAGTTCTCTTAGTAAGAAGATTACAAAAAGCGTGAAAATCTTCATCTACCACCAACCCGCATACTGTTAAGAAGTGAAAGCAATCGCTGAGGCGAAAGAAAGCCAGATTGTCTGAAAGTATCAAGGTGCCTCAAATTGAGGAAGAAGTGAACCGGACTCAAGGACTCCATTCCATTTAATAGACCAGCAATCCGAAATGTAGAGTTCATGTGGCATGAGAGACCGTAAGCCCAGCAGGTGTCGTGAACTTGAAGCCAGTGCAAGTGGTCTACTAGCGGCGTTGTCTCCCAAAACATAATTAAGCGGCTCACATGCATACATATATATAGCGTCCATGTGATCCACCTGGAACCCGCCTGGCACCCAATGGAGGATCGAGATCTGTCCATCTTAGAGAAGATAAAAGATTTCGCTAGGTTTCCAAGAAAAACGACGTTGTTTTTTCTTTTACGGTTTATGAGGTTTACAACAACCAAGATTATTGCAAATTTAACTATTCAATGTCATGAATAGAGGATAAAACAAGTAGTTTGTGATACCTTACATTCTTTCTGAAGAAATATCATACTATATATGGTTATTGAAAATGAAAACTTCCATTGTTGTTATACTTTTATATTTATAATACTACACCATCACTTGACCGGCAGCAAATGAGCTGTTATAGGCAAATTATTTGATTAGTTTGCAACTATCCTTGTTCTCTTAGCTGTTATATCTTCTGAATACAACGAGGCACAATAACTTGGTAAAATTTGGGTCACTAATAGAAAACATTCACCTGAAATCATGAAACCTGTTCGATTGTGTGTTTTACATATTGAGATATACAGTACCGATTGAGAGTCTAGGACCGGTATTCAAATTCGGTTAAAGATACCAGGTCAGTTTTTCCGGTAAACTAAAGAGAAGCGGGAGGTCGTATCAGCCGTCCAATCTAATATCGGACGGTCCGTACAAGAGATATTCTTTTTGACCATAAATCTTATGAAACATTCTATTTCTTTGTTTTAAAAACAATAAAAAGTTGAATCCTAAATTATAATACCTAGACTTAAAATTAAAATCTAAATCTTAAACTAAATCATAAATCCTATGAACTAAAGTTCTGATAATAGTTATTTTATTAATTTGAAAGAATTACTCTGTTCATCGTTTACTATACAGAATACCACATAATATATTAGTATATAGAAGAAAAATAACTAAATAACATAATATACGCAATTAGCCATAAATTATTCAAATCCACCTTTATAAAGATTAAAGAGATAGAGAGAGGTTGAAAGGCACATGGAGCGCACGAACATAATTTAGGAGATAATTAATGATGTATCACGTCGCTCTAGGTGCCACGAGCGTGTGTAATCATCTGACTTTAATTTAAGAAAACGAATAGTGAACAAAAGGATCAGAGCTTATAAACTTTCCAGTCCAGTTACCTACATTCTAGAACTAGTAAGTATAATTATTAATCTACTGTACACGAGTGTGGTGAAAAAAGAAGTATCATCCTCTCTGATTTAGTAAAATATTGCAGGGAAACAAAAAAAAAAAGTTGTGCTACTGATTATTGAACGTAAATATGAATGGGCTGAATAAAAATATCAAATATCTTAACACTGTTTTTGTCGAGATTTTAGGTTGTAGATATCTTAACTTACACTTGGTTTACATAATTAATTAACCACTGGAAGTCTGGAACATTACAATTTTTCCTTTTCTATCAACAGCTTACAAATTTTCATTTTTACGGAAGCACAAAGAAAAACAAGATACAAAATGCATAAAAATAACTAAACAGAGCACCTAGTAAACAACCAGATTCTAAGACAACAAACTAAGGTCCTAAAGGCGAACTGGAGTTGGCGGCGTCGATGCATAAAGGGAATGAATGATAGGGACCCTGGTTGCCGCGAACTCCGAAAAAAGCGGCTCATACCTTAAAGCAAGGGGTAAAATCTACAGCTTCCGAGACAACCCTGAAACAACGGTTTAATTCTTTCTTTTCCTTAACTCTGAGAGAAATGTTTAAAAATTAAGAACAGAACCAAGTTTCTAAACAAAACGAGCAACAGCCAAACCAAAATAAACGAAAAATGAATCACGGCCTAAAACACGTTCTCCCACCCGATACTCATAACTCTTCCACTCAACGAAATCCTCCAGTTAACATCACCTTATACTCATCGGCTTAATTCTTTGTGTTGCATCATTCCATATAAATATTTTTTGGTAATCATAAATATGAAACATTTTATTTCTTTGTTTTAAAAACAATAAAAAGTTGAATCCTAAATTATAATACCTAGACTTAAAATTAAAATCTAAATCTTAAACTAAATCATAAATCCTATGAACTAAAGTTCTGATAATAGTTATTTTATTAATTTGAAAGAATTACTCTGTTCATCGTTTACTATACAGAATACCACATAATATATTAGTATATAGAAGAAAAATAACTAAATAACATAATATACGCAATTAGCCATAAATTATTCAAATCCACCTTTATAAAGATTAAAGATATAGAGAGGTTGAAAGGCACATGGAGCGCACGAACATAATTTAGGAGATAATTAATGATGTATCACGTCGCTCTAGGTGCCACGAGCGTGTGTAATCATCTGACTTTAATTTAAGAAAACGAATAGTGAACAAAGGATCAGAGCTTATAAACTTTCCAGTCCAGTTACCTACATTCTAGAACTAGTAAGTATAATTATTAATCTACTGTACACGAGTGTGGTGAAAAAAGAAGTATCATCCTCTCTGATTTAGTAAAATATTGCAGGGAAACAAAAAAAAAAAGTTGTGCTACTGATTATTGAACGTAAATATGAATGGGCTGAATAAAAATATCAAATATCTTAACACTGTTTTTTGTCGAGATTTTAGGTTGTAGATATCTTAACTTACACTTGGTTTACATAATTAATTAACCACTGGAAGTCTGGAACATTACAATTTTTCCTTTTCTATCAACAGCTTACAAATTTTCATTTTTAATATTAGAAATGGTTTCTTCATGAATATACATAGTTTCGGATTAATTTTTATTTTTTCCCAAGCTGGATGTGCTGCTGAATTAAAATTTACTATGAACAAAAGAATGTAATTAATAGTAACTAATAGTGAAGCCCCACTTGGCTTTTCAGTCACACTGTTTGGACTCTCGTCAAAGTCCAAGTTCGTTCGATGACAACCTTTACCCCTAAATCCAGGGACTCCTTTTGACACAAAATGGAAATTTGAACATCATCGAAAATTATTAAATTTCAAAAGAAAAAGTTTTGGCTGTTCAATAGCTGTTCAAAAATTTCTGTATTTTTCTTTGCTTTTTTTTGAGAAATGTGAAGAAATTCTCCATTCCTAAACTCAAGAAAGCCTCGATCACATGGAACTTGACTAAAAGCTTTCACCCAAAAGTGTTCAATAGTGCAATCCCAATATCGTGCCGTGCGCATTGCCAATTGGATTTGTCATATCATATGTTTTTTTCTCGTATCATATGTTAATATGAATCATTTACCCTGTTTCAAAAACCCCACAGTATGTTTTCTTTCTCCGAGTTATTGAATACTATCTTCGTATCTTTCAACCACTAGATGAATCCAGTATCAATCAAATGTATACACTTATTAGTAACAAGTTATAAAAATGCATGGAACTATAACCATTTAACTAATGCGGTGTTGTTTTTGTAATCTCATAACGTTATGACCAATACTAGTTATGACGCTTGATAATTTATAAGATAGGAAAGTGATCTGCGTCGTTACGTAAATATAATTATGAACCAACTTATACTTCAAAGTGTATCATGTTCTTAAGAAAATACTATATATAGGAAATGATCACTAAAAATCAATTCAAATTAGCTGTAGATGATCATCTGATAGGATCATCACTGATTTTAGTTTTACTGGTAATGAACGCAAAGTATGATGTATACTACATGATAGTCAAATGGAAGGCTAGTCCCACATGAAGTTCATAATATGAGTGGATGAGTCAAGGGTCGACGTCAGATTCTTATATAGCTTAAACTTGTCTCCAACCCCAATTCTTAAAAGGGATGAAGAATATTAATAAACACACCAAATTAAACATTTATCACTTTGTTATAATCATTGCATTTTAGAACTCTATGTAATTTGCGGATAAGAATTATTCTTCCCTAATATATTCTTGGAGTTCTGATACAAATCATTCCTAGCTATGCAGATTGTTTAGTTCACATGGTATACTATTACTAATCTCGGCATAATGATTTTCCCTATATAAAATATGCGCAACATTTTTGTTATGTTTGGTAAATTGTATTGCTAACACCCCGGAAGATAGTGACACCGGTTATCATGGTCCGACCACCGTTATATTATTGTTGTATTAGTCAAAAGATAAATTCCCAAAAGAGCCAAAATGTGTAGAACTATATAAAATATTATTTGTTTGACTAACTTTTATAAGAAAAGAATATAATTTTCATTCCCAATGCCATTTACCAACGTGCAAAAAAGCTTGCCAACAATTGTCACAGTTCCAACTTCCAAGCCTTAATACAAGGAGTTCATCACACTTTTGTACCGTAACCCCCATTCGGTTAAAAGGCAAAACATTTCAAAAAAGTTATAGTTTACGTGGCTTATGTGACATAAAAGGAGAGAAAAGGAGGAGAATTTGGCTAATCTTATGGCTTACGACACATTTTAGCTAAAAGTATTATATCAAAATAAGAATCTTGGTAACGAGTAAAATTTAGCAACACTCTTCTTTTACCTGCCCGTTTGTAGTTAATAGGAGCCCTATCCAAGGTAATGATTTAATTCTTTTCAACATGCTAACAAAACTAAGGACGTATTATCATTCCAGAACGTATCAAACGCAAGTGTTCTCGCTCACTTGATAATTAAGTTTATTTAAAAGTCTCTAGTCTTAAACCGAAGTTCGTGTTTTTTTCTAAGTTAAAACCGTGTTGTAGTTGACTATGAACAATTTAATTGATTTCATGTTTGTCAGTAAGACATTAATTTATGTATGCAATCACATATGACGAATAACTACTCATGCTCATGTGTGCATATATATATAATTAGGGCTGGGTATTTTATCCGTTAAATTTGATTCGATTCGTTATTCGTTTCGATTCGATCCGAAAATTCCGAATATCCGTGAACTTCGAAACAAAGCAAATACTAAAACTCAATATCCGTTAAAATTGAAGCAAATCACAAATATTAAAATTTTGAAGCGGATATCCGATCGATCCGCTATATATAAATATATGTATATCTTGATTATATTTAAAGTTTTAAATGTATAAAATTTTATAATTACTATTCTAACATATGATTTGATAAATTATATTCACATTATTACTTATATAAAAGTATTATTACATAAAAAAAAAATTATGTCAATTATAATTTTTTCTTAAGTATTGTGTTATTATAATTGTTAACTAAGTTTAAAAAAATTACAAAATATGTAGATTCACTACTTCTTTTAATTTTTATCATTTATATCATGCAAAAAAACATTTTACAAAACAAATTTGTATCAAATTTTTAAGATTATTTGTATTAATCCAAGCGGATGACATATCCATGAGTATTAAGTAAATATCATAAATATCTATTTATTTTCCGGATATCCGTTTTCGAATATCCGTATTTTACCGAGACAAAGCAAATCGAAAAATTAGATATCCGTGACATACGAAGCAAATCACAAATACCTTCAAAAACTCGGATATCCGATCGCAGTATATATAATCCTAGAAAATTACAAACAGAAAGAGACTAAGATTGTTGTTCACTTGTGTTTGTTTGCATACAAGGGCATCGATACAAAAATGTCCACTGAGATATTAAACTAAAATTGAACCACATTTAACCACTCCCATTGAATAAATCATTACAAGATGACAAAAAAATCTATATATTCTCATTTCTATTTCCGCTTAAAATGCGGTCACCATGTGATTTGACCAGGGGCATCTACAGGTAAGTTAATTACATTAGTACTTCTATTTGACCATACAAATCAAATCAGACGATCATTTCTCTCTCTGTTACGTGGGTAATCGTAGCCGTACAGTCCATCGGGACCTGCATTGCTCAGATTACGACAATAAGCTGAGTATTGTATTAGTTAGTAGGTCACACGCTTACTTTGTTTCCTCAAATATCCCGAACGGCAACAGTATCTTTCGTGTCATGGACAGTGTCCCACATAGTATGCAAATACTAGGTTCGGTGGGGCTTCTTTAGCTAACTTGTCTAGTTTTCATTGGTCCTTCCCTCGTTATCCAATGTTGTTTGGTTTTAAAGTTGCCTTGTTTAATTTTTTGCTGGTAAAATGTTAAAATTATATTACCAAATTTTCATTTTTTACGAAGCACAAAGAAAAACAAGATACAAAATGCATAAAAATAACTAAACAGAGCACCTAGTAAACAACCAGATTCTAAGACAACAAACTAAGGTCCTAAAGGCGAACTGGAGTTGGCGGCGTCGATGCCCAAGGGAATGAATGATAGAGTGGGACCCTGGTTGCCGCGAACTCCGAAAAAAGCGGCTCATACCTTAAAGCAAGGGTAAAATCTACAGCTTCCGAGACAACCCTGAAACAACGGTTTAATTCTCTTTTTCCTTAACTCTGAGAGAAATGTTTAAAAATTAAGAACAGAACCAAGTTTCTAAACAAAACGAGCAACAGCCAAACCAAAATAAACGAAAAATGAATCACGGCCTAAAACACGTTCTCCCACCCGATACTCATAACTCTTCCACTCCAACGAAATCCTCCAGTTAACATCACCTTATACTCATCGGCTTAATTCTTTGTGTTGCATCATTCCATATAAATATTTTTTGGTAATCATAAATATGAAACATTCTATTTCTTTGTTTTAAAACAATAAAAAGTTGAATCCTAAATTATAATACCTAGACTTAAAATTAAAATCTAAATCTTAAACTAAATCATAAATCCTATGAACTAAAGTTCTGATAATAGTTATTTTATTAATTTGAAAGAATTACTCTGTTCATCGTTTACTATACAGAATACCACATAATATATTAGTATATAGAAGAAAAATAACTAAATAACATAATATACGCAATTAGCCATAAATTATTCAAATCCACCTTTATAAAGATTAAAGAGATAGAGAGAGGTTGAAAGGCACATGGAGCGCACGAACATAATTTAGGAGATAATTAATGATGTATCACGTCGCTCTAGGTGCCACGAGCGTGTGTAATCATCTGACTTTAATTTAAGAAAACGAATAGTGAACAAAAGGATCAGAGCTTATAAACTTTCCAGTCCAGTTACCTACATTCTAGAACTAGTAAGTATAATTATTAATCTACTGTACACGAGTGTGGTGAAAAAAGAAGTATCATCCTCTCTGATTTAGTAAAATATTGCAGGGAAACAAAAAAAAAAAGTTGTGCTACTGATTATTGAACGTAAATATGAATGGGCTGAATAAAAATATCAAATATCTTAACACTGTTTTTTGTCGAGATTTTAGGTTGTAGATATCTTAACTTACACTTGGTTTACATAATTAATTAACCACTGGAAGTCTGGAACATTACAATTTTTCCTTTTCTATCAACAGCTTACAAATTTTCATTTTTAATATTAGAAATGGTTTCTTCATGAATATACATAGTTTCGGATTAATTTTTATTTTTCCCAAGCTGGATGTGCTGCCGAATTAAAATTTACTGTGAACAGAAGAATGTAATAATAGTAACCATTTCATTTGCATCTTCATGATATACTAATTCAAGGCAAACTAATAGTGAAGCCCCACTTGGCTTTTCAGTCACACTGTTTGGACTCTCGTCAAAGTCCAAGTTCGTTCGATGACAACCTTTACCCTAAATCCAGGGACTCCTTTTGACACAAAATGGAAATTTGAACATCATCGAAAATTATTAAATTTCAAAAGAAAAAGTTTTGGCTGTTCAATAGCTGTTCAAAATTTCTGTATTTTTCTTTGCTTTTTGAGAAATGTGAAGAAATTCTCCATTCCTAAACTCAAGAAAGCCTCGATCACATGGAACTTGACTAAAAGCTTTCACCCAAAAGTGTTCAATAGTGCAATCCCAATATCGTGCCGTGCGCATTGCCAATTGATTTGTCATATCATATGTTTTTTCTCGTATCATATGTTAATATGAATCATTTACCCTGTTTCAAAACCCCACAGTATGTTTTCTTTCTCCGAGTTATTGAATACTATCTTCGTATCTTTCAACCACTAGATGAATCCAGTATCAATCAAATGTATACACTTATTAGTAACAAGTTATAAAAATGCATGGAACTATAACCATTTAACTAATGCGGTGTTGTTTTTGTAATCTCATAACGTTATGACCAATACTAGTTATGACGCTTGATAATTTATAAGATAGGAAAGTGATCTGCGTCGTTACGTAAATATAATTATGAACCAACTTATACTTCAAAGTGTATCATGTTCTTAAGAAAATACTATATATAGGAAATGATCACTAAAAATCAATTCAAATTAGCTGTAGATGATCATCTGATAGGATCATCACTGATTTTAGTTTTACTGGTAATGAACGCAAAGTATGATGTATACTACATGATAGTCAAATGGAAGGCTAGTCCCACATGAAGTTCATAATATGAGTGGATGAGTCAAGGGTCGACGTCAGATTCTTATATAGCTTAAACTTGTCTCCAACCCCAATTCTTAAAAGGGATGAAGAATATTAATAAACACACCAAATTAAACATTTATCACTTTGTTATAATCATTGCATTTTAGAACTCTATGTAATTTGCGGATAAGAATTATTCTTCCCTAATATATTCTTGGAGTTCTGATACAAATCATTCCTAGCTATGCAGATTGTTTAGTTCACATGGTATACTATTACTAATCTCGGCATAATGATTTTCCCTATATAAAATATGCGCAACATTTTTGTTATGTTTGGTAAATTGTATTGCTAACACCCCGGAAGATAGTGACACCGGTTATCATGGTCCGACCACCGTTATATTATTGTTGTATTAGTCAAAAGATAAATTCCCAAAAGAGCCAAAATGTGTAGAACTATATAAAATATTATTTGTTTGACTAACTTTTATAAGAAAAGAATATAATTTTCATTCCCAATGCCATTTACCAACGTGCAAAAAGCTTGCCAACAATTGTCACAGTTCCAAGCCTTAATACAAGGAGTTCATCACACTTTTGTACCGTAACCCCATTCGGTTAAAAGGCAAAACATTTCAAAAAGTTATAGTTTACGTGGCTTATGTGACATAAAAGGAGAGAAAAGGAGGAGAATTTGGCTAATCTTATGGCTTACGACACATTTTAGCTAAAAGTATTATATCAAAATAAGAATCTTGGTAACGAGTAAAATTTAGCAACACTCTTCTTTTACCTGCCCGTTTGTAGTTAATAGGAGCCCTATCCAAGGTAATGATTTAATTCTTTTCAACATGCTAACAAAACTAAGGACGTATTATCATTCCAGAACGTATCAAACGCAAGTGTTCTCGCTCACTTGATAATTAAGTTTATTTAAAAGTCTCTAGTCTTAAACCGAAGTTCGTGTTTTTTTCTAAGTTAAAACCGTGTTGTAGTTGACTATGAACAATTTAATTGATTTCATGTTTGTCAGTAAGACATTAATTTATGTATGCAATCACATATGACGAATAACTACTCATGCTCATGTGTGCATATATATATAATTAGGGCTGGGTATTTTATCCGTTAAATTTGATTCGATTCGTTATTCGTTTCGATTCGATCCGAAAATTCCGAATATCCGTGAACTTTCGAAACAAAGCAAATACTAAAACTCAATATCCGTTAAAATTGAAGCAAATCACAAATATTAAAATTTTGAGAAGCGGATATCCGATCCGATCCGGCTATATATAAATATATGTATATCTTGATTATATTTAAAGTTTTAAATGTATAAAATTTTATAATTACTATTCTAACATATGATTTGATAAATTATATTCACATTATTACTTATATAAAAGTATTACATAAAAAAAGAAGAGAAAAAAATTATGTCAATTATAATTTTTTTCTTAAGTATTGTGTTATTATAATTGTTAACTAAGTTTAAAAAAATTACAAAATATGTAGATTCACTACTTCTTTTAATTTTTATCATTTATATCATGCAAAAAAACATTTTACAAAACAAATTTGTATCAAATTTTTAAGATTATTTGTATTAATCCAAACAGATGACATATCCGCAAGTATTAGTAAATATCATAAATATCTATTTATTTTCCGATATCCGTTTTTCGAATATCCGTGAACTTCGAAACAAAGCAAATACTAAAACTCAATATCCGTTAAAATTGAAGCAAATCACAAATACCTTCAAAACTCGGATATCCGGACCACCAGATATAATCCTAGAAAATTACAAACAGAAAGAGACTAAGATTGTTGTTCACTTGTGTTTGTTTGCATACAAGGGCATCGATACAAAAATGTCCACTGAGATATTAAACTAAAATTGAACCACATTTAACCACTCCCATTGAATAAATCATTACAAGATGACAAAAAAATCTATATATTCTCATTTCTATTTCCGCTTAAAATGCGGTCACCATGTGATTTGACCAGGGGGCATCTACAGGTAAGTTAATTACATTAGTACTTCTATTTGATTAACCAAACTAAACCACATTAAAATACGATAGGAAAAAACTAGAGTGTTCGCTTGCTTGGGAGAAAGTTAGGCTTACTGAATATTAAATATACTTCAAATTGTTGATGAAATATGTTCGGAAATCATGGCACCTTAGTCCTTAGTACAGTTAATTTCTTACACAACCTACTGTAATTAGCAATGCATATCCACCTCAAATATACACCATTTATATTATCGATTTTTACGTAGACCCTTGACCTTTAGGTTATGATATATATGTAGGGTTATTATGCACATTGCACGTGACCACTAAGCAGATTATTTGGGTTAATTAATTAGCTTTATTCTAGTGAAATAAAATATTCAAATAGCATGATGTGATATATACATCACGAAGTGTTTTCTTTAACAAATTTTTTCTATATATTCTTATTATCTACCCTATATCAAGATTGGTTACTGTGACATTCCAGATTTTGCATTAGTTCCAATGATTTTTGGCCTCCTTAATTCTTAGGCTTTCATAAGTAGCCATCCGTACATAATACACACATATATACACCGTATGTACACAGTAAAAAGTTAAGACTCTAACGGGTGAACTATAATGGCAAGAAAACAGATTAGTAAGACCAGCTTAATATTTCTGTCGCTGATGCCTAAGTAAAATATATTCGGAAAAGAAGAAAAATAAAACAAAAGGCAGTCTAAAAGCAGTTGAATCAAAAGTGAAGTCTCTCTATTTAAGTTCAATGTCTCTCTATTTATAACATCACTTCACTTCCACTCCCAAAGAACACTCATCATATTTAGTCAGAAAACCAAGGAATTTTTTTTTTTTATCATATAACACATCTTCAACCAAAACCCTAAAAGAAGGCTCCTTTCAAAAAACCCATTTCTTCATAATAATGTCGACTTCCAAATCCTTAGATCATAGTAAGTCCTTTGAAACATCCCAAAATCAAATGGGGTTTGCTATAATACACCAAAACACAACCACGACCACAACCGGAGAGAGACGAGGCCGGAGATCAAAGCAAGCAGAGCCCGGGAGGTTCCTAGGAGTCCGGAGACGTCCATGGGGTCGTTACGCAGCTGAAATAAGAGATCCAACCACCAAAGAACGTCACTGGCTTGGCACTTTCGACACTGCTCATGAAGCCGCTCTTGCCTACGATAGAGCAGCTCTTTCGATGAGAGGCACTCAAGGTCGAACTAACTTCGTCTACACTCCAACTGATGTTCACACCATCCTCACAAACCCTAATCTCCACGCTCTCATCGTCTCTCCTTACAACAACAACAACCAATCTTTCTTACCAAACTCTTCTCCCCAGTTTGTCATTGATCACCATCCTCATTATCAAAACTATCATCACTATGAGCAACCTAAACCTATACCCACCGCTTCTTTCAAAACGCCCGTTCGTCGTCAAAACGCGGATATTCAAGCGTTTAGTAGTAGTCCTCAAAACTCGTCTTCTAACGGCTCGTTATCTTCTTCACTAGACGAAGAAAACAACTTCTTCTCGTTACAAGGAAATAACAACTCGGGTTACTTAGACTGCATTGTCCCAAACCATTGCCTTAAGCCACCTCCGGAAACCACCGCTACGCAAAGTCAAACCGGAGGTGCTTCCACAACTCCGTCTAGCAAGGCCTCTGACTCATACGGAGGATTTAGTAATAGTTACTTTGAAGATGGTGATATGATGATGAATCATCATCATCATGAGTTTGGTTCGTGTGATCTCTCTGCCATGATAACGAACTATGGTTCTGCTTCTTCAATGTCAATGGAGCAGCAAGATTTCTCTTCTGCTTCTTCTTCTTCTATCGCTGCTTTTGGAGATGTTGCAGACACTACAGGCTTCTACGCACTCTATTAGAACATTCTTTTAAAAATTTCCATTTTACTATTTTTATAATAAATAATTAGTAGTTACGTTATTTCATGGTTGTTTGATTTTTGTTGTGTTGTCGACTTTATTATATATATATATATATTTTTTTTTTTTTTTTTTTTTTGCTTGTTGTATCATGCATCATAAGGTCAGCTTACCATGAATCTTATTTTTCTTTCTTCTTTATTTATGTTATTTTTAATCTTGGTTTTGATTATTGAAAAGTGTTATTGCGAGTTGTAGGCCACTTTTTGTCCATGCTACTTCCAACACACTCATTAGGTAAATAATAAGTGTGGTCTGTATAATAATGAAGTCGAATGACTTAAAACTGATATTTGATTATAAGATAAGCCGCAGAAACTCATATATCTCAAATTTTGATCGGTGCGTAGGCGCCTGATTATTACATGAGCTGTAAATTTGGCATTAGTAACAGTCTAAGAGAGATATAGTTATGACAAATATTAAGATTAAAGATAGGAGATTTGGCGTCAAATATTGCATGTTCATTAAAAGTAGTATAGTTAATGTTGATGGACTTTAAGTGAAGTATCATGATGATGTTTTTGGTCTTTGGACATGTGTTTTGGTCATGACTTGTTTGGTCTTTAACCGCACAATAACTGTTCCATGTCTCCCTCCTTTTGCCCTAACTTTTGTCAACAACAACTCAACGTCGCAGCTTCTTTTCTTCTTCTTAAATCTGTTTAAGATTTTTGACTTTCTTTCACAATAGTCCCCTCTCCAATGCTAATCAACTTCACTTTATTTTGTTATATCATCAGACCATATCAAACCTGTTATACATACTAAACACACACATATATATGAAATAATATATATATATATATATATGTATATATCAATAGTCCATGGAATTCATCATATATATGATGATGCTTCACAATTTGTTTCGTTTCAAAGAAAACAATTTTTCTTGTGCACCATAAAATATTTTTTATTGCCTTAGAATGTCCCCCTTGGTTTAACTAAAAAAATATCAGAGTGAAAAAAATATTGTCAAACGTAGATCCAAAAGGATGGTCCAAAGTGATGCTATTTGCAATAGCATAGTTATCTTTAAAAAAAATTTAACGCCATAGACGCTAGTTACCCCAAGTCCTCATACAAAAGCGGGTTTATATATTTATACAGCCTTAATTATCGTAGATCATTCAAGTAGCCGGTCACTCGGAGAAAAGAAATCATTAAATGATTAGTAGTAGGAGTAGTTTTTGGGTTGTTGAAAGTTTTTGTTGTAATGTCTCAGTGACCAAACCCATGATTATGATCTTTCTGTTGTTTGAGTAAGACTAGACGTAACGAACTAGCTACACATGCACATGTTATATCACCCAACACAGAACCAAGTACGAGAATTACTGACTTCTACTTCCACATAAACAGTGACCCCCGAGATCTCTGTTCTACGTTTTTCATGCTCTTTCTTTTCTTGTTGCTGTTCCAAAAACAATTAGAAGCAGATTGTTTCAACAGCTATTATTGCGTTTGCATTTACTATTCAACATAGCATTAATTTTTCTTACCATTAGAAATGAAAAAAATAGTCTTATTAATTAATAGTATGATTTGTCAAATTTTCTGTACAAAATGCAAAATGCAAAGTTAGACAAAATTTCACATTCAAGTTTGTGTTGTGCATGAAATGAAAGTTTACAATTATCTAAAAAAATTAGTACTTTCTTGAAAATAATATGGGATTTACACAATAAACTAAAATGTAAATATGAAAACAAACGCAACTAGAAAAAGAAAAAAATCTGACTCTTAATTCCCATATACTGTACCATAAAACTAACAAGGGATCTTCGTGAATAATGCCATTTATTAACAATAATCGTTTCGGAAAGTTAAAAAAAAAAAAAAAGAGATAAACAAAGATGGCAGTATGAAGGAATCGTATGAACTTGGTAAGAGAGACATAACATAAGAGGAGAGACATAACACACAAAAAAAAAAAAAAAAAAAAAAAAACTAGAGTTGCTTTCGTCTCTCTCTTTGCTTTTGCTTCTTGTTTTGTCTCTCCACCCAGGAAGAAATATTTCACTCTAAATGTTCATAAGCTCATGAAAGTTTGATGAAAAAGAAGGAGAAGAAAGACAGAGAAGCAAACTGTAAGAAGATGGAGTGAAGGTTCTCTTCTCTCCTTTTGAGTTTTGTCTCTTTAACTTGAAGTATTAACCTCAATGCTAGCTGAGTCTCCTCTTTTGGTCTCAGCAGGCTCGGAGTGGCTCACACCACTGGTCATAGGAGAAGACGAAGAAACTCCAGTAGCCACAGTTTCTGAGCCACCAGTTGTTGTGGTGCTGGGTTTAATGGAACTCGAAGAGTGAAGCTCAATGCGTTGGTCATTCAAAGAAGAGGTCATGGAGTGGTCAAATTTGCATGCAGACCCAAGATTGCAAATCCCATGTTGCGCAAAGTGGCTGCATTGCGCTGTGCCCTGCATGCAAATGATATATACTACTAAGCTTTCTCTTTTGTTATGACATATGCATTATTGTATTACAGAAAGTAGAATGAACTGGCAGAGATCATGAGAGACGTACCACTATCAAGAAACAGAGTATCTATCTATACAGAAGTTAGCATTGATTCATTTTACCAAACAACTCTAGTGTTGAGTCATGACAATAACTCAAAGGCGTAAAAGCTAATATATGCAGAGATGCATTGGGGAAATGAGACTTACAGGACGAAGTGGGAGGCTAATATGGGTAAGAGTAACTCCCTTGGGAGATGCTGCTTCCAGAGGATGATGGTATCTGCAAGAGGTTCCGTACTTACAATCTCCGGTTCTCAAAAAGAAGGTACACTCAGGTTGTCCAGGTCTCTGAGGAAAAGACAGTTCCTTATTCGAAGATGGACCAGATTGATAAGGAGGTGCTGAAGGAGATAACGGTGTAGTTCCATAAACAGAGCTTGGTTGAGTCCCAGGAGAAGGTATTGCACTTACAGAAGCCTTATGTAAAACGGCAACGAGACTTTGTTAAGAAGACTAAAGAGAAAGAAAAAGTAGAATGAAGCTGTGGAGAGAATATTTACCTGGTAAGGGTTCCAGCCAACCATACCGGGAGGAGGAAGAACCATTTGGCTGTAAGTACCGTAAGGTCTTGGTACAACTACTCCGAATTGTTGTGATGGATAAACAGCTGGTGGAGCTGTTGATAACGGGTGCTGCGATGGAGCTTGATCAACAGGAGGAACAGGATGGTGAAATTTACAGGTGGAACCGAACTTACAATGACCGGTTCTCATGTAATAGGGACATTCTTTCTCACCCTGTGAAGTCCATTAATAAGGAAAACTTGGAGAGATCATATTATTCAATACAATACACCAGGCCACAAGGACGAAACAAAAGACAAGACTAATATATATAAGTATTATAACCTAGACTAGAGAGAGAGAGAAAGGGGGAGAGAGAGAGAGAATGAACAAACCGGACGTAATGGGAATCCCATGTGATTAAATGAGATAGGATTCGTAACAGAATCTCCTCCTTGTCTAGGATGGTGATACTTGCAAGAAGCACCAAACTTACATGCTCCCGTTCGCATAAAATGCTGCGCAAAAGAAAGCATAACAAGTGAGAATTGGTCTACAACTAGAGAATGTTTTTATCGAGTAGCATAAGTGTGTATTTGCATGAAACAATAGATCCAATAGATACCTGACACACGGGTTGTCCCATTCTCTCTGGGGACTCTCCAGCTTCTGTTCTGAGATCTCCCAATACCTAAAAAGAAGGGAAAAAAAAAGATCATAGCTTCCAAGAAAAAAAAAATGAAGTCATAATAAAATTCTGTTTCAGTGGATATTAGATCATAGATTTCAACAATGCATCTGATCAAACTAACATAAAGACTGCATAAAAATCGAAACAAATCAGAAAAAAAACACAGTAAACTTTATCAACAGATAGAGAAAGAGAGAATTTTATTACGGGAGGACGGTTTGGTGGGTGATTGAACTGACATCTAGACCCGTACCCGCAAACACCGGTTCGTAAGTAATACACACAATCTGGCTCATCTGGTCTCTCCGGGTACGATTCATTTCCTCCGCCTCCCATCCCTAACCGCGACATCGAAGCTACAAAACACCCTCATTAAAAAAAACTCTCATAAAATGGAGAGAGAGAGAGAGGGGAAAGTCATCATTAGACGTTACCTTCCATACCGG
Organism: Brassica carinata; assembly: GCA_016771965.1. Taxonomy (NCBI): domain Eukaryota; kingdom Viridiplantae; phylum Streptophyta; class Magnoliopsida; order Brassicales; family Brassicaceae; genus Brassica; species Brassica carinata. Next base: position 64,037,276 of record CM028687.1, on the reverse strand, counting down.
TTTCGGTTCCTGGATCCGACAGGGATCCTTCTTTGCCTGTGTGATCGTCCGGCTCCATTTATGTATCACCCTAAACCGCGCTCTTTCGAGCTCCGATCAAATGGGAGTGTCAGGAAGGAAAACTTGTTTATTTTGGAGAAAGGGACAAAATAGTACAGATCTTAGTTAATGTGGTTCTGTCTTCACACACCACTTTCAGTCGTTTGATCTCTTAAACTTTTTTTTTTGTGTGGAAAAATTTTTTCGGCTAAGAATATTATTATTATTATTGTTTAATTGTTGGTTTGAGTTTGGATTTAGAAAGTGAAGGGGGATGTGTTTGGTCGGTTCATTAAGCGTGATCGCCTCTTTTGTGGGTGTTTTGCCGGTGGTGGTTAATATATAACGCGCCAAACATACAATCAATCACTTCTCTTTATTATTATTTTATTCCTTTGAATTGTTATTTAATATTTACGGAATAAAATTAGAATTTTAGAAAAAAAAAAGATTAAATTCATATTTTTAATAAACTTATTTTATTTTGTTCTTTTTATTTTATTTATCACAATTTTATCCTATCTAAATATTTGTGCTAAAATATACATTACTGCAAATAAAGGGTACTCTTTCAATATAATTACTTTTGGTTAAGTATAATGTATATACCATCATTGATTTTCCTACAAATTCAATATTTATCATATACGTTTCTTTTAAAATGGAAAATGATTGTTTGGAAATTGTAATGGTTAGGAAAAAAAGTCAAATAAAATAAACTCTGTCGGTTCAAGTTGCAAATATAGCAACAAGACAATTCTATCAAAATCAAGTCATGCGCGAGAAAAGGAATTCGAAAACATTATCTCATGTGTTATTTATTAACTGATGTTAACATTTTTTGTTTCCTCAACCAACCATTCCATCTGCTGATCTACTAATCGCTTTGTAATCTTATCTATGGAGAAGACTGATTTGTCACTCTTCTTCACTACACTGCTCAGACGTATAATTAAAAATATTTATTGAATGTGAATCTTTTTTTCTATTGAACTAGTGGATGAGATTCAGCTTCCTTGGACAAATTACTTCACCGTTCACCACTAAACTACAAGCATTTTAGTTTTTTTTTTTAATATGAATTTTTCTATACGGCTTTTAGAAAAATATTTCTATCTACATGCAAAACTTCGACGATAGCAAAATAAAAAGTAGAACATACTAAACACACACATATATATGAAATAATATATATATATATGTATATATCAATAGTCCATGGAATTCATCATATATATGATGATGCTTCACAATTTGTTTCGTTTCAAAGAAAACAATTTTTCTTGTGCACCATAAAATATTTTTTATTGCCTTAGAATGTCCCCCTTGGTTTAACTAAAAAAATATCAGAGTGAAAAAAATATTGTCAAACGTAGATCCAAAAGGATGGTCCAAAGTGATGCTATTTGCAATAGCATAGTTATCTTTAAAAAAAATTTAACGCCATAGACGCTAGTTACCCCAAGTCCTCATACAAAAGCGGGTTTATATATTTATACAGCCTTAATTATCGTAGATCATTCAAGTAGCCGGTCACTCGGAGAAAAGAAATCATTAAATGATTAGTAGTAGGAGTAGTTTTGGGTTGTTGAAAGTTTTTGTTGTAATGTCTCAGTGACCAAACCCATGATTATGATCTTTCTGTTGTTTGAGTAAGACTAGACGTAACGAACTAGCTACACATGCACATGTTATATCACCCAACACAGAACCAAGTACGAGAATTACTGACTTCTACTTCCACATAAACAGTGACCCCCGAGATCTCTGTTCTACGTTTTTCATGCTCTTTCTTTTCTTGTTGCTGTTCCAAAAACAATTAGAAGCAGATTGTTTCAACAGCTATTATTGCGTTTGCATTTACTATTCAACATAGCATTAATTTTTCTTACCATTAGAAATGAAAAAATAGTCTTATTAATTAATAGTATGATTTGTCAAATTTTCTGTACAAAATGCAAAATGCAAAGTTAGACAAAATTTCGCATTCAAGTTTGTAGGTTTATTCACCTGTCAGTGGAAATTGGAATATCATTTGGATTTTGCATTTTTGCAAGTGGAGATAAACAATGTATTTTTGCTGTTGACTACGTATAAGTTGAAAATACAAATATACTAAAGATATGTTGTAAAATACATTTAGGAATTGATGCAGGTAAAGCTGTAAACTGTAAACAAAAGTTGTAAATTGTACATGAATGATATGTCTCCCGACTACAAAACCGTATTAGGCGACAAGTTGAACAAGTTGGATGAATCTTCGGGCATATCGAATATTATCACCTAATTTATTGTCTTTTCTGTTTTGGTCGTCTTGGAAAAATTGAAGCGTGTGAAAGTTAAGCCGCGTAAAAAGATACGTGCATGGATTATGTTTCGGATTACTTAAAAGGTAACACTGTATAAAAGATGATTCGAGCCACTCACTCCCAAAGAAAGAAACTCAATCGATCAAATGAAGGCATTATAACTTGTAAACATGCTTTCATGAGGAGCTTGAGAAATATAACCTCTGATTAATTATAGTTAGAATTACAAAGGTTGACTGAGGTATTGGTCACATGTGAGCAGCTTTTGGAGATTGAGTTATTGTCCCAAAAATCTATCAAATGTAGACAATACATATATATGATCAAATCTAAGAAAATCATCGAAATTATTCTTTAAACCTGTTCTATATTATTGTGTCTCCTCTGGTTCCCTGGAAGTGGTACAAACGGCTATACTCATGAGCGTTGTTATGTAAACAGTCCGGCAATGAGCTGATGATGCAGATAATTACTAACTGGTACTGGTCTCATAATTATGATCTAAAAGGTTAAAAGCACAATCAATAAAGCTATATGTTCTAAACCACAAAGAATTCCAGTCTCAGATATTTAATCCAAATAAATTTAAGCCGGATAAAAGAAGAAGAATGCTCATGACCCTAATCTTTAGATAAAACCATCCGACTAACCAATCCATTGGATCGTACATATACCAGTGATTGAGTTAATTTGTTCAGATTAAAGACCCATTTAAACCATCTTTATCAAAGAGACTAAAACTTCAACTTCTTGTTGGGTCTTTTCAACTTGGCATCTTCATCGACTGTGATATGTTGCTTTCAAAAAAGTTTTCCAACGGAATCCAGAAAGTAACGTTAAAAGACTTTATAAAATCATGTTGGGGGAAACGAAAAAGCAAGTAGAAAGATGAGATAACAAAAAAGGGTGTGAGGGTAAAGTCTTTTGTCTTTGTTTCTTTTTTCTCATCGTTTCTTTTTGTTAAGCTTAGTATTCTCTATCTAATCGTCATAAGAAGATACCTATAAACATGACGAACAAGGCATAAGAATTGGTCAGTAGAACATATTCTTTAAAGTTATTCCCTAGCCAGATAGAATGAAAGATAGTAGATAGGGAGAATCAGATACCTTGACGTCTTCAAATGAGGCAACGTGTTGGATTCTTCTTCCTGATGAACTCGAAGCCCCACCTGATCGACAGTAGATTAACATAATGCCTTCACATTCGATACTTAGGAGAGATTAGGAAAGACTCATTCTGCCATATAATATATTCCCTAGTTATAGAACCGATACATGTATTTTTTTCATACGGATTGTGGCTCGATCGGATAAATGTACATTTATATTAGTGTGTTATGTTGAGTATTCTAAAGTCTGAAGGAGATAACGGTGTAGTTCCATAAACAGAGCTTGGTTGAGTCCCAGGAGAAGGTATTGCACTTACAGAAGCCTTATGTAAAACGGCAACGAGACTTTGTTAAGAAGACTAAAGAGAAAGAAAAAGTAGAATGAACTGGCAGAGATCATGAGAGACGTACCACTATCAAGAAACAGAGTATCTATCTATACAGAAGTTAGCATTGATTCATTTTACCAAACAACTCTAGTGTTGAGTCATGACAATAACTCAAAGGCGTAAAAGCTAATATATGCAGAGATGCATTGGGGAAATGAGACTTACAGGACGAAGTGGGAGGCTAATATGGGTAGAGTAACTCCCTTGGGAGATGCTGCTTCCAGAGGATGATGGTATCTGCAAGAGGTTCCGTACTTACAATCTCCGGTTCTCAAAAAGAAGGTACACTCAGGTTGTCCAGGTCTCTGAGGAAAAGACAGTTCCTTATTCGAAGATGGACCAGATTGATAAGGAGGTGCTGAAGGAGATAACGGTGTAGTTCCATAAACAGAGCTTGGTTGAGTCCCAGGAGAAGGTATTGCACTTACAGAAGCCTTATGTAAAACGGCAACGAGACTTTGTTAAGAAGACTAAAGAGAAAGAAAAAGTAGAATGAAGCTGTGGAGAGAATATTTACCTGGTAAGGGTTCCAGCCAACCATACCGGGAGGAGGAAGAACCATTTGGCTGTAAGTACCGTAAGGTCTTGGTACAACTACTCCGAATTGTTGTGATGGATAAACAGCTGGTGGAGCTGTTGATAACGGGTGCTGCGATGGAGCTTGATCAACAGGAGGAACAGGATGGTGAAATTTACAGGTGGAACCGAACTTACAATGACCGGTTCTCATGTAATAGGGACATTCTTTCTCACCCTGTGAAGTCCATTAATAAGGAAAACTTGGAGAGATCATATTATTCAATACAATACACCAGGCCACAAGGACGAAACAAAAGACAAGACTAATATATATAAGTATTATAACCTAGACTAGAGAGAGAGAGAGGGAAAGTCATCATTAGACGTTACCTTCCATACCGGTTTCGGTTCCTGGATCCGACAGGGATCCTTCTTTGCCTGTGTGATCGTCCGGCTCCATTTATGTATCACCCTAAACCGCGCTCTTTCGAGCTCCGATCAAATGGGAGTGTCAGGAAGGAAAACTTGTTTATTTTGGAGAAAGGGACAAAATAGTACAGATCTTAGTTAATGTGGTTCTGTCTTCACACACCACTTTCAGTCGTTTGATCTCTTAAACTTTTTTTTGTGTGGAAAAATTTTTCGGCTAAGAATATTATTATTATTGTTTAATTGTTGGTTTGAGTTTGGATTTAGAAAGTGAAGGGGATGTGTTTGGTCGGTTCATTAAGCGTGATCGCCTCTTTTGTGGGTGTTTTGCCGGTGGTGGTTAATATATAACGCGCCAAACATACAATCAATCACTTCTCTTTATTATTATTTTATTCCTTTGAATTGTTATTTAATATTTACGGAATAAAATTAGAATTTTAGAAAAAAAAGATTAAATTCATATTTTAATAAACTTATTTTATTTTGTTCTTTTATTTTATTTATCACAATTTTATCCTATCTAAATATTTGTGCTAAAATATACATTACTGCAAATAAAGGGTACTCTTTCAATATAATTACTTTTGGTTAAGTATAATGTATATACCATCATTGATTTTCCTACAAATTCAATATTTATCATATACGTTTCTTTTAAAATGGAAAATGATTGTTTGGAAATTGTAATGGTTAGGAAAAAAAGTCAAATAAAATAAACTCTGTCGGTTCAAGTTGCAAATATAGCAACAAGACAATTCTATCAAAATCAAGTCATGCGCGAGAAAAGGAATTCGAAAACATTATCTCATGTGTTATTTATTAACTGATGTTAACATTTTTTGTTTCCTCAACCAACCATTCCATCTGCTGATCTACTAATCGCTTTGTAATCTTATCTATGGAGAAGACTGATTTGTCACTCTTCTTCACTACACTGCTCAGACGTATAATTAAAAATATTTATTGAATGTGAATCTTTTTTTCTATTGAACTAGTGGATGAGATTCAGCTTCCTTGGACAAATTACTTCACCGTTCACCACTAAACTACAAGCATTTTAGTTTTTTTTTTTAATATGAATTTTTCTATACGGCTTTTAGAAAAATATTTCTATCTACATGCAAAAACTTCGACGATAGCAAAATAAAAAGTAGAAGAAAATAAACAACCGGCTTCAGAATACGAATAACATTCCCATTTGAAATAAAAAAGTAGAGTATGATGGTCTGAACAACATTTGTTGAAGTGTTAGAGAAATATTATTTCCTTACTGAAATCATGAATGCAAATAAAAATAAATAATCATAAATCATATTTCCTTATGCATTATTACTATTAGCCATCATTTTGAATAGTTTACAGTTTGTCTTGATAAGCTTAAATTTAATTGCCTAGAGGGAAAACTAAAAAATACAAATGAAAACTATATAAAGCATATATATAATTAAAGCTTTAAAGCCAAAAGACAAAAGAAACTTGTTTTATTTGAAACAAAAATATGTCACGTATTGATAAGGACGTGTGAATCGTACTCAACATCAAACGTTTAAAAGTCACTTCACAATAAAATTGTGATATCTTTCTATGGATCGTAAAAGTCACTTCACAATAAAATTCTGTATATTTCTATGGATCATAAAAATTTAATGCTTTGGATGATTGATAGAAGGTCAGCATTAGTAGTTTAGTTTTGTCAAAACGCATTCAAGTTTGTAGGTTTATTCACCTGTCAGTGGAAATTGGAATATCATTTGGATTTTGCATTTTTTGCAAGTGGAGATAAACAATGTATTTTTGCTGTTGACTACGTATAAGTTGAAAATACAAATATACTAAAGATATGTTGTAAAATACATTTAGGAATTGATGCAGGTAAAGCTGTAAACTGTAAACAAAAGTTGTAAATTGTACATGAATGATATGTCTCCCGACTACAAAACCGTATTAGGCGACAAGTTGAACAAGTTGGATGAATCTTCGGGCATATCGAATATTATCACCTAATTTATTGTCTTTTCTGTTTTGGTCGTCTTGGAAAAATTGAAGCGTGTGAAAGTTAAGCCGCGTAAAAAGATACGTGCATGGATTATGTTTCGGATTACTTAAAAGGTAACACTGTATAAAAGATGATTCGAGCCACTCACTCCCAAAGAAAGAAACTCAATCGATCAAATGAAGGCATTATAACTTGTAAACATGCTTTCATGAGGAGCTTGAGAAATATAACCTCTGATTAATTATAGTTAGAATTACAAAGGTTGACTGAGGTATTGGTCACATGTGAGCAGCTTTTGGAGATTGAGTTATTGTCCCAAAAATCTATCAAATGTAGACAATACATATATATGATCAAATCTAAGAAAATCATCGAAATTATTCTTTAAACCTGTTCTATATTATTGTGTCTCCTCTGGTTCCCTGGAAGTGGTACAAACGGCTATACTCATGAGCGTTGTTATGTAAACAGTCCGGCAATGAGCTGATGATGCAGATAATTACTAACTGGTACTGGTCTCATAATTATGATCTAAAAGGTTAAAAGCACAATCAATAAAGCTATATGTTCTAAACCACAAAGAATTCCAGTCTCAGATATTTAATCCAAATAAATTTAAGCCGGATAAAAGAAGAAGAATGCTCATGACCCTAATCTTTAGATAAAACCATCCGACTAACCAATCCATTGGATCGTACATATACCAGTGATTGAGTTAATTTGTTCAGATTAAAGACCCATTTAAACCATCTTTATCAAAGAGACTAAAGCTTCAATTTCTTATTGGGTCTTTTCAACTTGGCATCTTCATCGACTGTGATATGTTGCTTTCAAAAAAGTTGTCCACACGCAGATATTAAGCAACGGAATCCAGAAAGTAACGTAAAAGACTATATAAAACCATGTGGGAAAAACGAAAAAGCAAGTAGAAAGATGAGATAACAAAAAAGGGTGTGAGGGTAAAGTCTTTTGTCTTTGTTTCTTTTTTCTCATCGTTTCTTTTTGGTAAGCTTAATGTTCTCTATCTTATCTTCATAAGAAGATACCTAAACATGAGGGAACAAGGCATAAGAACTGGTCAGTAGAACATATTGTCTAAAAGTTACTCCCTGGCCAGATAGAATGAAAGATAGTAGAGAGAATCAGATACCACGACGTCTTCAAATGAGGCAACGTGTTGGATTCTTCTTCCTGATGAACTCGAAGCCCCCACCTGAGACCAGTAGATTAACATAAAGCCTTCACATTCCATACTTGTGAGAGATTATGAAACTCATTCTGCCATATAATATATTCCCTAGTTATAGAACCGATACATGTATTTTTTTTTCATACGGATTGTGGCTCGATCGGATAAATGTACATTTATATTAGTGTGTTATGTTGAGTATTCTAAAGTCTGAAGTGAGCAAAATTTAGTCCACGGTTTTCAGGCAGCAGTCACTATGCATTTTCATCTAACGAGTGCTAAGTATGATTTTTATAACTCTTTTAAAGCTTTGGAGGTGAGAGTTAGGCTCGGAATTCAGATACAAGTGTTCTTTACTGAGCTAAAATCTCGGAAGAACTTATCCCTAGCTCTCAACCCTAATGCCAACCAAGGTCCAAATTACTAGAAAATATAGGATACATGATGAGCACCAGATGTGATTCTCCTTGTATTCACGCTTTGAATCAATACATAAGATGTAACAGAGAACAGACTAAAGCAAATCACCAAAGAGAGAACAGAGCACCCTCAACTCTACTAAAGCCCAAACCAAGATCCTAGCCCAAATCTAGAGTGAGTCAACTCATTCCTCTGGCGCCTCTTTAAACCTTAAGCTCTCAACTAACAGATCAGCCCTGTTACTATGCTGGCAAAGCTAAACTTCCTTGCCGGACCAGAGTGCTAGTTACAATAGTCCTGCACTAGACCTAACAAGAAAACCTTACCAACACCAACAGATTTCGCTTATCACCTCAGCTCTCTGCTAATAATGCTGAGCTATCAACCGTGACTGGAACCAACTACAAACTCTTTTAGGCTAGTTAAATGGTCCTCTACAACACTTACAAGAACAACTCTTTTGCCATTTTCCAAATGCTATAATCCTCTATAGCTTTTTGTAAAGGAGCTTCTTGACGTTTCTACAACATTTGCTGTAACACATAATAACATACAGATCTGAATTTTCAAAAGCTAGATGGTGAAATATTGTGGTTTCGGTAAAAATATGGAATGAATAAGCACAATCGCTGAATGATAAATTTTGACAAGAAAATACTACATGACCCCAAAACCCGTATCGACTAAAGCTATAAAAATGTGTTGAAAACGTTTGTCACAGTGGAATTTCGATTTGAGGAGTAACAAAAAATAGTTGCAATATTTAGACACTCAAAGCTCAAACTCATCGTCTCTAAGAGCCAGAGCAGCAGCTTCTTCCTCATCATCATCAACAGCAAAGTACTCATTCTTCTCCTCAGGCCTAAACATATAAAACATAATCACATAGAACACCAAACTCACAACCTCCTCCGCCGCAAAACTCACCCACCGGTACTTATACGCCGCGATGGTCTTAAGCGCAAACACAACGATCCTCGTGAAGTACAGATACCCAATGACAACAATGTAGAACTGCCTAAACAGCGTCAGCTTCGACAAGTTCCTCGCGGCTTTCCCATCGGTTTTCGACGTCTCTCTCAGCGACCGAATCGACCATACGATAGGGAAGATGATCGCACAGCAGCAGATGATATCAACAAGCAAGAACACCTGGTTCCACGTCACCCAGTCTTTAATAAACGGTCCCGTTTCGCCGATCACGATCAAAGCGATGTTGGCTAGCACCTGAAGTGGGATCACTACGATCAAGACGTTCTTCTCCTTCTCCTGCAAGAACGGTTTCAAGAACGACCATCCGGTTCCGATCAAGACGATCACGGTGAAGAGAAGAACCACGCGGATGAACTGGAAGATGTAGAAGAGTATGTCCCATCCGTGGGGAGTCCCCGTGACCTTCACGTAGTGTTTGTCCTCAGCAGCGCATATCAGGTTCAGGGATTTGATCAGAAGGAGACCTGACATGAGGAGATGGATCCGATGCACGACGCGTTTGTTCTCCCAGCAGGTGTAGCTCCAGTAGGTTCGTCATTGTGAGACGTGTTGGAGACGGGTTGAACGATCGTCGCGAGTTTGATTTTTTCGGGTTATATAGGCGTCAGTTTTGTCAGATCTGAGTCAAGTCAACGCATTTTTATGTTAATAGTTTTGAATCTTCTGATCCATTGGTTTTGAATAGTTTTGATGATACATTACATTTTTATTTATTTTTTGGGAGAAAATACATTAGCACATTTACGGCTAATTGTCTCACTTTTGTAAATACAAATTATTTTTCTTATAAACAACATATACATTTTAGATCTTGATTTTACTAAAAATGTGAATTACGTTTATCGATCATGTCTTGATTTTTTTTCTCTTCTAAAACTTGATTTAGGTAATTACGTCGTGTTTACTTGTCAACTACATCATGAACTTATAAAATAATGCTAATCATGTTTAACTCAGTTATTTAATGAACGTTGTATCATCATGTCAATTTTTTGTTTTTCTAAAACTTGATTTAGGTCATGTTTACTTGTCAACTAAATGAAGAATTTATAAAATAATGTTAATCATGTTTAACTCAGTTATTAATGATAACGTAATGCATAGCAGCCGGTTGCGTTTAACCACATCAGGAGGATTTGCAATAGACCTTTATCAGACAGTCCCCAGATAAACAAACAATTTCCACAAGCAAACCCAAACTACACGTTTTTATCTCAATGACATAACATATCCTACAAAACCTGGCGTTTTTGGTCCAAAAACAGCCTACACTACAACACGTAGAGAAGCAAATGATACAGCAAACAAACACTATACAAGCATATGGTGTGTAGTGGAAACAAACTAAAACCATCTTAAACACAAACAATGAACACTCTCGCTCTTTCTCTCTCCTTATTACCAAATAAACAAAAGAACAAATATGACATAGCAAGAACAAGGACTTGCTTCACATAAAGCTCGGAACTTCATGACCATTTACTCGATTACTTATCTCCAATGCTATCCAGCTTCAGGCTTTAGGTCATGGTACTCACTCTTGTCAGTGTCTGTGCTGTTTCTAGGAGGATCTGAATCCTTTGTGTTCTGACTCCTTCGTTTCCTCCTATCCTGAAATTCTCAAAATTTGTAGAGCTTTCAACAACCGAACTCAACAAAGAAACTATCATGATCATAACAAGCGGTTTTTTTTTCAAAGAAGTGATCTTTTTCTCTGTTCATACCTCTCTAGGAATTGGGTACTCCTCGGATTCAAGCATACGTGCAACTTGGCTCATCCTCGGTCGTTTCTCGGACATTGGATCAACACATCTCAAAGCAGTCAAGAGTGTTCTCTTCAAGGCACTTGTAGATGGTTTTGTGTTGAGGTTTGGGTCAACCACTTCTTCTGATCTTCTTTGTTGAACCATCATCTTCAGCCATTCCACCAAATGTACCTACATTGCGAGAAAAAAAGAAAGTTAGGGAACAGAGCTTCCGTGTGTTTGAAGGTTTCTTTAAGGGACTTTTACCTCAGGTGGTGGGCGAGCATAGTCTACTGGATATCTACCAGTTATAGCTTCCAAGAGTACAACCCCGAAGCTGTAGACATCACTTTTCTCATTCAGAAGACCAGAGTTCGCATACTCTGGAGCTACATAACTGAAAGCAAGAAAACAAGTTATGTCACATGAGCAACAACATTAAAAGTCTTCTTCACATTTGGTATACACAGAGAGGCCACAACATACCCAAAGGTGCCCATTACTCTAGTAGTTATAAAGCTTTTATCAGCACCAAGCAGCTTCGCAAGTCCAAAGTCAGAAATTTTAGAATTGAATTTGTCATCAATCAGAATGTTGCTAGACTTTATGTCTCTATGCACCACTTTTGGCTCAATCGCCTCATGAAGGTAAGCAAGCCTGCATCACCAGATGAAGAAAATAAACAAACCAAACCAAACCAAGAAGAAAACAAAGCAGCCACAAGACTTACGCTTTGGCTGTTCCTATAAGAATCTTTAACCGTGCGTCCCACGTTAGATACTCGTGGTTTTGATTGTCTCCACGTAGCCATTGCTCTAAGTTCCCATTGTTAACATACTCATACACCAGCATCCTGATTAAGTGTTAATGCATCCAATGTTTAGTGAAATTACCAAGGAGATCATTTAAAGTATAACATACACATACCTTTGTGTTCCTTCCATGCAGTATCCAAGAAGACGGACCAAGTTCTTGTGCCGAACATGACCTATAGCTTCAACCTCTACTCTGAAGTCTTTGTCAGCTTGCCCTCTACAAAACACAAAACAAAAAAAGATTCAAGAAATGAAATCTTGATACTTATTGATTCACCGTTTCTTTTTTTAAAAAAAAAAACTTACAGATTGTTGAGCAACTTTTTAACCGCAACAGGACTACCATTCACAAGGTTACCACGGTACACAACTCCATACCCACCATCACCGATGATATTATCCCTCGAGAACTGGTTAGTAGCCATCTGAAGATCTCTGAGAGTGAACCAATGACCCCATCCGAGGTGAGAAAACTCTGGAAGACCAGACAGAGGAGATGGAGCTGTCAGATGATTAGCAGAAGACACGCTCGAACCATCTTTCTTCTCCAAGTGATTAAACGAGCCTGATCTGCTGCTACCATCACCGTTCTCTGACTCTGCTGCTACTACTACTGCTACCCCTTTTTCAGGCTCTTTATCACCAAACTTCTCGCTAATAGAGGGATATCCATTGCCGTCGCCGTTGGTTGATGAAACCTCGTCGACTCTAATCTCTTTAATCTCTTCAGGAACACTAGGAGGTATGTGGAGGCTAAGAGGGATTTGGCTAGAAGAAGGTCTAGACTTTTTTCTTCTGAAAGTAAGCCATATAGATACAGCTAAAACTACAAGGAAAATCGCTGAGAGAACAATCACTATGATCTCCCAGAGCTCTAAACCATTGTATTTCCGAGATAATGCGTCGTTTAAACCTGTTCCCATCTTCCTACCTCTGCTTTATCCACCTGAAACAAACGAGGAGAGCCAAAGAGTTTAGAACTCAAGAACACTTAAAAATCTTTTATTACTGCTAATTAAACAAAGAAGAGAGGCAATCAAAGTAACCAAAGCTGAGAGAAACTCAAAAGCTTATACCAAAATATGGAACAAGCAAAAAGACAAGAACTTGAACAGAGACTAAAGGAAAAATCAGGTTCATACAAACAAACATTGTGTCTAAGTCTCAAATAAGATTGCCAGCTGCCAGAGTTTTAGTTCTCAGACCAAACACCAGCTAAACATTAAAGCTGGAAAGAAAACTACATGTGAACAAATATAAAAATCCTCAGCAGCTAATCTATAGGAAAAAGAAAATAGCTACCGACAATAGAAACTTATCATAAAGTCAGAAACCCGTCGCATTGTCTGATAAACACGGCTTAGCAAATCAAAGAAGACTAAAAGAACTCGCGATTACAAAACTAGGGTTCTGAAATGAGAGAGAAATCAAACCTGATGGGCGAAATTTTGGAGGGTTTCAGAGAGTCATGGAAGGGAAAAGTCAGATCTTAAGCAGCATTGACTAGAAAGTTCCCTGCTTTGGATCTTTGTAGGAAGGGAGTGGATCTCTCTAGCCTACAGACAAGACACAAGATGAAAAAAGAAAGAAATGGAAGACCAGAAATGTCAGTGGGAAAGATTGAATGCTTTACCTTGTTAGATAAGCAGTAAGTAATAAAAGATGATTTTATCTTTTTTTCTTTCTTTTATTAGCTTGCCCAGCAAAAGTGACGACCGACGAAAACGAAACAAAGGTTAAGTAAGACTTTTTGGATTTGTGACGGACACTCAAAAGAAAGTAAGGAAAAAAGTCTTTTTTCTTTTTTGCTACAGACTGTAAAACTGATATGGAATGTCAAACTAAATCTAATTCTCTTTACTGTGTTGACAAAAACAATCTCTTTTTTGTCTTAAATTGTTGAACGAGGTTCTCTTTTATGGGTCTGTCTGATTCTAAATAAATTTGAAGTTAATGCCATTTATATCCATTTGAAATTAATGCCATTTACAGATTTACATCTACCAATGTAGTAAAACGGCTGATGTTTTGCTTTCCCTCCAAACTGAGTTTATGCACGTAATTATGAAATTAGTGTCATTTAAATTTATTTACCGATGTAGTAATTAATTCTGTTATAGTTTAGACATGTTATTGATTGTTTTGCTGAGTCAAGTGTGTTTGTAACTTTGTATAAAACCAAAGTTTGAGATGGCTGAAAAGAAGAAGCACAATGTTACATGTATAAAATATAATACTATATATTTAAATAAGAAGTTATATAAATTTTAATATCTCTATTATTACTCAAATTCAATCTCTTACTAGGTGTTTTGTCCGCGCATACGGGTCTAACACATTTAATAATTAATTATTAATATATGTATTTATAATTAAAAGACTATAATGATAAACTATTATTTTTATTTTCATTTGAAAATCTTTAAATATTAATTATATATTTTTTGAAATTTTATTGTACATTATATTCATTGTATAAGAAATAAATATTAAAAGTCACTCATTATTCTCTTTTTCAATTATATAGAATTAAATTTTATTTTGTTTAATATTTAGTTATCTATTTTATGTTTTTAAATTTTATTGAAATATTTTTCAGATAAAAACACAATACATATATAATTATCTTTTTATTTTAAAATATATTTTTAGATTTTGGATAATTCTTAGTATTATTAGTTAAAATCAATTATCTAATCAAATAAATTAAATTTCGTTTTTATTTTTAGTTTATTTATATATTTTATTCATTAAGGGTATAAACGATATTAATCACTCAAACACGAAAAATTATTTCCCAAATAATAATATAATAATAAATAGATAGATAGAGTAAACTCAAAATCCAACCTGAATACAAATCTTAAAATAATATCCAAAGTCCAAACAGATTTTGTAGAATACTTTTTGGATATAAAATAGTATCTGAGTTTAACTTCAACTCAAACATATATGATATATCTAAAAAACAAAAACAAAAAACAACCTAAAATGTGTTATGAGAAGGGGACCAATCATAAATTCCCAAGTGATCAAGTTGTCATGTTTTCAATAATATAAGCGTCCATAAAGGCTTAATCTGCAAATCTGTGCTGTTAATTAATCCCTTTCAGGTTCTAGAAACCTTTAGTTTATTATTGGATATCTAGAATACTTATGGTAGACTTCGTCGTAGGATATAAAAACTTTACCGGTTTCTAAAACGACGGCGGTGAAAGGAAGAAAGAGAAGTCTCAGACACAGACAGAACAGCAAAGGAAGAACATACATAACAACGAAGAAGTTTCAAAAATATTATTCAAACCGTAAACTTTCCTTAAATTAAGATCTTGATTCATCCAAGTCTCTCTCACAAAGTTAGATCCGAGAGATTACTATGGTGAAACACAAAGCGAGTCTCTGTGTTCTTCTGTTCTCAATCCTACTCGTTTCCAACGGTTCGTTTGGATCTGAATCGAGTAAGGAAGCTTACGTGACACTCTTATACGGCGATGAGTTCTTATTAGGAGTAAGGGTATTAGGCAAATCGATTCGAGACACTGGATCCGACAAAGACATGGTCGCTTTGGTCTCTGATGGTGTCTCAGATTACTCTAAGAAGCTTCTCAAGGTTTGTGAATCTCTCTTCATTGAAATTACAACGAGTTTGAGCTTAAAGTTCTTGTCTTTTTCTGATGTTTGATCAAATTGGATCACTGCTTTACTTAAAATGTTTGCTTTGTTGAATTTTTGAAACTACAGGCTGATGGATGGAAAGTAGAGAAGATCAGTTTGTTAGCGAATCCGAACCAAGTTCATCCGACAAGGTTCTGGGGTGTTTACACGAAGCTCAAGATCTTTAACATGACAGATTACAAGAAAGGTAAACTCTTTTGGTGTTTCTGATTCTTGTCTGAGAACTTGAATCTCAAAAGGCTTTTGCTTTTGTGCAGTTGTGTATCTTGATGCTGATACTATTGTGGTAAAGAACATTGATGATCTGTTCAAGTGCTCCAAGTTTTGCGCAAACTTGAAGCACTCCGAGAGGTTGAACTCTGGTGTCATGGTCGTTGAACCATCCCAAGCTCTTTTTAATGACATGATGAGAAAAGTGAAGACTTTGTCTTCTTACACCGGAGGAGACCAGGGGTTCTTGAATTCCTACTATCCAGATTTTCCAAATGCTCGTGTTTTCGATCCTAGTTTGACCCTGAAGCGTTGAAAGCTAGACCAGTTCCTGATATGGAGAGGCTTTCGACGTTGTATAATGCGGATGTTGGTCTTTATATGCTTGCTAATAAGGTATGTTTGTCGTTTCTCGGTTAGGAAACAGCTGTGTACTTAGCCTTTGGTGTCTATTTGGTTCTGTCTTCATTTTTTCTATTAATTTCGGATTTGGTTTTAATCTGTTTTAAGTTATTTTTTTCTGCAGTGGATGGTTGATGACAGTAAACTTCATGTTATTCACTACACTCTAGGCCCTCTCAAGCCTTGGGACTGGTGGACAGCGTGGCTTGTGAAGCCTGTTGAGGCCTGGCATGTAGGTCTTCTTCTTCTCTTTGGTTTTGAGGTCTCTTTCTACTAACTGTGCATTAAGTCTGATGTCACCGCAAACATGTTCAGAGCATAAGGGTAAATCTCGAGGAAACTCTTCCTGGAACTGGAGGTGGCAGAAACCAGAACGATGAACTCCTCGTCAAGTTCCTCTTCTTGTTACCTCTTTGTGCGCTTTTGTTTTGCATTTACCGATCCCTCCAGGTTAAGACCTTTTTTTGTTTTGCCTTCACCTCTGCTAAATTTATTATCCTTTTGGGATTACAAATTCATTTTCCCCTTTTTTTCACCTTCAGGGTTATGAGGGTTCATTGTACAATCAGATTAGATATATCTATTACAAAATTAGATCTAATGGAACACTTGGTTATAGCGGTGTTTCTACATTTTCGACCATGAATCCTAGCCATCAAGTGAGTTCAATCATCAAATTGTTATTTTTGAGTTTTTTATAAGAAAATGTTTGTATCTCATTTGAACATCTTGCTTTGTCTAACAGCTCCACAGTGGTGGCGCACAGTCCAAGGTTCCTCAACACTTGGGTGCGGTTTCAGTTGTGGTCTGTTTCACCGCTCTTCTGATATCCGTTGGAGTTTCCTTTCTGATTGTGCCGAGGCAAATCATGCCGTGGACTGGCTTGATCTTAGTATATGAATGGACTTTTACAATCTTCTATCTTTTGTTTGGTTGTTTCTTGCTTCTGGTGCATCAACATGGAAAGAAAATGGCAGTTCATACAGAATCATCGTCCTTGGAGGGTTCCGGAAAAGGTATGACAGTAAGAAGAAAATGATAAAGCCTAGACATTCGTACCATTCTCTACAAAATATCCACCGTTTTTGGTCTCAACAGGTCATCAGCGAGGAGGTGTGTCTTGTGACATTACTACATTGTATTATGGACTAGGGATGGTGTTTCTGTCTATTGCTGCAGTTTCTTTACCTTATATGTTAGGGGTCACCGCTTTATTTGTGAGGTAATGTTCATAATAAACTAGCTGGGAATGGTTCTTGTTACTGTTCAGCCTAGATTTTGACTTGCTTCATCCCTTACTTTACATATTGAGCAGGTTGGGTCTAATGGTGTGTGTAGCCATAGTTTTAGCTGCCTTCATGACTTACGCTTCAGAGCACCTCGCCATCAGATGGTTCTTGAAGGGTTTAGAAGACCGTCGTGAAACATCGAGATCAAAGTCCATATGTTTCCTGTGCTGACACCAGAAAAAAAGCAGTCACCTGAGCAAATGTGTCACCATTGTACCTTGCAGACACAAACAGAGCATATGATCTGATTTTTATTTTTATTTTATTTTTGTAGTTGTGTCTTAAGATTGTTGTATAGGTTTGTAGCTTTGTTCTTTCTTTTTCATCATGTCTCACTGTCTCTTCTCTTTGCTCACATTTGTACAGATTATTAATATGAATAATTCTTTTCTTTGCTAACATTTTTACAGATCACTGCTTGATTATTTAGTTTCTTGATAAGTTAAAAGCCCTTTATTGATATTACTCTGGTTACATAATTGCTCTAACAACCACACATCACTTTGCAGAATCTAGAACATACACTATTTGCTCGACATTATTGAAAGTATCATAAGGGACAAACGTTGACCCTTTACCCCAATATAGGCATTGTCCTCTAGGAAAGCTTTGAAAAGCTATGCAAGAACAGTTTCTCCAGCAGCTTCCATGACAGTCACTTATGCCAGAGCTCAGACGACCACCATAATAAACATTATCCATCATGTTTCCTCTTCTCGGTTCGAAATACTCTGACCCTTTTCTACATGCCGTTGGCTTCTCTGTGATGCAGATAGCTGAACTGCTCTTCAAATCCGTCTTGCATGGTCCGCTTATTTCAAAAAAACTGCTGAAGCATGTTTTGCGCTTGATAGTGGTTGTAATAGCGATTCGGCCTAGAGTATCCAATAACCAGCTGGAAAAGATGGAACCCTTAGTTTTCTTGATTGAGTAACTGAAGTACTTCATGTGCTTGTCTGAATCGAACTTGAATTCATAAGCAACGCAGCTTCTCGATAGCTCTAAAGTTAGTTGAGAGCTTCCGTTGTTTGTCAATATTCCACTGGACCAATAGATTTCCCCATGGCGCCAGACGAGTAGCTGGTTAGCTCCTGACGGGTCCAGTCCTAGTCTGAATGCTCCTGGGACTGGGACTTGGTTACTTGTCCAGGAAGTAACCGAAACTTCTTTCTTGGTTTTTAGGTTAAACCCAATCTTCATCCCGGGAAGTAATACGTTTGTGGGTTGGTCAAAGCTTTGCCATAGAACCTGACCCGGTCCTCCTCCTCCTCGTCCTGTCTCTCGGATCACAAAGTTCCCAGAATCGAGTAAAGTGGCAGAGACATTACCGGCCAAGGAAAGATGTGGGCTGTTCACCATGATTGGAGAAGCATTTGCCCTTGTGATCTTGAGAACCCCATTGGTATCAATGGATAGAGAACCGGATGAATCAGACACTGACTCGGTTGGGTTACCTACCCAAACTGGATTTGTTGGATCACTTTGAGACCAGATACCAATATACCTAAGAGCAGCTGAACTACGTATGAAGGTAGATGGTTCTGTAAGTGTAAAGAACCCGAGAGTGAAGACCTCACCGGCAGAGATCAGCGTCTCCCAGTCTCTGAGCTGCTGTCCCGGTTTCAGTGTATCGGTTTTGAGTGGTGGATTGGCGGAAACCGAACCGAGAAAGATCGGTATGAGAATGAGAGGAACAAGAATGAGTGAAGGAGCCATTATTTGTCTCCTTTAGGCTCTCGCTTATGAGATATATATATATATATATAGCAACTTTTTTCCCTTTTTAGATTCACGTATCTTTCTATGACTATTGTAGAACAGTGTTTGGTGTCTGCTTGTAACACAGTAAAGTCCCATGTGCTTAAAGAGCACGAGGGAGACTACCTTAGAAACTTATTTCAAAGTTGTTTTATAGAAGTCTCTTTCGTGTGGCGGAAGTTTCAAACTCAGACCAAAGCTTGGGTCAAAGTTGTGGTCGTATCTTTGTCCTTCGGACAACAAGCTAAGTTAGTTAAATGTATTTGGTTCTACTACGGTTTGCAATGATAACCATAAACAGTATCAAGCTTATTTTATAGTGTAATTTTAGGTCCAATCACACCATAGAGCAAATAGGCTAGCCAGTGGAGAACCTTTTAAATTAAAAGAATGATTCTCAAGACCAACTTGTATTTACTTTTTTGGGTATATATGAAAATTAGTCATTGAGATAATCGTTAATTAAGGTGGAAAGAGGAAACGCGTAGTGAGGTCTTTCGCTTTATGCAAGTGGCTTACGAGTGATGATGGCCTTGATCACTAATTCTAAGCATCGACGACTTGAGGATTAATCTTCCAAGTCTTCGGATTAATTTCCAACGTGTATTTAATCTCCCACACATACTTGGATTAATTTTCAATTATCAGCTATGCTCGAAAATAATTACACATTCGACCCCCTTTTCACCTTTTTCAATCGCACTAATTAAAGTTTTTTTTTTAATTACACATTCCACTATCATTTTTATTTTTTGCGTAAATTACACTTTCAGTTTACTCGTATCATATTGGTCGTGTTCATTTACATGTCACCTGGCATGCAACCTACAACGAACATTTCAATTCTGGAAACATTTCGTGAAACAACAAATTTGTATATATTTTGAGTATTTAGACTCCTTATTAGAATTATTTAAATGGTTTTGTTTGATAATTCCAAAACAAACTGATAAATTTTTTGTTTTTTTTTTTGGTTTATGTTCTATATATCATTCAAAAGTTTCACACTATAATTATGATGTGCATCTTCTTAAAGTGATTGCTCTTTTAGTCAGTTTATCATATTATTAATTTTCTTTTTTATGTAATTAGGTAACTTTGGTTTAGATCGGTAGAACTAAATCATCTTCCATGTCAGATCAGATCAATCGGTTCTACATAAGTTGGCTGATTTTGGTTTGAGTCAGAGCTTAGTGAATAAAAATTCTCATATGATGGTAAGTTTTATAAGCTCTGTTTCTTTTGTGTTGATCAATATCTTATTTTGATTTTGATAGGATATTTTGATGAAAAATAGAATTTGGAAACAGTCAATCCATGTGAACCCCAAAAACCTAATATACATTTTTCTGAATTTTAAGGTTCTGTTTACAAACGAGTTTATCAGTTCCAAGAAGTAGGGGAGCAGAAGAAAAACAAGTGTCACGCCTTCAACGATGTAAGAGTGACACTCATCCCCACACTTACCACCTCTCAGGCTCTTACTATCTTACACTTGTCTTTTTCCCTCCGTTAACTTCAAACTTCTTCCTCACAGATTTTAATTTTTAGGAAGCCGGTGACTGATACAAGAACTTTTTATTTAATAAGAAAATGATTTAAATAAGTTGTGGTAATAGGTACTTCGAGCCGAAGCACCTATTGAATGGTTGAGCCATGTGTCCTAAGTCGTTTGCCAGGCCATCCTTCATCTTGACACGTGCGACACAAGTATGACATATTCCATATCCGCATCTACGTAGGACATATATACTTTGTCCTTGTTTTTTTTGTTTTTTTTTTTTTTTTTTATTTTAATTTGAACACTTTTGTTATTTTTGTCTAAATTGTTATACCCAGAAACATAACGGGAAAACTGTTTGAAACAAAACCGGTGAAACTTATCACCTAATAGACATGGGACTTATTATCTGAGATCCGGACTCGATCCGAGATTCGATCTGGATCCGCTCCGAAAATCCGGATATCAGGAGGGATCGAATCCAGATCCGGATAGTAAAATGCTGGATCCGTCCAAACCGGATCCGGATCCGGATATCTAAATTTTTTAGTCTGAATATCCGGAATCCGTAATTTTTATCTATAATTATTTTAAAAATAGTAATACCTATATAAAACTAATTTTATTTATTATATTTTCATTTTTATAATAGTATATATAAATTTTATATAAAATTTGTAATAGCATACATAAAAATAATTAAAAACATTATATGCATTTTTATTTTTAAATTATTTTTTAATATTTTATATACTTTAATATTATTTTTTTAATTTATTTTAAGGTTTCAAATCCGGATCCGGATATACACCGGATATTACAATTTTTAGAAGGATATCCGACATCAAGATACCCGAGAATCCCGGATTCGAATAATGATAGTAAAATCATGGATCCGCCGGATAAGGATCCGAATATGGATACTTCGAAATACCCCGGATACCCGATCCATTTCATCATTATCACCTAATTCAAAACAGATTCGTAACCTGTACGGATAAATAAAATTATAAGGACAAGACTGTCACTGAAGTTAAAATAGTAATCTACTTTATTAATTCAGAAGTACACTTTAAAAATACCCCTTAGTTTTTCAACTTATTTACAATGGCATGCCACTAAGACTACTAATTAAGTTTCCTATTTTAATGCTTGTCTTTTTCAGTTCCATTAATGTGTTGTCTTAAAATAAAATTTAACTTCTCTTCTCTAATTAAATCAATTTCAATTTTATCTTTATTATTAAAATAGTTTCCTAATATTTCCTAAAATAATTTTAGCATTAATATAACGATTTAATAATTTCCTAAAATAACTACTTTTATTAATTCTTTACAAATCTTAAATCAACATTTTAATATGTTATATATCCATACAATCTGAATAAATGAATTGATGTTACAAAATCTATACCTTATTTATCTATTTCATGTATCTTACTAACTCATGGTTATTTATTTCGACATATTTGAAATTATCGAAATTGAATAATATATTTCATATATAATGTATCATTATCTATCTTTTTATTTATTTTCCGCATTCTTTATATAATACTAAATATTTGTGACACATTTGATTGTTAATAAAAATGTAAAAAGAACTCAATGTAAAAAAACTAACTATTACAAATGCATTATTGGTATAAACAAAAAAATTAAAAAATAAAATAAATACCCGCCCGACCGGGCGGGTCAAGATCTAGTAAATGTTAAAAGTTCATAACCCAAAAAAAATACTGTATTTTAGTCAGGAGAAAGAAACTGTAGTTTTCCTTTTTGGTGTAAAACGAAACGGTAGTTATTAATGGTTTGCTTATTTTTCTCTTTTTAACATCAGACCAAACATGGTCAGGACTTCTACATTAATTTGTAATCAAAAAGTAAAGATCAACCAAAAGGTATACCAAATAAAACATAATATAGTTGTTTATAATACTATAAGAATGTATATTCTTATTATATTCACTGTATTTAAAATATCTTGTTATATATATATATATATAAAATTTAACAAAAATGGAATTATGAGAGATGTTGGAAGCGTCAGATATTCGAATGAAATTGTTTATATTAGAGCATCTCGAAAAATATTCTCTATTTTAGAATTTGCAAAAATTCTATATTTAAAGTTTCAAATGTAATTCTTCAAAAGCAAAACTTCAAACTTAATTTCAAAACTATTTATATTTTACTCTATGATTTTTGTATTTATCATAATTAATATAAATCCATAAAACTTTTATAAATAACTAACACATATAAAAATATATTACAATAATATTAATTAATAAAATCGTACACTAAAATATAAAATTATAAATACAAATAAAAATACATAATTAAATATTAAACTACAAATAAAATATCTTATTATTTCATAAAATTATTTTCCTTTTTATGAAATAATATGGTATTTTATTTGTAGTTTAATATTTAATTATGTATTTATATTTATAATTTTATTTTAAAATTAGAATTAGACAATAAGAATATTAAAAAAGAAACATAATATTTTTTAAGAGGGTAAATGAAGACATAATTATTATACAATGTGGTATTTTGTTTGTAGTTTAATATTTAGTTATGTATAATAATTATGTCTTCATGGATCCTTTTAAAAAAGTTTTTTTATTAAGTTTCTTTTGTAATATTCATGTTGTCTAATTTTAGTTTCAAAATAATATAAATTTTATTTATTTATTTTTTATTTAATTTTTGTGTAAAACTTGAATTTATAAAAACAAATCTGAAACAAATATGAAATATAAAAATCTTAAGGGTTGAATGATAAACAAAAAATAATTAAAAATCATAAATGTGATATTTAATTAATAATAAAGATTAAATTATAAATAAAAAGATGAAATTTTAAATTTAGAGTTTTGTGGAGTAAAAAACTCTAAATTTGAAAATTTGAAGTTTCTTTTTGGAGAACAACAAACTCTATATTTGAAGTTATATAGTTTTTCTTAGAGATGCTTTTACTGCTACAAAATACAAATTACTAAATACAGGAAACACATATAATAGGAAATGGAAGTGTAATATAATTTATCGTATATATTTTTGGTTGGCTTGGTTGAATTATACATTTATACTACATCGTATGTTATTGAAATTTAAATGTCTGTATTGAAAGTCTTAATTCATCGGCTGAAAAGGTTTTAAAATCACATTTTAAGCATATATGGCTATAGAGAGAAAACTTGAGTCATCGAAAAAGGTCGGGGTCGCTTTCGTGTAACACAGACACATTTGAATAAACAAAACGAGATTCATAAACATACACGTAGACATTCGTACAAATGCCACGTGAGAATTCGTAAGCTCCTGACGTGTCCATGAATATATAAACGTACGCTTCAGGTTTCGCTTCAGTATTTATACTCGTTACAAATTTAATTAGTCTAGATTCGAAACTAATAATATACAACTCTCAAAGAACACACCATGGAAGAAGAGCAACCTCCGGCCAAGAAACGAAACATGGGAAGATCTAGAAAAGGTTGCATGAAAGGTAAAGGCGGTCCAGAGAACGCAACATGCACTTTCCGTGGAGTTAGGCAACGAACTTGGGGTAAATGGGTCGCTGAGATCCGCGAGCCTAACCGTGGCACCCGTCTCTGGCTCGGCACTTTCAATACCTCGGTCCAAGCCGCCATGGCCTACGATGAAGCCGCTATGAAACTGTACGGACCCGAGGCTAAACTCAACTTGTTGCACCCACAACAAAACAACAACAAGTAAATAGGAACTTGTCCTTTTCTGACCACGGGTCAGGTTCTTGGTCTTATAAGCTCGATACGATTCGTGGGCTGGACCTTGGTCTCGGCGCGTCAGATGGTTCACACGGCTCGTGGTCGGGGAGTTTTAGCATTCCACAAGAAGATGATCATCATAATGTTTCTTGGTTGTTACCGAAACGAAGTAGTTCACAAGATCAAGAAAGTGTTAATTATGCGAGTGGATTAGCGTTTTCGAAGAAGCTGCAACCGAGGAACTTTATGACGACTCCAGATCGTGGATCATCAAATGGAGTTTGGTCTAGGTTTCTTGTGGGGCAAGGAAAGAAGACGGAATATGACGTGTCATCATCGCGTGGCTCGTCGGACAA
>CM028687.1:63976782-64012268 GCA_016771965.1 Brassica carinata | reverse complement strand
GATCTTTATTGACGTCCCTGGGGTCTGGAGTCTCGTTGGGATGTGATAAACGTCTTTGAATTGGAATTGATCCATCGGGGCATCCAGTTCCAATCGAGTGTCATACTTGCCACTTATAGTCATTCTCTGCTTCTTCCTTCGCCCAATACGTTTTGACCACCGGTGGTTCCTGTACAAACGAAACAAAAAATTAGTTTCTTCATCTAAAGTAACAATTAGACACTATTGTTATGTTATGTTACAAAAAAAATGACACTATTGTTATGTTATTTTGCTAGCAAATTGAATTTCATCAAAATTTTATGTTGTTGATATAAGGCCCAACTCTAAGAAGTCACATGGCTGTAAATCAAAATCTTATTACAAGGCCCAATATTCTAAATTTCTTAATAAGAAGGCCCCAAGAAACGCCATTCGACTAACTTCCGACGATATTACGAGCGCGCTACACGGTGACCAGAGTTCATCGAAAACTACAATTCGGACGAACGTGTTCCTTCTATATTCGACGAATCAGAAGCGCCGGAATCACTGACGATCTCGTCGTAATATACCGACGAACCACGCTTCGTTGTATATTCATCAAATGAGTTTCGTGAAATTCTATCGATATATGTCCGTTTATATTCCGACGCATCGTCCGTCCTGCAGATATACCCTTTTTACAAATTAATTTTGCATTTATATATTTTTTGATATTAATAAATTTAAAATTGGAAATTTAAAACTAATATTATAAAATTTAAATTCATAAAACCAAATAGAAAAACATTCATAAAGTTTAAAATTCATACCGTAAATAAAAAAACATCTCAAAAGTTTTATAAAGCCAAATAAACTAAGCAATCCTCAAGACATCAAACGCATCAAGCTTCCGTGATAATCCTGTTGAACTTCTTCTCGATGCCAACTCGAAGGATAAGTATTCTCCTAACGGATAGTGGCATCCGAAAGGATAGTGGTGTTCTCGCCTCCAACGCCCCAACTGTTTCATCTTTGTCATGTAATCTCGAGAATCATGGGATCGCATACGGAGTCATAAGAAGATGCCTGGATACGAAGCACGACGGGCCAATCCCTAACTAAACGGCTCCTTTCCTTTAGAACCGCCACAAAATATTTAAAGTAAGTAAATAGTAAGTAATCGATTATAAAAAAATATATTAATAAAAAAATTACCTTTCAACCATCTCATTTATTCATTAGACAGATTGGTCAAGCTCCCCGTGGAGTCACTGGGATCAGAGAGAGGGCTGAGATTTGAGAACTATCTCAGCCTTCCACCAAATCAACTACACCTGACACGGGTCCGAATTTGACCCGCCGCTTGTAGTGTGAGCCACCTTAATGAGTTGGAGACGATCAACTGATTACCGCCATTTGCTTCGATCTAAAACCGCCATTATTAGCCAAAAATATATAAAATATTTATTTAAAAAATATAAAGATAAATAATAATAAAAACTTACAAGTTCATCCTCCTTATTACGAGCAAGCCGAGGTTTCACATACATACATACCTTTCGCCACGACGCTTCCTTCCTTCGAGTTCCTAAGACGCCTTCAGTGTCTTCCTCTCCCAATGAGCTATCAACTGCCCCACACCCCGCTGATGAACCGCGGGCTTTGTTCTTCTCGCCAAACCGCTTCCACTATTAGTTCATGCTAAAGAGTCCATGGCCTTTTCGTTGAATTTCTACGGACCGCTTCAAGATCGAGTGCCGCTGAACTCTTACTACAAACAAACACAATTTAAGTAAATATATGTAAAAATGTAAAACTTAAAAAAATGAAGGGTTACTATATAAAGCAACCGACGTAAAACCACAACTCGCTCGTCGGAAGGGGATCACACTCCACTTTGGATATCCAAAACGGAGCATGGAGTACATCATCCGGTTGATGTTCTAATGCCATTTTTCGACTCGCGAACCTTTAAAAAATACAAGTTGCCAGTTAATTAAAGCAAAAATATAACGGTACAAATAAAAAATACTAACCAAGTGCTATGGCCTCGCCGTGGTTGAGTTGAGAAACGGAGATGCTCTCGATTGGTTGTCGAACAATAGATGAACTCGCATTTGATTCCGGATCCGCCGGGCCAGCCAGCTAGGGGCGCATGGAGGGGCGAGGGAGCCGAGCGGGAATATGCAAGGAACCGAAGTCATGAGACGATACCGATGCACTGAACCGCCACCAACTACGCCGAAGATCGGCGCTGGCTTCATCCTCGGCCCTAAAAAAATTAACCCATCAAACATATTTTCATTTATATATTTAATTATATATCATATTTGTTTACATTACTTTTAAATTTATATAATAAAATATATTAAACCAGATTATTGAATCATGTTTGGTTTGCTAAAATCATATTGAACCATGATCCAGAAATTATCCGGTTCAGCTTTCGGTCCGTTTTAAAACACTGAATATCTGGATAACCCTTTATCGCATAGTGAATAGGATCTGATGATTGATGAACATTAATTGACCAACCTCTGAAAGAGCGACTGAGTTCTTGGCAGTGTGAGACTTGCAGACAAGCTTCAAGATGCCTACTGAATAGGTCACAAAATATGCAACAAAATGGCTTAGATTAATAGCAAAAAGGTTATAAAGCTAGAAAGAAAAACCTTACCATACCGGCGAGTCTTGAGCATCCGTATACAAACTCGTGAAAGAGCTAAGAGAACGGATATAACTTCTTTCATAAATCTCTGCAATACAATCACTCAGACAAAGTCGAATGCGGTCATTTTGTTACTTAGTATAACAATACAATTATGTTGAAAAAGCGAAAAATGATAATTATAATGTTAACCATTGCAACGTAATATTCGCACTGAACTTCACAAGATATTTTTGTAGCAACTCTAGTTTTCTTGATTTGCTTCATATTGTGCAATAGTTAATCTCTGGCAACACCACGGCCGGGGACAAGTGTTAGATGTACGTGGACTGAATTTTGGAAGGCACTCTTATTGGATAGCTTTTGGGGCTTTATTAATCGGGTTTATATTGTTCTTCAATGTCCTTAACGCATTGGCCCTGACATATCTGAATAGTAAGTTCACCACAAAATGACATGAGAATTGACTTTATAAGTGGTTATTCAATTATAACATTGACAAGATTATCTCTTCGTATGTTAAGATCCACAAAGATCCACTGCTATTGTCTCGTATGGGAAGAGGATATTCAGCGCTCAGAAGAAGATTGTAAACTCTGTCCGAAAGCACGTCTCCTGCTAAAACTGGTGTCTTCTTCAGTTTTAACTTGCCATTGACTGACAAGATTTCTTTTAACTTCGTTTGGTCTATTTTGTTAACAGAGAATCCATGGAGTTCCAAAGATCTAAAAGAACTCAACTCTGTACAAGTGGGAATGGATTTTTCACAAGCATACAAGGATTCAACTATGTATAAGTGGGTGTTTTGCAGCATTGCTCGTATTGGAGAAACCGTTCTCGCAATCATACTCGCATAGTCTTCATGTCTCTCAACTCTGCGTTGTGTGGCCTTGTGTTCTGGCAAAAGCTAAGGACATGTAAGTTTCCACACCTATTATAAGATGCCGATACTTTTGTAGGATAGCTTCCATAGTTGAATCCTTGTATGGCTTTGCAGGTGCAGGTTGAGATCCCATACTCACTACAACAGTCCCTTCTATGTTACTATAATCGTATATCCGATGATTGGTTTCCATATGTCAGTCTACAAAATGTTTTGGAGCAGGTACAGCTCGTTGCTTATCTTCCAATTACTGTGGGATGCTTATGGTTGCTTAACATTCACATGGCATTTACTCTACGAACGACTTTTTCTCCGTGTTTGCTGGCTTTACCATTCCAGAAATCGATTTCAATATTTCTTTTATGTGCCGTAGTGTATCATCGCCACCGTAGAAGATGAAACACCAAAGATCATATGTTGTTTTAATGACTTTCCTTGTGAATGCATATCCTCGCATAAAAATTTAGGATATGATTTGACTACATAGTTTGTCCCCGCACAAATTCGCACTCCAATCATCGAACACAAACCTCCGCCAAACCATCATTCACCTATAAAAACATATATGATTGCAAAATTAATTAGTTTATATATATTAAATTTAAACTAATCATTTGGATAATAGATATATGACTCACATAACTACGGTTACCGCAGCAAACTGCTATCTCTAAGTCGTCGGCTCATCTTCTGCTTCATGCCTCAGGAGTCATACGCAACTCCGCCATATATACACTATATACAAAAATATTATCAATATGAAATAAATTTATCAATATTAATCTAACAATAAATGAATAAATATTTTTACCTCTCATATTGTAACATCTTCACTGTGAGCAAATATGTTTGCAAATGAGCCGTTTCGTCCGTAAGTCTCCGCTTCGCGAATTTTCCACTAAGTCGCCCTATTTCCTCAACATGCTCGTGACAGCATGATATGTTGCTTCTCCTTCATCATGCCGAGCGTCTTCTGTGTTTTGTTTGCACTTCGCGGAAAATAATTTTCAGCAAAGATTGCAGCTTTTCACCATCACCGGCCACCACATCCTTCCACCTCGTTTTATTACCATCTTCTTCAGATGATGCATATAACGCCAAAATATACATCCATCTCAGACGCGCAGACCACTAAGTTCCAATTCTTCTGCGAGATGAATAGCAAGATGTTCCATTACATCAAAGAATGATGGAGAAATATCTTCTGTCGCGACATGCCGACCGGTGCTTGTTTTCAAATTATTAATACCTCTTCACCAATACTCCATAAGTCACGGAAAAACACTAATCCTCGAATTGCTTCATGAACATTACGCGGGCAATAATGCTAGGCAAACGGAAGGAGGCGCATAATTACATGACAATCATGACTCTTCGCCAAACTCTTCGCTTCGTCATCAACGCAGTTCTCCAAATTTCGATGCATATCCGCCGTAAATTTCACTTTTCAGAATCCAATCAAAGAACTCTTCTTTTCTAGCACCATCTAGATGTAAATGGGAAAGGGGTCACTATTCTCATCAACGCTAAGTTCTAACGATCACAAATATCACTAAATCCAATCCCTCGACTTCAAATTATCCTCGCTTTTTAATTGATGTTAAGGACGTGTTCATCGATATTATGGAAGTTCTTCTCAATATGCATGACATCTAAATTATGCCGCAACAGTATTACTCTCCCAATATGGCGATCCCCAAATACTTCTGGCGCTTGTGCGAAAATCTCCAACCTATTTGACTAATGTTTTCATGTCCACCACATATCCC
Source organism: Brassica carinata (assembly GCA_016771965.1). Taxonomy (NCBI): domain Eukaryota; kingdom Viridiplantae; phylum Streptophyta; class Magnoliopsida; order Brassicales; family Brassicaceae; genus Brassica; species Brassica carinata. The sequence continues at coordinate 64,006,984 of CM028687.1, read as the reverse complement.
ATGCCCTTTCTCGATCAAAATACCTAAACCGCTTCAACAAAATTCCTAACTAACTTCCTTCGGACCATCAAACATTCTGTTGTTCTTCGCGAACGGCGTCTTACTTCTCAGCGTGATGGATAGTAGTAAATCGGCCCGTGACAGTCAAACCAAACACTTCCTCGTTTCTTAGTTGGAAAGCATCTGGTGTCATCTTGACAATATGGACATGATAGCTTCCCATGTGTTGTCCATCCAGATATACCATACGGAAAGTCACTCATTTCCACATAAGTACGCCCGATTTGAAAGTTTTCTTGCAATAAACATCGATGTCTCAAAACCATATAGCTTGTCGAACTCATATATTAGTGGTTGAAGAAACACATCTAGTGATTTTAGGATGATCTGCCCGGACGAATTGAGAGAAACAAAACTCGCCGATGCATAAGCTCGCCGTAAGTCAATTTGCCACAATAACGGCCAGAGAATACGCCTTCCATGCTTTCCAAATGGGCTGAAACCATCAGTAGATAATCAAAGAGGTATCTATCTTTATGTGCTCTTTAGAACAGTAAATGTGTTCTTGTTAGAGAACATGTTCTAGTGTTATTTGTACTCTCTCACTTACTTTAGATTTTTAAAATAGTTTTTTTTTTTGTGAAAACACCTATTAGAGCTTAACCAATGCTAATGCTCTTAATGTCCTTTAAGAAAAGCATAAGTTATACTTAACCACTGACGATGATTAAAATAAAGATCGCGAGGACGGATCGTGGCATCACATATTACCATGGCATGAATCGTCCGTACGTTGCGTGGGTGCAAGATGCAACTCAATTTTCATTCAGTTATCGAATTTTTTAAAAAGTAGATGCCAAGATAAGTTAAACTGGAACAATAAATTTATATTTACATATATTCGGGTATTAATTGGTCTATTTATCTATCTATATTGTTACGTGGAGCAATGAAATTGAAAAGATGAGTTTGGCGTCAGCTCGAAATATGATCAAACCAGCGACAACAAAACGCGTATTCTCTCACAAAGGATCCGAATCATGTTCTACAGTTTTTTTTTCTTGCCCCAAATTCTAAAATTCCGATTTTTTTCAAAAAAAATTAAAATCCATTTTCGAGAAAATGAATTTCCCTTTTGTGGCGTCAAACAAATTCACCTTTAAAGATATAAACATGCAGATTCGTCTGCATCAAAAATATAGATAAAACATATTGTTGGCTATATAGTAATCCCAAAGGGCAACATGAGTATTTATAATTTTATATATAGGTCTATTTATTTATTGATTTAATTATTTATGGTTGTATGGTCTTATCCACTTGATTTCCAAAGATTTAGCTAAAGAAATTATAGTTGGTAATATCTAAGTGATTTTACAACCGGATCGATCCGATGGTTGAACCGGGTTTGACTATAAACTGATTATATAGTCGGAATGGTTCTAATCAGAGCCGGCCCTGGACAATGCCTCATGAAACATTTGCAACATGCCCCCGAATTTTTCGAAAAAACTATATAGACATAAGCCCCCAAAAAAATATTTTAAGCCCTCAAACCGGTTAAAACTTTTTTTTACATAAGACATTGTTATATGCCTCCAAAATCTCAGGACCGGCCCTGGTTCTAATAGCTGGTACGACCATGAACCGATCACGTAATTATATTGGATCTCAAAATTATTAAAATGATGAAAACTGTTAGAATTATAAGAAATCTATAAACTATTCATATAAACATAAGATTAGTTTATATTTATAATGTTTTATGTATTAAACTCATTTATATATTTAATTATATATCATATTTGTTTACATTACTTTTAAATTTATATAATAAAATATATTAAACCAGATTATTGAATCATGTTTGGTTTGCTAAAATCATATTGAACCATGATCCAGAAATTATCCGGTTCAGCTTTCGGTCCGGTTTTAAAAACACTGAATATCTGGATAACCCTTTATCGCATAGTGAATAGGATCTGATGATTGATGAACATTAATTGACCAACCTCTGAAAGACGGCGACTGAGTTCTTGGCAGTGTGAGACTTGCAGACAAGCTTCAAGATGCCTACTGAATAGGTCACAAAATATGCAACAAAAATGGCTTAGATTAATAGCAAAAAGGTTATAAAGCTAGAAAGAAAAACCTTACCATACCGGCGAGTCTTGAGCATCCGTATACAAACTCGTGAAAGAGCTAAGAGAACGGATATAACTTCTTTCATAAATCTCTCTGCAATACAATCACTCAGACAAAGTCGAATGCGGTCATTTTGTTACTTAGTATAACAATACAATTATGTTGAAAAAGCGAAAAAATGATAATTATAATGTTAACCATTGCAACGTAATATTCGCACTGAACTTCACAAGATATTTTTTGTAGCAACTCTAGTTTTCTTGATTTGCTTCATATTGTGCAATAGTTAATCTCTGGCAACACCACGGCCGGGGGACAAGTGTTAGATGTACGTGGACTGAATTTTGGAAGGCACTCTTATTGGATAGCTTTTGGGGCTTTATTAATCGGGTTTATATTGTTCTTCAATGTCCTTAACGCATTGGCCCTGACATATCTGAATAGTAAGTTCACCACAAAATGACATGAGAATTGACTTTATAAGTGGTTATTCAATTATAACATTGACAAGATTATCTCTTCGTATGTTAAGATCCACAAAGATCCACTGCTATTGTCTCGTATGGGAAGAGGATATTCAGCGCTCAGAAGAAGATTGTAAACTCTGTCCGGAAAGCACGTCTCCTGCTAAAACTGGTGTCTTCTTCAGTTTTTAACTTGCCATTGACTGACAAGATTTCTTTTAACTTCGTTTGGTCTATTTTGTTAACAGAGAATCCATGGAGTTCCAAAGATCTAAAAGAACTCAACTCTGTACAAGTGGGAATGGATTTTTCACAAGCATACAAGGATTCAACTATGTATAAGTGGGTGTTTTTGCAGCATTGCTCGTATTGGAGAAACCGTTCTCGCAATCATACTCGCATAGTCTTCATGTCTCTCAACTCTGCGTTGTGTGGCCTTGTGTTCTGGCAAAAAGCTAAGGACATGTAAGTTTCCACACCTATTATAAGATGCCGATACTTTTGTAGGATAGCTTCCATAGTTGAATCCTTGTATGGCTTTGCAGGTGCAGGTTGAGATCCCATACTCACTACAACAGTCCCTTCTATGTTACTATAATCGTATATCCGATGATTGGTTTCCATATGTCAGTCTACAAAATGTTTTGGAGCAGGTACAGCTCGTTGCTTATCTTCCAATTACTGTGGGATGCTTATGGTTGCTTAACATTCACATGGCATTTACTCTACGAACGACTTTTTTCTCCGTGTTTGCTGGCTTTACCATTCCAGAAACAGGTAAGCCTCCTTTCACTCATGCCATTTTCACAAATAGCCAAGATATGAAGACATTGCAAGCTATGTTAGGTCTATCTAGCTCAAAATATTGCTGCACTGAATGAAACTGTATATATAAAGAAAAATTCCAAAAGAAATAGTTTCAGTTTTTTTTTTGTTTGTAACTATAGCAGTTAGTTCACTATGTTTGCAAAGCCCTGGTCCTAAAAAAAAGTCTTGGTATCCATGAACACAGTTCTATCTCAAGCTGTCTTGTACAGTTTCTTTTGGTGAAGAGCAACTATTTTGACCTTTGGGTAGGAGTTTTTGATGAATTCTCACTAGCTTGTATCAGAAATGGAGAATTAATCTTGAGGAATTCATTATGACTGTTTGTGCGATAAAATGTGGTATGCTAAAAGCAAAGTTTTTACTCATAACTGTGTAATTGTAAAGCTTATCGCTATAAACAAAAACAATGCTGATTTTGAAAGAGTATGAAGTAGTAACAAATGACTCAGCTATTGGAGCATAAAGTGACAATTGATCAACAATGATTCTTGCACTCACTCAGAAAACGAGTTCAACTCTTCCATACTGTATTCGGTATCACTCCAGTTCAACTCTTCCATACTGTCTTCAGTATCAGTCAAGTTCAACTCTTCCGTACTGTCTTCAGTAACAATCAAGTTGCACTCTTCCATACTATCAAGAACATCTGGGAACATCCTTAGGCTTTTGTAACCTGGCATGCTCAGTTTAGCAAGATTGGGCCAAGACATTATAGATGAAGGAACCTCTTCCACACCAGTATTTTCCAGGTCAAGATACCCAATGTTTGTAGAGATCTCTGGAAACGTTTTCAGTTGTGTGCAGTGACTGAGATCAAGGTGATAGAGAGATTTTAAGTTGATGTTGGTTGGAAGAACCTGTAGCTTCTTGCATCCCACCATCTCTAGGAGTTCGAGACTTGAGAGATTCTGGAACCAAGTAGGGATCTCCACCAGACTTTCGCAAGCATTGAGTATCAATGTCTCAAGCTTCTTGGCATTTGACAGATTAGGGACCTCTTTCAAGTTCAAGGAGTAAGACATATCCATCAGCGTGAGGTGTCGAAGCGGCTGTACATATGGATAATGGAAGTAGACAAATTAAAACACACATAATACGTTTTAAGTTATGAGACAATATAATTTCAAACTACTTACCGGAGCTCCCTCCCAAAGCTTCTCAATACAGCTATTCCGCATCTCAAGGATGACGAGATACTCGGCACGAAACTTAGGAGGCAAGCATCTCAAAGGAAACTCATCCCAGCGTAGGACGCTAAGCTTACGAGGTAGAATTTCCAGACCTTCCGGCAAGATCAGTTTGTTGTTGTTCTTACCGTATACATAGGGACTTTTGAATCTTAAGAACTGAAGATAAGGCATCCCTTGAAAGGCTTTCTTGTCAATGCTCAATTCGTCCTCGATTGCAGCTATGTTGAGATCTATGCCTAAAACAGATCCAGTGCCCTGAAACATAAAGCAATTGATGACATATACATAGTTACATTTTTCTTTTTGAAACACAAACTTTCATTAAATTCAAATTCAAGGTCTACATAGCCATAGAAAATAGAAAGACTGTCAAAACTTACTGTATTTTCGGCGAGAACATCACCAATATCCCGAGCATCCACCAAGAATCTACGTTCTATAGGCTTACGTACGTGCTCTTTGCGAACTATTTCTTTACCGAGTTGTTCTACCAAATTATGCATCACCAAAAGTTCGTCTTGAGATATAGATATGAGTGATTTGTCTTCTAGGACCTTAAGGCCATGCGTGGCGTCCAAGTCACTGTTTGCAAGACACTTTCCAACGTAGCTAATGCTCTCACCTACAAATAAACATGCTATATGGAGAAATAAATCTTTATCTTTACGGCACAAGGAGTCGTAGCTTAGCATTAACACCGTTTCAATCCTCCCATCGAGACTTGTCCTAAGTCTAGGGAGTGCCTGCATCCATTCTTTTTGGGACATTCCTCGCAGATATGAACCAAAAACACTTAGACCCAAAGGAAGATTACCGGCAAGTCCTAAAATCTCCATGGTGAGATCCTTGTAACCAGATTTTGGAGACTTTTGATCAAAAGCAGATCGACAGAAAATTTCAAGAGCTTCAGATGAAGCTGGAAAATCCACGCGGTATATATGTTCGTCAATGATCCCATGTGCCTTCAAAGGACGTGTATCCTTTGTCGTGATGATGATCCTGCTTCCGGAGCCAAACCACTGAGTTTTGCCAGCCATAGCTTGTAGCTGCCTCAAGTCATCTACATCATCGAGAACTACAAGTACTTTCTTATCCTTCAGCCTTTCTTCCGCCACGCTCAAGTGATGTATCTTCAAATCCTTGTGGTCGAAGATTTTAGACAAAAGTTGTTCTTGTAAATACATCATGAACTCATGATCGTCCCTGTGTTTATTCTCGGGACTTCCCCTCGTACTCTCCATAAAAGCAGAGTGTGTAAACTTATTAGAGAGTTTATGATATAAGGCTCGGGCTATGGTCGTTTTCCCAATTCCTGCAGGACCCCAGATTCCAACCATCCTCACGTCATTGGAATCTAAGGTCAGCAATGAACTTACCTGCGTGATATGATTATCCATCCCAACTAATCCATCGAAATCCCTTGATGGAGTAGCCATGTTTAACTTGTTTGCAACATCAATAGCTATTTTTTCGATCATGACTGCCTCATCTTTCCTATAAAGGGACAGATAAATAGAACAGGTAAACATAATTTATTCCACAAGTTTTAACCATTTAACTGTGGACTTCCTCTGGGTAATGTTACTACACATATACTTTGGCATGTAAACAAAAATTAAGAGTAACCAAAATGACTAACCAGCTGCTTGAATCATAACCGGCGATTTGGGCTACTTCCTCCAAAGCTTTTTTCCATTTCTCAACGGCCTCCCCGGGTTTACCCATGCAAGTTTTCTCAAAGACAGATCCAAAGGATCCCCTCTGCTTCTTCACATCGGATGGTTCCACTTCATAAAAAACGGTCATCACTATCTGACTCGACTCTTCCCTACACTTCATGATCGCTACTAACTCGTCCAGACACCACGTTGAAGAAGCGTAGTTCTTCGATATTATAACAATCGCGATCCTCGAACCTTTTATAGCTTCTTTGAGCTCAGGACCAATCGACATGCTCCTCTCGATATCATTATCGATGAATGGGGTGATTCCTTTTCTTCTGAACTCCTTCAGCATGTGAGGGAGGAAAGTCTTGCGGACATCTACCCCATGAAAACTTGGGAAGACTTGGTGTGTGCAACTAATGGATGGATCAGCTTTCCCTTCACAGGTTCTATTCTCAGTGCTTTCAGAACTTGATGTATCACCACGAGCATCCTCTCTCTCATGAACATCAATGTATTCATTGCTGGCGATTTCTTTACCCATCATTACCAGCAAATTATGCATCACCAAACGTTCATCTTTGTCTATAGAAATGAGAGATTTGTCTACTAAGACCTGAAGCCCGTGTGTGACGTCCAAGTTGCTAATATACTTCGACAGGATGCTAGATTTCCTACCATTGAAAATGCATGCTATATGAACTAATAAATCTTTGTCTTCATCGAATAAGACCTCGTACTCTCGCATTAATACACACGCAATATCGCTATTGAGACTTGTCCTAAGTCTAGGAAGTGCATGCATCCACTCATTTTGGGACATTCCTCGAAGATATGAACCAAAAACACTTAGACCCAAAGGAAGATTACAGGCAAGTCCTATAATCTCCATGGTAAGCTCCTCGTAACCAGCTTTTGGGGACTTTTGATCAAAAGCAGATTGACAGAAAATTTCAAGAGCTTCAGACGAACATGAAAAATCCACGTGGTAAATTTGGTCTATCCCATGTGCCTTCAAAAGACGTCTATCCGTTGTCGTGATGATAATCCTGCTTCCGGGGCCAAACCACTGAGTTTTGCTGCCTTAGCTCATCTACATCATCCAGAACTACAAGTACTTTCTTATCCTTCAGCCTTTCTTCCACCACACCCAAGTGATCTATCTTCAAATCCTCGTGGTTGAAGATTGCAGACAAGAGTGTTTCTTGTAAACGCAACTTGAACTCATGATCGTCCCTGTGTTTGTTCTCATGACTTCTTTCCCTTATATCCCCCATAAAAAGAGTGTGTTTAAACTTATTGAAGAGTTTCAGATATATGGCTCGGGCTATGGTTGATTTTCCAATTCCTGCGGGACCCCATATTCCAACCATCCTCACGTCACTGGAATCTAAGTACAACATTGAACTTACATGTGTAATATGATTCTCCATCCCGACTAATCCATCGACATCTCTTGATGGTATAAGATGATTGAACATGTTTGCAACATCTTTACCAACGGTTTCCACCATGTCCCCTTCATTTTTCCTAGAAACCAATATATTGGAAAAATAGTCATGAAAAAAATTACCAACACTAAAAAGAAATAAGAGTAGCATTACTCAGATTGCAGGAGACATTCCATAAGATAAAATACTGTATTAGCTCTACTTGATGAGAATTCATTTGACGATTATGTATTTGAATCAACTATGGAATTTCTGTGGACATTTTAGACTCTACTCATACACAATGACGTGCTAAAAAGACTCTGGGACATCAGTGCCATCTTAAAAGATTTAAAACCTTAGGCAAAATATAGAATATAAAGCTCTTTATAAACTTTTTTCTCAACTTTTATTTATTGCATTTTCTTAAAGCAAAAAAATTGTCGTATACAAAAAAATATATTAAAAAAGGGGTTTTGTGTGTAATTTAGGTTTTGTTAATGGAAAATTGACAATATTGTAGGGTAATGTTCCGTTTTGTTATAATTTCACCGACTAATTGATTTTTAACAAACAAAAATAGACCTTTTTAAATAATACTAAAAAATTTTTGGACCTATTGCTTATGTTGCCATGGGTTAGAGTAGGCACTATGGGACATATATCAAAATGACTAACCATTCTCTTGAATTGTAACTGGGAATTTGGGCTACTTCCTCCAGAGCGTGTTTCCATTTCTCAACGTCCTCCTCTGATTTCCCCACACAAGTTTCCTTGAAGACAGATCCAAAATATCCCCTCTGCTCCTTCACATCGGACCGTTCCACTCCATAGAACATGGTAATCACTTTATGACCCAACTCTTCCCTGCACTCCATGATCAACGCTAACTCTTCCAGACACGACGTTGAAGAAGCATAATTCTTCGTTATTAGAACAATCGAAATTATTGAATCTTTTATAGTTGTTGTGATCGGAGGACCAAGAGACATGCACCTCTTCATATCATTATAAAAGATAAAGCCGATTCTATTGATAGTGAGCTCCTTCAGCATGTGACTGAGAAGGGGTCTGCAAAAATCTGCTCTAAAAAAACTTGGGAAGACTACGCGTCTCCACCTGAGAGTTGTAGGTTCAAATATCCCTTCATCCTCCTCGATGCTTAACTTGTCCTCTATTTCAGTTAAGATGTGATTTGTGCCTAGAACAGATCCAGAGCCCTGAAAAAGATCCACAGAAGCTTATGGATGATTTAACAAAAACATATGAATATTTATCAAAATGATTCACTGAGCAAGGCCAAGAGGCTGTAAATACTTACAGTACTATCCGCGAGCACATCACATATTTCTCGAGCCTCCATTAGGAATTTACGTCTCCCATGCTCACCACCTTTGTATTTTTTGCGGTAGATTTCTATACCCAGTTGTTCTAGCAAATTATGCATCACCAAGCGGACCCCTTTGTCTATAGAAATGAGAGATTTTTCAGCTAAGACCTGAAGCCCGTGCCTGAGATCCAAGCTGCTAAACTCTACCAGGCTGTTAGTTTTCTCACCTTTGAAAAAACATGCTATATGCAGAAATAAATTTTTATCTTTGTTGCATAGTGCCTCGTAGCTACGCCTTAATACTTTCTCAACGTTTGTATCAAGACTTGTTGTAAGTCTAGGAAGTGCATGCATCCACTCTTCTTTGGACATTCGTCGCAGATACGAACCAAAATCCCGTAGACCCAAAGGAAGATTACCGGCAAGTCCTATAATCTCCATGGTGAGCTCCTCGTAACCAGCTTTTGGGGACTTTTGATCAAAAGCAGATTGACAGAAAATTTCAAGAGCTTCAGATGAAGAAGGAAAATCCACGTGGTAAATATGTTTGATGATCCAATGTGCCTTCAAAAGACGTATATCCTTTGTCGTGATGATAATCCTACTTCCGGGGCCAAACCAGCAAGACTCGCCAGCCATTGCTTCGAGCTGCCTCAAGTCATCTACATCATCGAGAACTACAAGTACTTTCTTATCCTTCAGCAGATCTTGTACTCTACCCAAGTGATGTATTTTCACATAATTGTGGTTCAAGGTTTTAGACAAAAGTTGTCCTTGTAAATGCAACTTGAACGCATAATTGTCCAGTACATCTTCACGATTAACCCTTATACTCTCCACAAAAGCAGTGACTTGAAAATTATTGGAGAGTTTCTGGTATAAGGCTCGGGCTATGGTCGTCTTCCCAATTCCTGCAGGACCCCATACTCCAACCATCCTCACGTCATCGGAATCTAAGGACAACAGTGAACTCATCTGCGTGATATGATTCTCCATCCCAACAAATCTATCGAAATCTTTTGACGGTATAACCTTATTCAAGTTGTTTGCAACACGGACAGCAACTTCTTCGATCATTTTCGCCTCGGAATTCCTAGAAAGGGCGATCAAAACGTATTCAGATATATGTATACATTTCTATTTTTTTCTTTAAACATTAGCTACCTAGTACCTTTAGATCACATCATCAGAAAAAAAAAACATTTAACTGTGTACTTTCTCTTAGTAGTGTTAGGGCATTATTATTTCAAGTTTTTTAGAGAGAGTCTCTCAGCTAAAATAAGAGACAGCCTCTTAGTTTTTAACTAGAAAAAAAAAAAACTAAAAGACATCTCTTAATCGCTAATAGACCCTCCCTAAGAAACCTACAATAATCATGGCCTTAATAGATTTTTAAACTAGACATTAACTTTGGCATGCAAACATGAAATCAACGTGACTAACCAGCTTCCTGCATAAAAACCGGCGATTGCGGCTACTTCCTCCAGAGCTTGTTTCCATTTCGCAACATCCTCCACTGATCTTCCCAAGTGAAATTTCTTGAAGACAGATCCAAAATATCCCCTCTGCTTCTTCACATCGCTTGGGTCCACTTCATAGAAAATGGGAATAACTGTTTGATCCAACTCTTCCCTGCACTTCATGATCAACACTAACTCATCCAGACGCAACGTTGATGAGGCATAGTTCCTCGATAAAAAAAACAACAGCTATCGTCGATCTTCTTATAGCTTCTATGAGCCCAGGACCAAACGACTCCCTCCTCTCAATGAAAAGGGTGATTCCCTTTCTTTCAAATGTTTTCTGAAACTGACTTAAAAAGCGTGTGCCAATATCTTCGTTGCAAAAGCTCAGGAAGACTCGATATTCCCAGTTGTGAGACATAGAAGATGGAAGAGATGAAGGAGACCCAGAAGGTGAAAGCAATGAAGGAAACAAAGAAGAGGCAATTACTTTGTTATTTTGATGGAGACTGTATTTTCTATAAGCCATAAAACATTATACCCAAAACCAAAAGCGCAAAGAAACTAGCAGAATCCATTATTATGGTAAAGAGAGAATTAAGATCACATTGATTTGAGTGTGAGATGATGAACAAAGAGGTTTTCCATAGACGATGCTGACTCCAACGAGAGGATGCTTCGTTGATGTTTCTTTTGTTTGCTAAAAACTTCGTTGATGTTTCTTTCCTTGGGAAGTTAGTGACTGCAAAAGAGTATGTCCCCATCACGTAGACCCTGAACCTTAAACACATGGAATAGTCAAAAATCAACCTTAACCACCTGGAATAGTCAAAAATCAATCGTCTTTGTGTCCTCGTTTTGCATATAAAGAAGAACACCCACTGCATCGCAAACTGTTGCAGTATCCTTACGGAAAACTCGATCTAAACTTACCCGAAAAGATATGAGACACCCACTCCTTCGAATTATGCTTAGTGGACTTTTTTGACAGATGATTGTACTCGGTATCGGATCAAATTCTAATATCAGCCCTTTCTATTTGAATTTTTAAAATAATTGAGCTTAATATGTTAAATAAGTAAAATGTTCATTTCATTAAATTAATCTAGAGAAATACCCTACAACTGCCATAAAAAAAATTATTACAAAAATAGCACACAAAGAGAGAAAAATTGCCAAAATAAATATCATTAAAGAGGTAAATGACAATTATACTCTCATTTTATAGATAAATTAAAAATAAATGAATATTTAAATAATTTTTTTGAAAAATCTGAAATAGAAATCGAATTTTTTTCCGAAACTTTTTAAAAATGCTAGAATTTGTTTTTGAAATTGAATAATTTTTTTGAAACTTTTTCAAATTTTTTTCTAAAATTTAGTTTTTAAAAAAATTTGAATTGTTTCTTTTGACTAAGAAAATTTTGTTTTTAGAAAACTTTTCCTAAATATGTATGATGTCTTCCTGAATTTGAGTTTAGAAAGACATTCCTAACTATGTGTGACATCTTCAAATTTAGGAATTTGAGTTTAGGAATACATACCATATCTTCAAGAACTTTTTCTGTCATCATATCTTCAAGAATTTAGTTTAGGAAGACCTTCCTATGTATGAAAATTCTTTGAACTTTTTTCCAATATTTTTTTTTGAAATTTTTTTCCGAGCCATTTTTAAAAAGTTTGAATTTTCTAGGAATACATTTCTAAATATGTGTGATATGTTCATTAATTTGAGTTTATGAAGACCTTCCTAAATATGTATGATATCTTCATGAGTTTGAGTTAAAGAATGTCTTACTAAATATATATAACATTTTTTTGAATTAAAATTTTGAAAACCTTTTGGAAGAAGATATTGATAGATATGTATAGTACCAAAATGTATTTACGCATTTATAAGAGCATTTCTAAATTAAGAAAAAGTTTACAAATTTACAAAGTTATAATAGACAAACTTTTTTACAAATTTAGGAAGATATCATATACATGTTTAGGAAGATCGTCTTAAACTTAAGTTCAGGAAGACATTATACATATTCATGAAGGTATTCCTATACATTTAATAATAATAAAATTCTAAATTTTGAAAAGAAATTTCAGGGAATTTTCTTTTGAGAAAAGTATTATGAAAAAACATTTAATGAAAAAACTATTTTCAAAAAAAAAATTTCTAAAAAAGAAAAGAAATTTATTCGAAAATATGTTAAAATATATATATTTTCCAAATAATTGTTTTGAAAAAATCTTCGTTTTTTTCATTTTTGGTGTTTTTATTTTATATATTTAATTAATCGTAAAATGTAAGTAAAATAAGAATATAATTGTCATTTTACTATTTGATAAACATATTTTGGTCATTTTGATTTTTTGATGCTATTTTGAAAATAGAAACTACAAAATAAGCTATTTAGGATAATTGTCCATTAGTCTACTTTCTTTTAGATATTTATAGATCCAACCATGATTCAAATCCATATAATTTAAATTCTGGCTCTGATCTGTTTGCTTTTTAATATGTTTATTTTATTTTATTAGTTATACTAGTTATATAATACATACAAGTTGTATTAAATGCATATTTATACTAGTTATATTAGTCGAAAAAGTGTTATTATATTATCTTTAATTTTTTATATTTTGTATCTTATAATGGACATCCAAACCAAAAGAATAAAGTACTTGATAAATTATATATGTGATGTTGATTTTATGCTTAATATTGTAAATTTTTTTTGTTTAATATTGAGATTTTTTGAATCTATTGAGTAATCCAAACTAATCTCCAATAAGGTGATGCGGTCCACGAATGACTCTCACTATTCATTACAAATACATTACATAAAGAAAGCCCATGTGTAGTGTTTCTTAGCAAGTAGATTCGTATAAATAGCTTTCTTAGATTTTATATCACGTAACCTTGGCTGCAGGAATAACAGCCTCTTTGAAACCTTTTTATGAAATCAGCCAAATCTATTTGTTCTTGAAGACAACTAAAGCTTTCTCTTTTCTATTTACATTTCTGCACAATAAAACTTTCTTATAAGCTACTTCTATCTTTCTTAATAAATTCTTTGAGCATTTAATCTATGTTGTTTGAGATTGCTTACAACTTCAAATATTCAAATGAAATAGATTTATATCCGCGTGGCCACAAGATAAGTATAGCGGAATGCTTTTAAATCCGGATTGTTTAATAATCTCAAAGTCTGTATATCACTAAACCACCATCTCGTGATTAATATGTAAACTACTCTTAAAATATCAAATTGTTTTCTAATTATACTACTGGTGAGGACACTACGAAATTCCCAAAAGCATCCACTAGGACTTTATATCTGCCGTGCTCATATTTGCATTCCGTGTGGGTGATTTCTATACCAAACTATTCTAGCAAATTATGCATCACTAAGCACGCCTCTATGTTTATAGATAAGAGAGAATTTTCAGCTAAGACTTGAAACCGGTACCTGAGGTCAAAGCTGCTAAAGTATCCTACAAAATAAAATTTTATCTTTGTCACATTTTTGTGACATTACTTAATTTCATTCATTCAATCTCGTTTGGATACAGTACAAAAGAAAATATTAGATCTTTTTGGTAGAAAGCAAAACAAATTATACCTGTGACAGAAAAAAAAAAAAGCAAAACAAATTATACATATATACTTCCTTTCCATAAAACCAAAAATAATATAATTATATTAAGCAAAAAACTTACAAGTCAAACCACCGAATCTGTTATATATACAATTGGAAATTAGGAAGAGCGCTAATGTCCCTGTAAAATTTAAGCACACTTGATGTGACACGTGTCGTATCAAGAGAGGATCAACGGTGGTCAGCTTAGAAAGGAGCCGTCCTCTTTGATCACGTAACAAGTCCATTATGATTTTCCAACAAGGCAACAACGCAGGCAATTATCCACAACGCTCATGTGCATTGTCTGTTACGAAACTCGTCCTAGCTGTTAAACTGCCACGAGTCGTTCTACCCAAATATTACATTAATTTAATTTATAATTCGGAAATACAAGTTCAATTTATATACCGTATTCCAAGAGAGATGATTTAATGTTTTTTTTTTAACTTCCAGTATATGTGTTATCAAAAATCATGATTTTCAGAATATATAGATAGAAAAACTGAAATTTTCAGAAGTTAAAAAAACTGAGATTTTCTAGTTTATTATTATAAAAAATTAGTGATGTAACTGTGTAACGATAAAAACGGTCTGAAGTTTAGTAAAAAAAACAGTATGGGAAAGTGATAAATTTGTTGGTTTAAAATTTATGTTGATGACTCAGTGTATTCTTACTTCAAAGTCTGATTTGTTGAATTTGAGCCACTAATATAAGTTCACGTTGACCGGGCGATTAATGATCAAATGGCAAAGAAGCAGGACTGGAACGCTAACATATATCAGTTTTGTTCTTATCTACTACGTGAAACTAAATTATAACTATTTTTGGTTACTCTACACAGATATAGACCTATGCTTTAGGACCTATTTGGATATTCGCAGAAAAAATTTATCAGTAGGCTGTACCTTCCCTTAGAGATTAATACTCTCTCTCTTTCTAAAAAATCCATATTTTAGATTTTTACACTTATTAAGAAAAACATAAAATTTCATTTACCAATGCATTATTTTTCTTAATTAACAATTTCCCATAAGTTTGAACCAATAAGATATTAGTAAATACAATTATATTTTTGGAAATGTATAATTTTTCACTAATTAATATATTGAAAATGTAAAAAATGTATCTTTTTGAAACAAATTTTTTTTCTAAAACATGGATCTTTTAGAAACAGAGGGAGTATGAGTTTTTTCATGGGATATGGGATACCCCAGATTAATCGAAAAAATATACGTTCACGTTAATTTCTAAATTAAACTAATTTAATATCAATTGATATGAAATCTTATGAAACGGTTAACAAATACTCCAGATGGAGGAATAAATGCAGTCATTTGTCTGATTGACTCTGTGAGGCAGCTTGGTCGATGTTTCTTTTAAGCCAGCATTAAAATTGGAACTTCTCCTTTTCTAGAAAATCCACTTTGTAATAATTTGAAGTTGCTACACGTTATAATTTGACCAAATGCGTAATTTCAAAGACGACAAGATTTCTTTTTATAACTTCTAGTTTTTTTTTCTGTCAATGTAGGGGATTTTTATTATCCAGGCTAGTAAGTTGCTTTACACTAAAACCTAATATTAAATTGAGTAACAGTGATATAAATCTATCATTGATATTTAGAAAATAATTACATATTTACGTAATATGTTATAACTTATACATTTAAGTAGATTTTCAGTGGTGTTTGGAAAATAGTTATATACATTTAAAATAGAGTTTTTTTCATTAAAAGACACTTTACGTCTTTTTATTACACTGGAGAACATAATGTGCTACTAATGCACTTTGTGGTGGTTGAAGACCTTTGAGCCCTCAAAAAAGCGTAACTGGATATGGGCAAGTGGGTAATTACCCATTATTTCTAGTTACACTGGTTTGTTTGTTTGAATTTTAAATTTGGGTTTCAATTTAGGTGGTGGGCCCGTAAAAGACATTGAAATCGGGGAGTGGGTTAGTTTCTGGCGTTTGGGTAACTCCTCTGTGAAACTTACGAAGAAAAAGACGAACCTCTGTAGAAGGGAGAAGACTGAGAGAGAAGAAGACGAAGAAATCTGTTAGAGAAGAAGATGTCGACGCGAAAAAAGGAGAAAAATAAAGGTTGGTCCCCTTCATTACTTCTCTGTTTTGGTTTGGGTTTCAATTTGGGTGAAATTTATCGAATGGGGTGTGGGTAGTTGGGGTTCCCATTTGGTGAATTAGGGTATGGATTTTGGGAATTCTACTATTTTTCTTGGATGTACGCTAGACCTAATTTTTTTTCTCGTCTGTGTGTTTCAGAGAAGGCTCAACCAGAGGAGGAAGTTGTGAACGGAAGGCTTCCGCCGCGTTTGTTCGCGACAGACAGATACCCTAGCAAATGCAAACACAACTGTAACTCATCTCTAGAGTATCTGCTCCTTGTTAGGGATGTGCTTGAGGGAACCGATGAGATGGAACAGCTACTGGGGTCATGCTTTGGCAGCTTGTTCAGGTTGCCCGTAAGGAGGTGTGCTTTCTCAGCGAAGATAGTACATGGGATGCTTACACGGCAGGTTGTAACGAAGAAGAGATATGAGCTGTGGCCGGTGTTTGGAGGCTATCCGCTGAGGTTCTCGCTAGCTGAATTTGGATACGTGACGGGGCTTCCGTGTGGAGAGTTTGAAGATGGGTATGTGGTTGAGGAACTGTTTGGCGAGAGGAAAAAGGACTTTCGGTTTTGGGACATGCTGTTTGGTGGGAAGCGAGATGTTACTATTGCGGATGTGGCAAGCATGGTTGCTAGTGACAGGGAAATGCCAATGTCAAGGAAGCTGAAGTTGTGTCTCATTATTATTGTTGATGGTGTATTGCTGGCGACGAACCAGAGCCCGAAGCCCACTTTGAAGCATGTTAACCTGCTGAAGAATTTGAAGAGGTTCTTATCTTTTCCGTGGGGGCGAGAAGCATTCTGGTGGACTATCAGCACCATGTTACCGCCACCGAGGCAAATGGGGAGATGTGAGGATCCTGAGGAGGAGTTCTGTAGGAAGTTGAGACAGAAATCTAAAATCTTAGCAGGGTTTCCGTTAGCACTGCAGTTGTGGGCTTTTGAAGCCATACCATGTTTGCTAAAGCGATTGGGAGGGACCGACGAACAGAAATTGCTTGATTTCGTGGGGGAGAAGCTTCCACAACATACGGGCTTGTCGTTGTCAGCGGTGCTAGATGCTGAGCACGATCCACAGGTTTGTTCCACTTATTTGCAATAGGGTACACGTAAGATAGCTTCTGTGGTTGTCCAGGTGGACAAGTGTGTGTAAATGTGTTTAGGTGTGGTTTCGAGAGTACATGAGGTTTCGAGTGTACATGAGGTTTTGAGTGTACAAATGTACTTTTGTTAGCGAGTGTACAATTGTACTTTTGGTGAGCGAGTGTACACTTGTACAGACTGGTCCACACTGATGTTTCGTTATTATGTGTACAGCTAACAGTGCAACCGATGGTGGAATGCGGGGAGGATAAGGAGGAAGGCTGGGGGGAGTTTGATTGTGAGATTCATGATAGGAAAGTGGTGTACATGGTTGATGCTATAAAGGGAGGTCATGATTTCAAAAAGTGGGAGTGGGGAGGCGGTGATTCCACTGAGCCGAAGTATGAGCACACAGTGATTGAGAAGGAGAAGAAAAGGAAGAAGAGGCCTGGGGCAATTAAGGATGAAGGGCCTGCGCTTAAGCAAAGGAGGCTGAGTAGATATTTCAGCCGTAAGGGCGAAGGGGATGGGGGGAAGTTAGAAGCGGTGGAGACAAAACTTGAGAAAGTTTTTGAAATGGTTGTGATAATGAAGAAGGAACTTGAGAGACAGGGTAGGATGCTGAGAAAGAGGAGGTCTGGAGGGACAGGGAAGTTTGGAAGCAGCATGTTGAGTCGGGGACGTAGGCAGAGGCGAACATCTGTTCAGACGGGGCGTAAACAGCTGTTTGACGAAAGTGATTGTAACGATTCTGAGAAGAGCACCGATAGAGATGAAGAGATTGGCGTGCGAAAAAATAATGTTGAGGACGAAGACAGCGATTCAGATGGGTTGGAGGGGGCGGGAGTGGGGGTAAGAGAAAGAGTTGTAGTTCCACTGAAGGCAGCTAGGAAGGGGGATGCTACTCAGGATGGGCATCAGGTATACTTTGGAAGCGGCAGCAACAAATTTGACGCAGCTGAGGAAGAAGTAGTGATTGAGAAGATGTTAGCTGAGGAGGATAGAGGAATTGATGAAGTGGTATGTTTGTTTGGTTGAATGCGTCATATAACTAACCAATTTGAAAGTTTTGACAAGTTGGTGTTTAATGTGCAGGATTTTGGGGAGTTGAATAAACTGGTTGGGTCAATAACAGGAGCTAAGGATGGTGGTACAGGTGTAATGAAGGTAGAAATACACTTTAGTGTTTCATTTGCAGTGGCGTACAAGTGTACGTGGTGTAGAAGCGTACAAATGGACCTACGGAATACGGGTGTACAATTGTACGCCAATGCCTTACGTACACTTGGACGGCTGTAGTGGAATTTTGTATGCGTTGTTAATACAGCTTTAATTGTACACAGGACGATGAGATAGGAGGAGGTGCAGAGGCTGGGGCAGCAAGAAAGGATGCGGGAGTTAAAACCAACGGGGAGGAAGCAATGAATGAACAACAGGTGAGATCTGGACAAATTGTAGACAGTTTGACAGTGAAATTGGACACAGGTTGACATATTAATTGTAATTTTGGCTAGGATGAGGATGTGGGGAATCTTTTAGATAAGCAATCTGAGAATGTGGAAGCTAAGGTATGAATAAAAATGAGTTGAAACTTATGTACAGAAGAAGGGAATAAGTTCAGTTGGATTTGGTGTCAAATTGGTGCAGGTGACGTGTAATGATGATGACGGACAAGAGAAAGTTGCGGAGAAGAGGTTGGACGGAGAACCTATAGATGTGGCCAATAAGACGTTGGACAAGGTACGTCCAATTGTACGCTTCTAGACGGCGTACACACGTACATAGAAGTGTACTTATGTACAAGATGGAAGGTGAAAACTGAAACATTGGGTGTTATCATTTTGTAGGTGGTTGCATGTCCCGCTGATGGCGGTGAGGGTCCTCACTCTATGGACAATGAAGAGGATGAGGAGGCCGTGGAGGTGGATAAGGAGGTCATGGAAGTAAGTGATTCTTCGCCCTGCAAGAAGATGGAGAAGCACAAGCCGGTTGAGAGTGAAGGAGACTTAGCGTCGCTTTTGTTGGCTAAGGAGCCATTTAGCATGGATAAAATAGTACCAGAGGTTGAAGACAATGATTATCCTTTCTTCGAAAGTGTGTTGCTTGCTAACCCCAAAGTGTAAGCAATAAGCAGGTTTGGAATTTAACAAAGGGAAAGGTGCTTGTTAGCTAATTAGGGTTTCGTTTGGTGCAGGCTGCATGTCGATGCTGGCGGGCATTTTGATCTGGATAATGAGTTCTTTCTGGACCTTGGGACGACACAGAAATGGGTGTCAACACAGGTACGGAAAATTTTTTTTTTTATAAATAGTACTTTGGACTATGGTATTTATTTATTTAATTTGTTGTGAAACAGCACATGGAAGTGTTGGTTGATTATCTGGCTAGTAGGCACGAGGACAGACTGAGAGAGAGGCGGTGTCTATTTCTCCCCCCCTGGTTTGCAGCTCATTTGCAAGGGAAATCTAGGCCTTTCAACGCAGCGAAGTTTAACAAAGGGAGGGTGTTGGTTGATGGTAGACTAACAAGCTTCTTAACTAAAGAAGGGAAGAAATGGGGTGAGGATGTGGACACGTTGTACACTCCAATGATCTGGAAAGGAGAACACTGGGTTGGGTTGTGTATCAGTCTGATAGATTGGCGTGTGCTGGTCTTGGATCCGAACCCAAGGCTGAGGGAGATGAAATCGGTGAGTGAGCTAATGGAGACAGTCTCAAAAATGATTCCATATTTGGTGGAAAAGGTATGTCCACCACCGGCTGAAGGTGCCTATGGCTTGGATCCATTTGTAGTTGAGAGGATGGGGGGTGCGTACGAGAACAGGCGTAGCGGTGATTGTGGGCCAGTGGCTATTAAGCTTATGGAGCTACATGCTCTTGGGAACCCAGATCCAACGATGGCTGGTTTAACGGACGAGTTGGTGGACATAATAAGGAAGCAGTTTGCCATGGATGTGTACAAAGATTGGGTTGTACCACTGTACATGAGGGTTGAGGAGGTTTGAGAACTTGGTGTGCAGAAGTACTTTTGTCTTGCATGGTGTTATTCTATGCTGTTTAGGCGGGGTTGGTAATGTATTTTGTAGACTTGTTGTGTTGTATTATGGTACTCGGGCGGTGGTACGTTTGATTGTGGATTTGGCTTTTGCTTTATTTTATGGACGGCAATCTGGTTGTTTTCCATATTTTTAATCAGAAAACGTTCCTTTGTTTAACTAAATTAAGAATTTTTTCGATTGTACACTTATGACAGTAGACACAGATGTACAATTGTATGTTGATTATCCTGCTGTCCATGTGTACAACATCGCATACGGACCATAGTCTATGTTATGTATACACACCATGGTTTGCACGTCTGGTGTATGGTTGCTTCCATCGCATAACATAGACTATGGTTTGTATGCGATTTTGTACATTTGAATACTTGTTGTGTTGGTACTCGGGCGGTTGTACGTTTGATTGTGGATTTGGCTTTTGCTTTATTTATGGACGGCAATTTGGTTGTTTTCCATATTTTTAGTCAGAAAACATTCCTATATTTGTTTAACTAAAGTTAGAATTTTTTGGATGGGTGTAAAGTTGGGTGTTTGGCGTCAGTGTACAATAGGGATAAAGTGTACACTTATGATAGTAGACACAGATGTACAGTTGTATGTTGATTTTCCTCCTGTCAATGTGTACAACATCGCATACAGACTATACACAACATAGACGGGGATAGGTGTTGTGTATATATATACGATGTGGAGGTTAGGGGAATACGAGTGGCTAAGAGAAAAATGATAGGCACTGAGAAATTCAGTGCCTTTCAATGTTTTGTGATTGGAGAGTAGAACTGGGTGATGCATTGAAAATTAGTGGAATTGTTGCGTAGATGTACAGATGGGTGTAGTGGTACTTAAGTACAGGTAAATAACTAAAGTATAGGTGGACGAGAAGCAGTAGACCATGTTTGAAATCCTGTGTAAAGAAGATACTTACCATAACAGAACATAGATACTTGCATAGTAAGAAGTTTAAGCGCAAATTATACACCCAATACATGTTAGATTGTGTTAACATGTAAATAAGCCAAAAAAGCAAAAGAGCAAAAGAATGCTGGTTGGGGGTGAATGCGCTATCCAAAAGAGTTGTTCTGTGGATATAGGATTCACCACGGTCAGATGGGGACAACACAATTTGTCCTGTTGTGTCCAGTGCCGCCACAGCGGCCACATTTGTTGGGAATGAGTTTTTTCTTCTTAGGGGGCTGTAATAAGAAGCAACATTTAAGGTTAGCAATATAGAGATGGTATTGGACTGTGTGGGAAGGAAGAATAAATACCGGAATCTCGCCTGTGGATGCTATTCGCTTATCCTTTGGGCGACCGGATGGGCGGCGAGTCTGTGGGGGTCCCATGGGGACCGATGAGATTGAATCAGGAATAGGATGGTCTCCGCAGGGTGCCTCAGGGTAGATGACTCCCGTATATGTGTCAATCCATGACTGTGTCTTGTAGCAGTCTCCAAAAAGGTTGACATAGGGGAGATTGATAGAGTCAGCAGCTAACAATGCATGGCCACAGGGTATCTTGAGCTTCTGGAAGACTTGGCAGGAGCAGACTTTGGTATCCAGGGAGACAGTGTTCGCATGTCCGAAAAGGCCCCTTATTTGATAGCACCAATCTTTGACAGTTGCTATTTTGCTGCCTTTGGTGAGCTTGATATGGGTCTGCATAACTTTTTCTACCTCGGGCGTGACGATACCCCTCCACTTAGCTGACTTGGTCCTTCTAGCAGAGAACCAGCGAGTCAACATCCGCTGAATAAACATGAACAGCTCGGTAATAGGTGAAGACCTGGATTTGGTGAGAGCGTTGTTGAGCTGCTCAGCGATGTTGCTGGTCAGAAGGTTGTAACGATTGCCCTGGAAGTAAGTCCTAGACCATTTTGATGTACCGATCCCTTCTAGGTATTGGGCGCACGCTCCGTTTGCCATTCTGATCTTATCAAAACATTTGTCAAAATCACGACGACGGTAAGCGAACGCTGCCTCGCAAACCATTTTTGCTAGCCCCTGGTTTTTGTACCGAGAAACCACATTCCGCATTAAGTGGACTATGCAGGCTCCGTGGTGGGAATTAGGGAAGACAGTTCGCATGGATTTGAGGATGGAAGTGTGGCGGTCTGAGATAATGGAGAGGGTCTTCGAGTCAGCAATGATCCTTTCGACGTGAGTAAGAAACCAGGTCCAGGCGTGCTCAGTCTCTCCATCAACAACAGCAAAAGCCAATGGAAAAACTTGAAAGTTGGCGTCCTGGCCGCTGGCAGTGAGTAGTACCCCCTTGTATTTTCCTGATAGATGTGTCCCATCAATAATAAGGACAGGGCGAACGCGGCGGAAACCCTGTATCGAAGCACCAAACGAGAGGAAGCCATAGAGGAAGCGAGTATTCCCTTCAATATCAAGCTCGGTTTCGATGGCAGTGACAGTGCCAGGATTTGTAGCTTTAAGCCTCTCAAAATAGGACGCCAAGTTGAGATATGAATCCTCAGCGTTGCCAACTGTTTGATCTATAGCTTGGCCTTTTGCCCTGTGGCATTTCATGTATGAGACAGAGACGCGGAGATCTTCCAAAACAAGCTGCTGAAGTTGTAGTGATTTAGGTCCATTGGATGGTTCGCTGTAGCAAGACCGGTACACATGAGCAAGGACTTTAGAGGTGGCCTTTTTCCTGTATAGATTGCGGGTCTCAATAGTGCATCTGTGTAGAAGTTGTGCCTTTTGGATAGTGTAGTAGCCGCAATTCGTAAGCTCTTTGGCCAGTATGCGCCAGTCGCAGCGAGTATCATGACAACTCAGAACAAATGAGTGCCTTGTGGTTCGGGATTGTCTGAAGTGAAACTGCTCCTTGATTGCGTAGATAGCTAGACCAATTTGACAGTCTTGCTTGGTTGCATATAGTTTCCCCACAAATGGCTCTTCATCATCCAGGTCCAGATTCAAGTCTGGGACATCTTCAGCTTCGTATGAAAGGTCATCGAAGAGTGGTGGTATGTCAAATTCCTCATCGCTGATCTCTGAGAGCGGCCTAGTCTCGCGCAGGGGAGGGGTGACAGGGGAGGGCTGGGGTGTGTTGGTGGAAGCAGGACGTGGTGTACGTGTGGACGGCGAAGGATGTTGTACATCTGGACGATTCTGTGTATGTACGCCAGGAGAGGTGGTTTCTCCAGGTGTACCCGAGTACATAGGATTAGGTTGCACATGTGGGAAGCTGTTCTGCTGTACGCCGGTATGATGAGGTTCATTCTTCCAATGATTTGGTAGTTGTCCAGAAACTAAGACAGTGTGGTCAAAAGCATCGCCCGTAGTGCAGTGGATGATGTGAGGAGCGGTTTTCGGTACGTGGATTCCAGCCATAACCTCTGGGGCATCAGAACCACCAAGGTCGTTATCGATCAAAGGATCCCAGAAATCATGGTCATACCCACGTGGTTGAACATCTTCAAATCCAGGAGGCAGTGAAGTCTGAGAACCATCTTCTTCTTCCTCTTCGGCAATCCAACTGTCTGGAATGTTGTCAGGGTCTTCTTTAAACATCTCCTCTAGCATCTCGTCGCCACATGAAATTGTTTCGTCGATAAGGGAGTAGCGATTGATCTTTGGTGGAGCTGAGTGATGACTAGTAGTGGTGTTGGTAGGCTTTGTAGACATATCGTCGAGGAAATCTTCATCATCGAATAGGGAAAAACCTGGGATTTTAGACGTGGCGGTGGAAGGTGGAGAGGGACCAGTCGGAGGTTTCCGGCCGAAGTTGAAAGAGCTGGAGAGGTCAGAGGTTTTTCTGATGGGCTGGTTAGGGGTGGTAAATGGGAAAAATTCCTCAGCTCCGAGACTCGTCTGAACTGGTTCCGCTTGTACATTGAAGGTGACAAACAGATTCATTCCCTTGTGTGCTTCGAAATGACGGTAGAAGTACAAGACAGAACCATCGTGGGTAAGTATGACCGGTGGTGTGGAGATTCCGGTAACAAGTTCCTTTGTGTTAGGCGGCCAGTAGCTGAGAGAGGGGGAGGGGAGAGCTTTGCTGTCGGCGAAGAACTACATCAAGACAGAGTTTTGTAGCTCAACCAGAGTCATTGTGGGTCGGAGAGTAACGATCCTAGACATTTGCTGTTTGTCGATTGAGAATGTCCAACTGCCGTCGTCGGCCGTCAACCATTCTCCGGCGATGACCATACAGAGGTCCGCCATGGAAAATGCCTGCAACAAGTTTCTTGGTTGTTAGTCAACGAGAGTGGAGGTTGCTTTAGCAGTATAACAAATTAATTAAACAAGGTTACCTCACAAAATCGCTGGTTAGAATCAAGTAAAACGAGTGAAAATCTTGGATTAATTAGCAGAGTCTTTGTTTTCTTCTCTGATGAACAAAGACAAAAATGGGAAGATAAGAGAGAGAGAATGTTAATTGTCAGTGGAAATATTAGCCATTGGATTAAGAAATAAGAGAGTTGATCGGATGGCTGGGAAATGTGGCAGATAAGAGTCTTTTCCAGATCTCCT
Source organism: Brassica carinata (assembly GCA_016771965.1). NCBI lineage: Eukaryota > Viridiplantae > Streptophyta > Magnoliopsida > Brassicales > Brassicaceae > Brassica > Brassica carinata. Next base: position 63,982,074 of record CM028687.1, on the reverse strand, counting down.
TGTTTTAATCACAGCCGTTGGATCGGTATGCAGATCAATGGTGGGGGATTTATCCCGCTAAAATATATATCTAGTTAGGTTCTTTATGTTTGGTATGTAACGACAGGGAAGGGAGAGAGTTGAGAGAAGTGTGTCAGTATAAGTATTAGCCCTGGGCATTTTACCCGTACCCGACGACCCGACCCGAACCCGACCCGAAAAACCCGGTTCGGATCCCTACCGGCCCCGACCAAATTACCCTGACGGGTATAAATGTTCAAGACCCGCAGACCGAGACCCGATCGGTTCCTACCCGAACCCGGCCGGTTTTCCGTGACCAAATACTAGCCCAAATTACCCAAATCTCCTAAACGGTCGGGCGCTTGTGAACGCCGTGGATTTGGTGGTAGCGGAGGATTAAGCGAGTGGTACAAATTTTAGTTTTTGTTAATCAACTCAAAATCGGTTTCTATGTGATAGATTACAAGTTTTAAGTGAAATCTATGTATAAAATCCAAAGGATTCAAAGATTATGCAAAAAAACGATGACGGCCGCGAAAAATCTGTTTTAAACCGTGAAACCCTACAAAGATTTTGAAGAAGACAATTAGTTAATTACATAAATGCCACTCATTCATAAAAGCAAAGTCGTGTTCAAGAGAGTCGAACCCGCAGAGGGAAAGGCACTCAATGTTATCGTAACCACCGGACCACGATATTTTCTATGTTTTACATACATAAAACAAAACATAATGTTAAAAGACAATGGAAACACATCGGGTAATCTGATACCCGACCCGAAATCTTTATATTTTACCCGAAATTGACCCGAAAAACCGAGAAACCGACCCGAAATCTTTAGGAACCGAAAATTGCGGGTTTTTTACGGTTCGTAGACAACTTGACCGATCCGACCCGACTCGACAAGACCGAACCGACTCGAACCGATAAATTAAAATTACCCGATTGGGTCCTAATATCTAAGACCGAATAACCCGAACCGATAAATTAAAATTACCCGATTGGGTCCTAATATCTAAGACCGAATAACCCGAACCCGACCCGAGGACCGAATGCCCAGGGCTAATAAGTATGTGTCTTAGGTTGTAATAAAAGAGTATGAAAGTGACCCAGAGTGAAAATTTTTCTTTAAAATAAGAGAAATTGTGTGTTTATTCACAATTCACAAGGCGTGAGAGCAAAAGCATATCCTCTATGTGGGGCCTTCTTTCGGTCTTTCCGACCGTGATGATTCTTTTTTTATTGATCAGACTATAATTAGCCTCAAAATGTAATTAACCTCAAGCTGTATGATTTGCTTATTTTTTTTCATAACAGATTTCATCACTTTATATAGTCCAGCATGTTTACCATTTTATTATGTATGTGAAATTTTAAATAGTTCATTTTATGATTTTTAGTTTCCAATAAGATAGTACTCCCTAAATTATACTACAAATGAAGCAAAAGGTTTTAGGTAAGGGATATTAACTTATGCTGGCATGAATCTCTCATTTAAACAGAAACTTATTCCCTTAATCTCATCTTTAAAGTGTTCAAAAAGAAATATCATCTTTAACAGTTCATTAAAAAAACAGTTGATGATTTTATTACATGACAAACCATTTGTAATAAAATTTCATATCTTTTTTTTTTTGTTTCTTTACCTTCTCTTCTCGCGTATCACCCACATCCAAAAAAAAAAAAGTTTCCTCGATTTGTTGATCTGCCGCTAGTCTCGATCTCCTTCCAAAGATCTCGAGAAACAGAGAGAGATGCATTGAAAAAAGGCTGAGGCTTTAGTACTCTGTTTTTTCCTGTTTGGGTTTCACAGTAAAAAAAAATAATCTCGAGATGTGTTGAGCTTTATCATGTTGGGATTCTCCGGTTGATTGATTCTGTCGGAAAGGTTTATTCGAATTTCGTTTCCTCCGAGGACTTAAGCTTCGGAGATGAGTGGGTGTTGTTTGCCTTGCTTCGGATCTTCTGCGAAAGACGATTCTTCTAAAGATTCGGTGAAGAAAGAAGTTTCAGCTAAAGACGGCTCTGTTACTCAGCAGTCTCACCATGGCAGCTTAGGTGAACATTTTTTTCATATCAAACCTTTTGGGATCTGTTGAGTTTTGGTTTCTTAGATCGATTTAAGTTTATGGGTTCTTATAAAGTTTGTACCTTTGGTGATGATTTTTGGAAAGAAACGTTGATGTTTCTGATCTTAACTCATATGATATAAGCTTCATGGCTACAGAACTTGTAGGACTTTAGTTCATGAGATCTGATGTGTTTTGTGAGCTTTGTTTATAGTTGTGAATGGGTAATAACAGTCTTTACTTAGTTCTCTATACACGGAATGCTGCAAATAGGAGATGCCAAGTTAGTTTTCCAAACGCTATCCAACAAACAAGGAATCATAAAAATGTTAGCTTTAGTCCTTCAGAAAGAGATGAAGATAAGTTCTGGTTAAGGATGTTCTATACTTGTACACATTACTAGTTCAATGTTCGGTCTACTAATCAGCTGCTTCCTTGCATTGCTTTGTAACGAAAAGTACTAACCTTTCCATTTTTTGTAGACAAATCGAAGTCTCGAGGAGGTTCTGAACATAAGAAGGAGCTAACCGCTCCTAAAGAAGGACCAACCGCTCATATCGCCGCACAAACGTTTACGTTCAGAGAGTTAGCTGCCGCCACTAAAAACTTTAGACCGGAATGTCTTCTTGGAGAAGGAGGCTTCGGACGTGTTTACAAGGGCCGTCTAGAGAGCACAGGACAGGTAGGAAAAAGTTCTTGAAAAACCAATCAACACAATCATCCTTTTTTATTTTTCTCATAAATGAAATTCACTCACTCGTCTTGTTTTTATGGTTTTTGCAGATTGTAGCTGTTAAACAGCTGGATCGAAACGGGCTACAAGGGAACAGAGAGTTTCTTGTAGAGGTTCTTATGCTGAGCCTTCTGCATCATACCAATCTTGTGAATTTGATTGGTTATTGCGCTGATGGCGACCAGCGTCTTCTTGTGTACGAGTACATGGCACTAGGCTCCTTGGAGGATCATCTACACGGTAATCATATCTATATTTTCCCCACTCTATTACATTTGGAACTAGTGAGAACTCGAACCTACCATATATAGAAACTAGGCATTGTCTAGTCTTATTGTATTTTTGATATATTGGGAAAGTTAATGTATTTATGGTAAGTATCAAATTATTAGCTTGCAATTAGTTCTCTGGTGCATGTGGTGGCATACTAAAGTTTTTGTTTTTTTACAGATCTTCCACCGGATAAAGAGCCTCTGGACTGGAACACGAGAATGACAATAGCTGCAGGAGCAGCAAAAGGACTCGAGTATTTGCATGATAAGGCCAACCCGCCTGTGATATACAGAGACTTGAAATCTTCCAATATTCTTCTCGGCGATGGCTATCACCCAAAGTTATCTGATTTTGGGTTAGCTAAGTTAGGTCCTGTGGGGGATAAAACACACGTCTCAACTCGTGTGATGGGCACGTATGGCTATTGTGCACCAGAATACGCCATGACAGGGCAACTCACGTTGAAATCAGATGTTTACAGCTTTGGAGTTGTGTTTCTGGAGCTTATCACGGGGAGAAAGGCGATAGATAACGCTCGAGCTCCAGGAGAGCACAACCTCGTCGCATGGGTACGTTAAAAAGTCTCAACTTTGTATATCACTAAAACATAAAGTCTCAACCTTTTTGCAGTCTGATGTTATAACTACGTTTTGGGTGGTTATGGTTCTGTTTTGCTTGGTTATACAGGCTAGGCCGTTGTTCAAAGATCGTAGGAAGTTTCCGAAGATGGCGGATCCATCACTGCAAGGGAGGTATCCAATGCGTGGTCTGTATCAAGCTCTTGCGGTTGCAGCAATGTGTTTACAGGAACAAGCAGCGACAAGACCGTTGATAGGCGACGTGGTGACAGCTCTAACTTACTTAGCTTCTCAAACCTTTGACCCTAACGCGCCAAGCGGCCAAAACAGTAGAAGCAGTGGCGGTGGAGGGCCGCCGTTCATCAGGACGAGGGATGAAAGGAGAAGCTTAGGAGATGGGAGTAGTCTGGATAGTCCTGCAGAGACTCGTAGCCGGCTTGGATCGCCGGCGATTCACAAGAACTCTCCTGATTACAGAAGAAGGGAAGTGAATGCTGGATCAGAGGCAGGGAGCGAGGCTGGAGGCGGGTCAGGGAGGAAGTGGGGGTTAAGCGATGTGGAAGGGACAGAGTCACAGAGAGGGAGTCCAGCGAGTGTGGGGAGGGGAACGAGAGGGACTCCGAGGAACAGGGATTTAGATAGAGAGAGAGCTGTGGCGGAGGCAAAGGTGTGGGGAGAGAATTGGAGGGAGAGGAAAAGAGGAACCAATGGACCGGACAGCTTTGATAGTTCAAATGATTGAGAAGGGAAAGATTTTGAAAAAAAAAGCTTTGTATGTTTGAAAATGAGATAGGTTTTGTCTTTATGGCAAGAGGCTTTGAGATTACATGGAACATTTGTTGGGTCTGGTCGGGTCAGTTGTCGGATTTGATGTCTGAGTCAGAGAAGAGACTCCTCAATGTATCTTGGTTGAAGCTCAAGAACAAGAAAGATGGTGTAGAGGGTGAATAGGAGGGGAAGAAAATGTTTTTTTTCCAAGTCATGTTTTTGTTTTTTGTTAAATGGGTTGTATATGTATTAGGGGAGGGAGAGTCTGAGTCGATTTTAATGTTGTACTGTTTTTAGTGTATCATGCATGTGTATGGATTTGAGTCTATGGAAAAGAGAAAAAAAAAAAAAGAAACCAGTCAGTCTTACCAGTTAAGTCAGCTTCTTTTCTTTGTCACTCCTGGTGGGGAACTTGAGATGAGATCTACGGTTATGTGCTCTGTTCAAATCCGACAAGAAAAGTAGACTTCACTATTCTGTCCACATCTTTTCTTAGCAAAGTCATACTCTCGTATAGTATTATTCACTAACACTATCACTATGCATTGTTTTTTAATTGGTTGTAATCTAAAAGTAGAAGCTTCATTCATAGAATTGTTTTCAGTGATGGTCTTAAGAGTATTCAAAAAGGGTAAAAAAGGGACGGAGATCCGAATGTCAAGTGGCCTGCATATATGATAAAACAGTAAGATACTAAGATGTACACGAAAGGAATACTTTTATTTGCATGCAGCCTTTGACTAACATTTAAATTCAGTGTATATGTTATTTAATCTTTTTTTCCCACAAATTATAAATAGTTAACTATTTATTTCTACCAATAGTTGACTATTAAAATTCAATAGTATTTGTTATGTTTATTAGTTTTATT
>CM028687.1:63721913-63976682 GCA_016771965.1 Brassica carinata | reverse complement strand
GAAGAAACTGTCTTTTCTGTAGGAACTCTGGAGGAGGGAGTTGTTGTCTTCTCGATTGCTTATTTGTATTATGATGGATGTCACTGTAAAGGAGCTGCTTATAAGGGACAAAATCTGACCTGAATCATCACGTTAGGAGTGATTTGGTTTCATCATCAACACCCAAGAACCAACAGGAAAATGCTCAAGTTTTCAATAATAACTCGGCCACACAATGCTCTGGAAATAAGAGTTCTTCTGGTGAGAAGAGAAAGAGGAGCATTACTGAAAGTTGCAGTGCTGAACAGAACAATAGAAGAGGTTCCAGTGCAGAAAGGGGAGAAGAATTGACACAAACAGAGAGTTCTGATCCAAAGTTTAACGACTTCGATAAACTGAGGGAGAAGGCAAACTTTGCAGTTGGCCAGACGTGGGCTCTTTACGATACAGCGGATAAGATGCCTAGACTGTATGCTAAGATCAGAAGAGTTTTAGCTCCTTCCTTTGGGCTTAGGATCACATACTTAGAGCCTGATCCAGATAATGAGAAAGAGATCCAATGGTTTGAACAAGACTTGCCTGTTTCTGCTGGTAAGTTCAGACTAGGGAGTTCTGAGAACATAAAAGACCGTTCCAGATTCTCTCATCCTATCCAAATCCAATGCAATGAAGGAGGAAGCAACTCTGGTCATCTCACTGTTTCACCAAGAAAAGGCGAGACTTGGGCCCTTTTCAAGAACTGGGACATTACCAAGTGGTCTTCAGAGCCTGATTCTCACCGCAGTTATGAGTACGAGTTCGTTGAGATTTTGTCTGACTACGTAGATGGAGCTGGTGTATATGTTTCATACTTGCATAAAGCAAAAGGGTTTGTAAGTGTCTTCTTTCGAGTGGGAACTGGTCCTGAAGACGTACTTCGTATCTTACCTCACAGTCTGTATCGTTTCTCCCACAGGATTCCTTCCTTCAAACTGACTGGAACTGAAGGAAAGAGTATGCCAAAAGATGCTTACGAGCTGGACAAATCTGCTTTACCAAAAGCAATCGTTGAGACTATCCTGCCTTCAAACTCTGAGAGTGAGAGTGAGAGTAACAGAAAGCGTAAGGGTCAAGCCATCTACTTTGCTAGGAAGGGGAAGGTTTTCAAGACTGGTCAGATTTGGTCATTTTACAGTGGCTATGATGATTTGCCTCTACACTACGGTAAGATTCAGAAGATCACTTTTACACAAGTACTTGGTCAGGAGCCAGTTCTTAAACTACACATAAGTAGGCTCAAAAAAGCTACTCCTTTCCCCAAGGATGTCATGGACTGGGAAGATGGGAAAATGCCGCTTGGTTGTGGAACTTACTACCCTAGAACAGTTCTCGAAATAATCACTCCAGATGTTGTTTCGCATCAGGTAATGACGCCTCAAATCTCCTTGGATGGAAAAGAATATACAATCCTCCCCAAAACTGGTGAAGTTTGGGTGATATACAGATACTGGAGACGTGACATTGAGTCTGAGAGGTTGGATTATTGTACTTATAACATTGTCCAAGTTCTTGATGATGCCTTGGAATACAAGGTATTGCTACTGGGGCGCGAGTCCGGTCACGATGAAGGTGATTTTTATGAAAATAGCTGGTTCAAGGAAGTTACAGAGTATCAGGATTACGATGATGATGGGTCAGAACCAATATTCACCATCCCAAAGTCGGAAAGGCTTAGATTCTCGCATATGGTTCCTGCTTCACGTGTGACCAAAGAGACGTTTGGAGAGTTAGAAGACCTTTATAAAGTTGAAACTAGAGCATTACCTATAAACCTCCTAGGCCACTGAAGTGGGGGGAAAGGAAGGGAGGCTAGTGACTTTTTTTTTGCTACTTTTTGGTGCAATTTGGTTAAGAATCGCAAGACTTTTTCTATGATGTTTCTTATCTATGATATGAATTGTATCCATCTATGATATTATTTTGTAGAGTTTATCATTTTTTTTTGATCAAGTAGAGATTATCATTTAATAGTTACTATTTATCGTATAAAACAAAATAAATAACAATATTTAAACATAGTAATAAAGTTAAGTGCAGTAAACAAAAATGACAAAAAAGATAGTAATAAAGGAAAATGTTAAGAGAGAAAAATTTGGAAATTTTCAAAATTCAAATCCTAAGGATAATAATGAATTAAGGAAAATAAGGCTTCAGCTTTACTGCCCAAAACTGGCCAGTTTAAAAAACCTTTCCTTTCCTACTCGGAAAAGAGAAAGCTTCCGGTTTATGGACTGGGATTAGATGGGAAGGGACACTCTTCTCTTCGATTGTTTCAGGTAACACAGCTCATCTTTTGGTATCCATCCATAAGTAAGGAAACAATAGACAATAGACTGAGGGTAACAAATTATAACATAATTAATAGAATTTGAGAGGTTAAATTACAAGATAACAAGTTGAAGGAATTTTCTACGAAAAATCTTTAAATGGGGGGATTTATCACAAAAAACTCTTGTTTATACACTGATTATTAATTTATGTTTACACTAGACCAAATGTTTATATAAGTCTTTTCAAAAATTATTATCTTATTGAATTGTACCATATTTTACACTGGCCAACAGACCGGTGAATTGTACCATGTTTATTAATTTATTTAGTTTCTACTAGATGTTATCTCATACATGTTATTTCTTATATGTATTATAAATGTTAAATATGAATATAAAATTTAATTATACTGTCTTAACATAAATTCATCTCGCGCAAGACACAGAACTTAACGTAGTAACAAATTAAACTTGGTTATCTTAGTTGATTTACAAAATTTTTTTTATTAAAACGACATTTTTGTAATTATATATTATTTAATTATAAACACAAAATTAAAGGGAAAATACTTTGAATTTTGAGTTATAAAATTAACCAATGGTGAAAAGTATAGAAACTGGATTTGATTTGAGAAAAAAAAAGAATCTATCTAAACTTTTATTAAGTTTATTTTAACTGATTGTTAATTTGATGTCATTTGTTTATATGATTTGAAAATCTATATATGATTTGACAAATATAAATAAAATTTACTGAATTTTAAATTTAATATAGAAGTATAAATATATACATGTATATAAAATATATAAATTTGATGTTTTTGACTTTTATCTTTTTATTTTTAACAGAACAAATCGACTCAGATTTATTAAGAAAATTATTTATTTTAAAATATTTATGATTAATAACACATGATTTAAATTATTATTTATAAATTATAAAATTTGTAATTCATGATTATAAAATGAATTTTGAAATTATAAAATGAAAGATTTGGTTTAAATAGTTAAATTCATTAAATGTCAAAAATAATAAGCCACTAAAACTGTTGAAAAAATATTGTGGTGTTTTATTGTTTGTAAATTTTTAAATAAAATATGCATAAATAGAAATGGAGGAAAAGTGGGAGCCACAAAAATAGTATGTCATAAAATAAAAAATGAAAGCAGAAAAGAAAACAAAATAAGAAACGTCGGATCCGGAGAAAAAAATTGTAAAAGAAAAGAAAAAAAGAACGAAAAATAATAAAGAAAGAAAAAGGTATAAGTAAAAATGAATTAAAGAGAAGGTAATATAATAGAGGAGTACGGAGTAGGTAGAGTTGCTTTTTTTTTAAAAAAAAAGAAGGTAGGTAAACTGAACTTTTTTGTATTAGGTCACACCTCGTTTGCAACATAGGAGCAAGTGGATTCTTTTAAGGCTAATAAAATAGTATGGGGAGTTCTTTTGACGATGGTGGGTTAGTATACAAAGACAAAACGACGTCTCGGGGTCGGAGATTGAAACTTCAGATTGTGTCTCTCTGCTTCTTCCTTCAAATCCGATTTCGGACAACCTTTTACTCGGTTAGAAAAATTCATTTTGAGGTCAGCTTCTTCCTCAACTCAAACCCTTTTGACTCACGGTTTCTTTTCATTTTATTTCCTTTTTGAGTTTCCTAGTTCTTTTGCTTTTTGTCACTTCTGTTTTGCTTCGGAAACTAAGCTGACTGTCAGCAACCAAAACCATGTTAATATGATCTGAAATTCCATGCTTATGTTGAACTATGTAACAAAGAATAGATTTTGAATCCTTCCTTGATGGTTATTTATTGGTTTGAGTGATGAACTGCTGCTCTATGCTAGATTTGAAAGCCCCGGTTTGGTTTTTGTATTCGACGTTAGTACACAAACCGTTTGTCTTTGTTATGAATTTATTTCCTAATTAATCTACTGCAGTTGTGAGTTAAACCGGTTTCACTGAACCAATATCTTGATCTCACGTTCGTTTACTTCCAATCCCAAGCTTAGAAAAATCATACCCTTGCAGTTATGTTTAAGTTCCACACTGACGTTAACTTTGATATGCTGGCTAAGAGTACTGTCTGAACGTGCTTCCTCAATCTCCGAGGGAGTTTACGTTGCTGCTTACAGAATCATATTGGGTTTACTTTTTCTTAGTGCCTTAGTGAATTGCTTTGATTTTTAGTTTTATGCAAGCTAGTGTTTATTGCTTACTTTAGTCAGCACTAGATTCATCTAGCAGTATTTTAGGTATGGTATCCAGGTGTATTTTATTTATTTATTTTATGGTCTTTTCTGAAACATCATATTGTATTACTGATCTTTTACAGACTGTGAAAGCATAACAAGAAACAAGTTTCAAACTAGCTCAAAAGAGAAACCCGATGGATTCTGGAGGTAAGCAGCTCAGCATGGAAAGAGTAGAGTTACCACAACTTCACGAACATCCTTTGATACCTTTCAATCGCTTTGATTTTACTCGGTGCGAGTTGTGCCTCTCAGCGGATGACTATGCTATTGGTAAACCTTACATATACGGAGGGTACCGTTGCAATGTGCTGGGGTGTGAACTTGTTGTGCTCCATAAAGATTGCGCAAATCCCTTAAAAGAGATCAACCACTCTTTCCATCCCGACCACCCTCTCAAACTGATCATCCCTACCTTTCCCTTAAAAGATTCCCAACCACATACATGTTTCTGTGGAAACGTGTTCAAAGTCGGTTATTATTGTACAATATGTGATTTCAAGTTGGATTTGAGGTGTGCGAGGAATTCAAATCCACTTGTTCTTCCTGAAAGTTCATACGGACACCAGCATCAACTCAAACTCGTCCGTGATCCTGAAGTTTGGAGTGAATGGGAAATCTGCAAAGTGTGTGTGAGGAGAGTATACCTGAAACTTCCACATTTTGGATGTCAAGACTGCAAAGAATTTGTCATCCATATGGATTGTGAATATTTTTCTCAAGAAGCATACCATACTTCCCACCCCAAACACCCACTCAAGTCACTTAGTGGTGAATCCCCTGATTATGCTGACATCAAGTGTCTTCTTTGCGAGAAGAAGTTCGATCAAGAACATTACCAACTTCACCACTGTGATGTTTGTAATGTCAGCATATGTAGACCATGTATGAAATACCCACCACCGGTTGATGTTGAATGCCTAAAGACACATGAACATCAACTTCATCTTGTTCCAAGACTTATTGACTTCATTTGCAGTGCTTGTGGGACGAAAGGTAATCGGAGCCCCTACTTCTGTCTTCCATGTAATTTCATGATCCACTGGGAGTGTATTGATTTACCCCGGGTCATCAACATAAACCGCCACGATCACCGCATCTCGTACACCCCTCGCCTTGGACATGGAGAGTGGAAATGCAAATTTTGCCGTAAGAAAGTGGATGGGTTCTACGGGGCTTATTCTTGCTCTAAATGTCCTAGTTTTTCTGTTCATGCAAGGTGTGCAACGAGAAGAGATGTATGGGACATGGTAGAGCTGGAAGGTACACCAGAAGAAGAAGAAATTGCGCCTTACGTGGTGATTGATGATAACACGATAAGACATTTCAGCCATGATCATCATAACTTGCAGTTCAACATTGATGGGATGATTCTATCTGAAAGTACACTATGTAAGGCATGCGTCTTCCAGATTGGTGCGGAACCATTCTATATTTGCAAGCATCATCAATGCGATTTCATTCTCCACGAAAAATGTGCAAACCTTCCACGGACTAAACGTCATGTGTGCAACAACCTGCCATTCACGCTTCACACAGATTCTCACTTCATATATCAGTGTACGCTTTGTCGTCAGTACTCCACAGGTTTCAGGTACAAATCTGGACCTAATGTGACTATAGATGTGCAGTGTGCTTTGATATTAGATTCAGTTCAGCACGAAAGCCATCCACATCCTTTATACGACTACTCTTATGGTGACGAAGATATTAAGTATTGTAGTAGATGTGATACGGGGGACATCATTGTCTTTCGTTGTGATGAGTGTGAAGACTATATCTTGGACGGCAAGTGTGCTATTTTACCGAAAAATGTGATGAAAAACAGATATGATGATCATCCTCTCTTCTTGTCATATGGAGACATGAATGTGGATGAAACATATTGGTGTGAGGCATGTGAAACAAAAGTGGATTCAAAGAGAGGTTTCTACGCATGCAATGATTGTGGAGTGGTTTTGCATATTTCATGCGTTTTTGGAGACTTCTCATATGTCATGCCAGGTTCATTTGTTTCGTTTTTCTTTGATTTTAGATCAAATATCAGGGAAGGTTTCATGACAAGCTCCAATGAAGAAGTGGTGTCCAACAACTCTATTTGTAGACCACTTTGTGCTATGTGCAACTCTCGATGCAAACTCCCTTTGGTTCTTAAGGTTTCTGAGGGTGAAGATGTTGTATACTTTTGCTCTTTAAAATGTCACTACCACTTTAGAACCTGATTCTCACCGCAGTTACGAGTATGAGATTGTGGAGATTTTGTCTGATTACGCTGATGGAACTGGTGTATCTGTTCCGTTATTGCATAAAGCAAAAGGCTTTGCAAGTTTCTTCTTTCGAATGGGAACTGGTGATGCAGACACATCTCAGATTCTGCCTCAGGAGATATATCAGTTCTCCCACATGATCCCTTCCTTCAAACTGACAGGCTTTGAAGCAAAAGGTTTACCAAAAGATGCTTATGAGCTGGACCAAGCTGTGTTACTAGCAACAATCGAAGAGGTAGTCGTCCCTTCACGTCTAATCCCAAGGCCTAAACCAGAAGCTCTCTGCTTTCCGTGTAAGCATACGGGAAAGGTTTTTCAAACTGGCCAGTTCTGGGCATTTGGTGGAGATTACGATGACACGCCTCGGTTCTATGGTAGGATTCAGAAGATCACCCTAACTCAGGCATTCGATGAGGCAGCGGAATTAAAGATTCACGTCTGTCGTTTGAAGGCTACTTCATTCCCTGAGAATGTCATCAAGTGGAAGGACAAGAGAATGCCTAATATTCTATCCAAAACACCTTACACATCAGATATTTCCTCAAACCTCCATTGATGGAAATGATGTACCATTCTCCCCAAGATTGGCCAAGGTTTTAGCGTTGGAGCGTGCCTTGGTTAGTAGTGAAGAGAAAAATAAGTTCTTTAGAGCGGCTAAGAGTAGGCCATCTTATTGTTATGAGGAGGATGGACCAGGAGTGATATTTACAATCCCACAGTCGAAAATGCTCAGATTCTCTCATCAGCTTCCTGCTTCCCGTGTAACCAAAGAGATAGATGGAGAGATGATAGTGCTCTTTGAAGTTGATAAGAAAGCGTTACCTCATGGTCCATAAGAATGTGAGGAAAGGGTTCCTTTTTTGTTAGCTTTTTGTTGTTCTTGACTGGAGATATAAGACGTTTAAACTTAGCCTTTTCTCCATGGCTGTTCTTTTGTTGTGTTTAAATCTTGTATTTTGACAATGTAGGAAAAAGACTTCTCTTTTTCTTTTTAACAAGGAGATGAGAACGAGAATTTATAAGCACTGAAAATTTCAGTAAGCCTAAAGATGCTATTATTGTAAATCTGAAAGGGCTTATGTTTAAGCTTCAGCTTTCCGTTGTGTTTATTTTAGCGTTATAATTAACGGCCCAGGGCGTTTGGTCCAGTGGTATGATTCTAGCTTTGGGTGCGAGAGGTCCCGAGTTTGATCTTCGGAACGCCCCTTTTTTTACATATTTTACCCTAAAAATAACTCCTTATCTCATTCAAGTTCTAAAACCCTAAAAGTTTTTTTTTTTTGGTAAACACCTAACAGGAGAGAGCTCCTCTTTGATCTTCTCTCCTTCCTTGCTTGTTGTCTTAACTCTACCCTGTTTGCCTCTTCGTATGCAATTGCTTTTGTAAGGAAAGTCAAAGTTTCGATTTTTTTTATATTCTTATCAGGTTGGGTGTCGTCTCGTCTAGCTCAGTATATCAGAAGGAGAAGATATGATAAGCTCATTACCTGAACCGTTGTTATGTCACATACTCAGCTTTCTCACCACCGAGAAAGCGGTTCAGACACGTGTTTTGTCCTTTAGATGGAGACAAATATGGAGATGGGTTCCTAGGTTAGAACTAGACAGCTCTGATTTCACAGACGACAAAGTCTGTGTTGATTTCATCGGCAAGTTTCTTGCTTTCCAAGGCAACTCCTACTTGCGTGAGTTCAAGTTGACCATTGACCATGATGCCCTTAATAGAAAGGTTTTTCCTTACGCGCCGTTGCCCTTAATAGAAAGGTTTTTCCTTACGCGCCGTGTCTCGGTAGAGTGTTGGATGTGCGGAAGCTTGAACTTTTCCAAGTCGAGAATAAGTTTGGACGTGGTACCATTGTTTACATCGGGTTAACCCTTTCCGTGTGTGAGGCATTGGTATGCTTAAAGCTCCATGACGTTGGCCTGCATGAGTTCGTGTCTCTTTCCTTGCCCTGTCTCAAAATCATGTTCTTGGAAGACGTCACTATGCCTAGCGATGCGGCTACAGAGGCGCTGATCTCCTGCTCTCCGGTTCTAGAAGTTTTGAAAATATGCCTCGGTAGACATGATTTTTTTGTGGTAGAGTTACGCGTCTGCTCGCTGTCGCTTAAGAGCTTTACTCTAAAACAAGTGAAACCTGTTTATGGTCGTAGACGTTCGGTTGTAATTGATACCCCGAAACTCGAGTATCTGAGTCTCATGGATCGATACGAACGTTTGAGATAATCAGTGTGGCTGACTCTGTCAAAGTTGATCTTGATTTCGAGTTTGTGATGATAAGTGATTACTATTCGGAAAGGAAAGCCCTCTACAATCATCTCCACAGTTTTTCACGTGTTGGAGATGTGACCATGTCGTGGAGAAGTCTGCAGGTATGTATATAGGACTCATGACAAGCTTTAATTCAACTTTCCCTATTACTATTATTGTGCGTCTTTTCTTTCTCAATTTGTGTTCTTCTCTTTGCTTACAGTTCAGATATAGTCTCTATCGTGAGACGGATCCACTCCCCGAATTTCATAGCCTGACCCGTTTGCGTGCCAGTATGTGCTTAAACGCATCCCCTGAACTATTGCCAATCATTCTTGAGACCTGCCTGTACCTGAAACACTTGACATTTGGTAATATAAACTTTGCTTAAACATGTTGCAAGTTCTTTACCTAAGAAAGGTTTTAAAAAAAAAAAAAATCTAATTTGAATTCTGTCGATTTGTGTTTTGCAGGATCTGTTTCTTGATTATCAATGGCCAAGGGTCTCTGAATTCTCCACCGTGAGGCTGCCTCGCTGTCTGGTATCGTCTCTTGAATCTGTTGAAATGGAAAGCCCGGTCACGGAGATCGCTGCTGAATTGAGATTGGTTGGATACTTTTTGGAGAACTCGACAAAACTCAAGAAGCTCGTTCTGCGTTTGAATCAGTCTTTTACTGGAGAGAAACACAAGCCCGGTGTCTTGGAACAACTCATTGACTCTCCAAGACGCTCTAGTTTGTGTCAGTTTGAAGTTATTTCAACTCCAAATCTACGGTATAAGGAGGCTCACTATGTAAAATATAGGTTCTAGAGATAGATTTAAATAAGTGTAAACATATGCAAAAGTATGCTTTAAGACACAGCCTTAGCCCCTTTAAGACTCCATTTGGTTTGGTCGAATTATTTTTGAGTATCTTTTATATCATGCACTGGTTTTGATTATAAGCCATATTTGATATGCTATTACTTCCAAGACGATGCACTTAGAATGTATGTTTATTACTTCTAACGCTAATATCATGCTCTGGTTTGATTATAAGCCATATTTGATATGCTATTACTTCCAAGACGATGCACTTAGAATGTATGTTTATTACTTCTAACGCTAATATCATGCTCTGATTTTAATGACATAGAATCTATGCGTCTGTTCCACGTCACTTAAGAGCTTGACTCTACCACTCGTTGAGTTTGCCGTCAATAAAACAGTTGAAAAGTAGTTGTGAGCAATATACGAGTGCTTTGGTAATGGTTGATATTTTAATGTGGACGTTGACTCGATTGATAACGTATGGGTAAGGATCACTGTTAAAACACACAGAATTGGAGCTGGTTAGATCCTTTCTAATGGGAACAGCACTCAAGAAAGATTATTCTACGTTTGAATCAGTCTTGTCTCAAAAGGCACGAGCCGGGTGTATTGAAACAGCTCGTTAAATCTCCAAGATGCTCGGAGTTGTGTCAGTTTGAAGTTATTTCAACTCCAAATCTACGGTATAAGGAGGCTCACTATGTAAAATATAGGTTCTAGAGATAGATTTAAATAAGTGTAAACATATGCAAAAGTATGCTTTAAGACACAGCCTTAGCCCCTTTAAGACTCCATTTGGTTTGGTCGAATTATTTTTGAGTATCTTTTATATCATGCACTGGTTTTGATTATAAGCCATATTTGATATGCTATTACTTCCAAGACGATGCACTTAGAATGTATGTTTATTACTTCTAACGCTAATATCATGCTCTGATTTTAATGACATAGAATCTATGCGTCTGTTCCACGTCACTTAAGAGCTTGACTCTACCACTCGTTGAGTTTGCCGTCAATAAAACAGTTGAAAAGTAGTTGTGAGCAATATACGAGTGCTTTGGTAATGGTTGATATTTTAATGTGGACGTTGACTCGATTGATAACGTATGGGTAAGGATCACTGTTAAAACACACAGAATTGGAGCTGGTTAGATCCTTTCTAATGGGAACAGCACTCAAGAAAGATTATTCTACGTTTGAATCAGTCTTGTCTCAAAAGGCACGAGCCGGGTGTATTGAAACAGCTCGTTAAATCTCCAAGATGCTCGGAGTTGTGTCAGTTTGTCATTGTTTGACAACAAGATCTTGAACTTGGATCTTGTTTTTTTTAAAAAACTTGGATCTTATTATAAAGTCTTCAACTTTTGTATTCACCCTGAGACCTGAGTAATTAGTGTATTGCTTGACAATGACACAATTTTTTGGGTATTTTCTAATTCTTATTTTTACTGTCTGAACCGAAACTATCCAAATCTAAAGAGGTCAAACAGTAAATAGATCATTAGCCTCATACCCCAACTATGCGATACTCGAAAGTCGAAATACTTGAACCAAATCGATACTCCAAACCGCCAATGTCTAGTTTTTTTTTTTTGAACGAGGTTCTAGAGATAGATTTTTTTTTTTTTGAACGAGGTTCTAGAGATAGATTTAAATAAGTGTAAACATATGCAAAAGTATGCTTTAAGACACAGCCTTAGCCCCTTTAAGACTCCATTTGGTTTGGTCGAATTATTTTTGAGTATCTTTTATATCATGCACTGGTTTTGATTATAAGCCATATTTGATATGCTATTACTTCCAAGACGATGCACTTAGAATGTATGTTTATTACTTCTAACGCTAATATCATGCTCTGATTTTAATGACATAGAATCTATGCGTCTGTTCCACGTCACTTAAGAGCTTGACTCTACCACTCGTTGAGTTTGCCGTCAATAAAACAGTTGAAAAGTAGTTGTGAGCAATATACGAGTGCTTTGGTAATGGTTGATATTTTAATGTGGACGTTGACTCGATTGATAACGTATGGGTAAGGATCACTGTTAAAACACACAGAATTGGAGCTGGTTAGATCCTTTCTAATGGGAACAGCACTCAAGAAAGATTATTCTACGTTTGAATCAGTCTTTTACTGGAGAGAAACACAAGCCCGGTGTCTTGGAACAACTCATTGACTCTCCAAGACGCTCTAGTTTGTGTCAGTTTGTCATTGTTTGACAACAAGATCTTGAACTTGGATCTTGTTTTTTTTAAAAAACTTGGATCTTATTATAAAGTCTTCAACTTTTGTATTCACCCTGAGACCTGAGTAATTAGTGTATTGCTTGACAATGACACAATTTTTTGGGTATTTTCTAATTCTTATTTTTACTGTCTGAACCGAAACTATCCAAATCTAAAGAGGTCAAACAGTAAATAGATCATTAGCCTCATACCCCAACTATGCGATACTCGAAAGTCGAAATACTTGAACCAAATCGATACTCCAAACCGCCAATGTCTAGTTTTTTTTTTTTTTTGAACGAGGTTCTAGAGATAGATTTAAATAAGTGTAAACATATGCAAAAGTATGCTTTAAGACACAGCCTTAGCCCCTTTAAGACTCCATTTGGTTTGGTCGAATTATTTTTGAGTATCTTTTATATCATGCACTGGTTTTGATTATAAGCCATATTTGATATGCTATTACTTCCAAGACGATGCACTTAGAATGTATGTTTATTACTTCTAACGCTAATATCATGCTCTGATTTTAATGACATAGAATCTATGCGTCTGTTCCACGTCACTTAAGAGCTTGACTCTACCACTCGTTGAGTTTGCCGTCAATAAAACAGTTGAAAAGTAGTTGTGAGCAATATACGAGTGCTTTGGTAATGGTTGATATTTTAATGTGGACGTTGACTCGATTGATAACGTATGGGTAAGGATCACTGTTAAAACACACAGAATTGGAGCTGGTTAGATCCTTTCTAATGGGAACAGCACTCAAGAAAGATTATTCTACGTTTGAATCAGTCTTTTACTGGAGAGAAACACAAGCCCGGTGTCTTGGAACAACTCATTGACTCTCCAAGACGCTCTAGTTTGTGTCAGTTTGAAGTTATTTCAACTCCAAATCTACGGTATAAGGAGGCTCACTATGTAAAATATAGGTTCTAGAGATAGATTTTTTTTTTTTTTTTTTTTTTTTTGAACGAGGTTCTAGAGATAGATTTAAATAAGTGTAAACATATGCAAAAGTATGCTTTAAGACACAGCCTTAGCCCCTTTAAGACTCCATTTGGTTTGGTCGAATTATTTTTGAGTATCTTTTATATCATGCACTGGTTTTGATTATAAGCCATATTTGATATGCTATTACTTCCAAGACGATGCACTTAGAATGTATGTTTATTACTTCTAACGCTAATATCATGCTCTGATTTTAATGACATAGAATCTATGCGTCTGTTCCACGTCACTTAAGAGCTTGACTCTACCACTCGTTGAGTTTGCCGTCAATAAAACAGTTGAAAAGTAGTTGTGAGCAATATACGAGTGCTTTGGTAATGGTTGATATTTTAATGTGGACGTTGACTCGATTGATAACGTATGGGTAAGGATCACTGTTAAAACACACAGAATTGGAGCTGGTTAGATCCTTTCTAATGGGAACAGCACTCAAGAAAGATTATTCTACGTTTGAATCAGTCTTGTCTCAAAAGGCACGAGCCGGGTGTATTGAAACAGCTCGTTAAATCTCCAAGATGCTCGGAGTTGTGTCAGTTTGTCATTGTTTGACAACAAGATCTTGAACTTGGATCTTGTTTTTTTTTTTTTTTTTAAAAAAAAACTTGGATCTTATTATAAAGTCTTCAACTTTTGTATTCACCCTGAGACCTGAGTAATTAGTGTATTGCTTGACAATGACACAATTTTTTTTTTTTGGGTATTTTCTAATTCTTATTTTTACTGTCTGAACCGAAACTATCCAAATCTAAAGAGGTCAAACAGTAAATAGATCATTAGCCTCATACCCCAACTATGCGATACTCGAAAGTCGAAATACTTGAACCAAATCGATACTCCAAACCGCCAATGTCTAGTTTTTTTTTTTTTTTTTTTGTAACACGCCAATGTCAAGTTTAATAATGAAAAGTATGATCGGAGACCGTTAAAGGGATCCATTTTATATCTGCGTTTTAAGGCCAACACGGGAAACTTACAGAAAAATCTAAAACACCAACGTCGCTGGTAGGAAAAGAAAAGGTAACTAAGCTTGTGCCCAGGCCCAAATGAGCATTAACCATACAAGCTGACCCGGTCTGAATCTGGAGAACCGGTTATTCACTCATTATACTAATTTATTTAATTTTTCCGGGGGAAAAGAAAACCATGTTGGGGGTGGGCTTTGCCCTTCAACAAGACTTATAAGATAATGAGCTCAGCCCATTTAAAGGAGGTCACTAGGAAAACCCTAGACCTCATCCTTCTATAAATAAGGAGGCAACCCCTCTTTGAGAAGGATCCTTCTTCCCATTATTTTACACTTTCTCTCACCTCTTACAGAGAGAACATCTCCTAGAGAGAGAAACACCTTAGCACATGCTTTCATCTAGGCACTTGTGACCATTGTTGTGGAACTACGATTGGCTTGATCCCCTTCCGGGTACGTAGGCAGCCCTTCACCGGGTCCAGCTATAACACATTACACCTCTTTTACTCTCCATCCATCCAGTTCAAGCTCAGCATGAAGACTTCTCCTAATCCCACCATCGAGATCTGTCTACCTCCAGTACTGCACCGATTTCGGTTCAAACAAACCAGAAGAGGCCCATGAGCTTCTAAGCACAAAAAGAAGAAGAAGAAGAAGACGTTCACAAACCCTAAAATTTCAAGGAAAGAGAGCTAGATTCCATGGAGAAGCTCTTCTATAAGTTTCAAAGCATAAGCTATCCTCTTTCATCTTCTTCTCTCCTTCCTTTGCTCGCTCAATCTTGTTGTAAGGAAGTTTAAAGTTTCGATTTTTGCAATAAATATTATCAGGTTGGGTCTCTATTCAAGTTCAGCTCGAGCAGAGCGAAATGTTATCAGAGGAGAAGATTTGATAAGCTCATTACCTGAACCGTTGTTATGTTACATACTCAGCTTTCTCACCACTGAACAAGCGGTTCGGACAAGTGTTTTGTCTTCTAGATGGAGACATTTCTGGAAATGGGTTCCTAGGCTAGAACTAGACAGCTTTGATTTCACAAACGACAAGGTCTGTGTTGATTTCATCGACAAGTTTCTTGCTTTCCAAGGCAAATACTACTTGCGTGAGTTCAAATTAACCATTGACCACGATAATGTATTTGGTAGTGAGGCTTCTCTTCTGAGCCATGTCTAGTTGGAATGGATATGCGGAAGCTTGAACGTTTCCAAGTCGAGAATAAGTTTGGACGTGGTGGTGCCTTTGATGCCTTCCGGACACGGTTAACACTTTCTGCGTGCGAGGCATTGGTCTGCTTAAAGCTCCATTTCGTCAGGCTGAATGAGTTCGAGTCTCTTTCCTTGCCCTGTCTCAAGACCATGTACTTGGAAGACGTTGTTCTGCCTAGCGGCGGCTGCAGAGACGCTGATCTCCTCCTCTCCGGTTCTTGAAGTCTTGAAAATATGCCTCAGTAGACATGATTTTGTGGTGGCTTTACGTGTCTGCTCACCGTCGCTTAAGAGCTTTACTCTAAAACAAGTGAAACCTGTTTATGGTCGTAGACGTTCGGTTGTAATTGATACCCCGAAACTCGAGTATCTGAGTCTCATGGATTACTACCGTTTCAGAAGCTTTGAGATAATCAGTATGGCTGAGTCTTTCAAGGTTGATATAGATGTCGAGTTTGAGGTGATGTACTCTGATGACTCGCCGGAAAAGAAGATCATCAACAATCTCCTCAACAGCTTTTCAGGTGTTAAAGATATGACCATATCATGGAGAACTCTGCTGGTATATGAACTCTATGACAAGCTTCAAACTTTCCCATTATCATTGTTTTGTTTTATCTTACTTTTTTCAAAGTGTATTTTTATTTGTTTATAAAATTTAGTAAACTCAAAAATAAATTTGAGATTCGCAGTTGGAGTAACATACCCCTCACCCTCGTATGATTGTTGGAGATACCCAGTCCAGTCCCAAAATACCCATACAAGCTGACCCGGTCTGAATCTGGAGAACCGGTTATTCACTCATTATACTAATTTATTTAATTTTTCCGGGGAAAAGAAAACCATGTTGGGGTGGGCTTTGCCCTTCAACAAGACTTATAAGATAATGAGCTCATTTAAAGGAGGTCACTAGGAAAACCCAGACCTCATCCTTCTATAAATAAGGAGGCAACCCCTCTTTGAGAAGGATCCTTCTTCCCATTATTTTACACTTTCTCTCACCTCTTACAGAGAACATCTCTGAGAGAAACACCTTAGCACATGCTTTCATCTAGGCACTTGTGACCATTGTTGTGGAACTACGATTGGCTTGATCCCCTTCCGATGGTAGGCAGCCCTTCACCGGGTCCAGCTATAACACATTACACCTCTTTTACTCTCCATCCATCCAGTTCAAGCTCAGCATGAAGACTTCTCCTAATCCCACCATCGAGATCTGTCTACCTCGATCGCACCGATTTCGGTTCAAACAAACCAGAAGAGGCCCATGAGCTTCTAAGCACAAAAGAAGAAGAAGACGTTCACAAACCCTAAAATTTCAAGGAAAGAGAAGAGCTAGATTCCATGGAGAAGCTCTTCTATAAGTTTCAAAGTAAGCTATCCTCTTTCATCTTCTTCTCTCCTTCCTTTGCTCGCTCAATCTTGTTGTAAGGAAGTTTAAAGTTTCGATTTTTGCAATAAATATTATCAGGTTGGGTCTCTATTCAAGTTCAGCTCGAGCAGAACGAAATGTTATCAGAGGAGAAGATTTGATAAGCTCATTACCTGAACCGTTGTTATGTTACATACTCAGCTTTCTCACCACTGAACAAGCGGTTCGGACAAGTGTTTTGTCTTCTAGATGGAGACATTTCTGGAAATGGGTTCCTAGGCTAGAACTAGACAGCTTTGATTTCACAAACGACAAGGTCTGTGTTGATTTCATCGACAAGTTTCTTGCTTTCCAAGGCAAATACTACTTGCGTGAGTTCAAATTAACCATTGACCACGATAATGTATTTGGTAGTGAGGCTTCTCTTTACGAGCCATGTCTAGTTGGAATGGATATGCGGAAGCTTGAACGTTTCCAAGTCGAGAATAAGTTTGGACGTGGTGGTGCCTTTGATGCCTTCCGGACACGGTTAACACTTTCTGCGTGCGAGGCATTGGTCTGCTTAAAGCTCCATTTCGTCAGGCTGAATGAGTTCGAGTCTCTTTCCTTGCCCTGTCTCAAGACCATGTACTTGGAAGACGTTGTTCTGCCTAGCGACGCGGCTGCAGAGACGCTGATCTCCTCCTCTCCGGTTCTTGAAGTCTTGAAAATATGCCTCAGTAGACATGATTTTGTGGTGGCTTTACGTGTCTGCTCACCGTCGCTTAAGAGCTTCACTTTAAAACGTGTGAAACCTATTTCTACTCGTGGACATTCGGTTGTGATTGATGCCCCGAAACTCGAGTATCTGAGTCTCATGGATTACTACCGTTTCAGAAGCTTTGAGATAATCAGTATGGCTGAGTCTTTCAAGGTTGATATAGATGTCGAGTTTGAGGTGATGTACTCTGATGACTCGCCGGAAAAGAAGATCATCAACAATCTCCTCAACAGCTTTTCAGGTGTTAAAGATATGACCATATCATGGAGAACTCTGCTGGTATATGAACTCTATGACAAGCTTCAAACTTTCCCATTATCATTGTTTTGTTTTATCTTACTTTGTTTGTGGTCTTCTCTTTGGTTACAGTTTATAAATTGGTCCCATCAGACGAACCCACTCCCCAAATTTCATGGCTTGACTCGTTTGCGTGCCACTATGTGCTTAAACGAATCCCTGAACTATTGCCAGTCGTTCTTGAGAGCTGCCCCAATCTGAAACACTTGACATTGGTAACAATTTGGATCTTATTATAAAGTCTTCAACTTTTGTATTCACCCTGAGACCTGAGTAATTAGTGTATTGCTTGACAATGACACAATTTTTTTTTTTGGGTATTTTCTAATTCTTATTTTTACTGTCTGAACCGAAACTATCCAAATCTAAAGAGGTCAAACAGTAAATAGATCATTAGCCTCATACCCCAACTATGCGATACTCGAAAGTCGAAATACTTGAACCAAATCGATACTCCAAACCGCCAATGTCTAGTTTTTTTTTTTTTTTTTTTGTAACACGCCAATGTCAAGTTTAATAATGAAAAGTATGATCGGAGACCGTTAAAGGGATCCATTTTATATCTGCGTTTTAAGGCCAACACGGGAAACTTACAGAAAATCTAAAACACCAACGTCGCTGGTAGGAAAGAAAAGGTAACTAAGCTTGTGCCCAGGCCCAAATGAGCATTAACCATACAAGCTGACCCGGTCTGAATCTGGAGAACCGGTTATTCACTCATTATACTAATTTATTTAATTTTTCCGGGGGAAAAGAAAACCATGTTGGGGGTGGGCTTTGCCCTTCAACAAGACTTATAAGATAATGAGCTCAGCCCATTTAAAGGAGGTCACTAGGAAAACCCAGACCTCATCCTTCTATAAATAAGGAGCAACCCTCTTTGAGAAGGATCCTTCTTCCCATTATTTTACACTTTCTCTCACCTCTACAGAGAACATCTCTGTAGAGAGAAACACCTTAGCACATGCTTTCATCTAGGCACTTGTGACCATTGTTGTGGAACTACGATTGGCTTGATCCCCTTCCGGGTACGTAGGCAGCCCTTCACCGGGTCCAGCTATAACACATTACACCTCTTTTACTCTCCATCCATCCAGTTCAAGCTCAGCATGAAGACTTCTCCTAATCCCACCATCGAGATCTGTCTACCTCCAGTACTGCACCGATTTCGGTTCAAACAAACCAGAAGAGGCCCATGAGCTTCTAAGCACAAAAAGAAGAAGAAGAAGAAGACGTTCACAAACCCTAAAATTTCAAGGAAAGAGAAGAGAGCTAGATTCCATGGAGAAGCTCTTCTATAAGTTTCAAAGGCGGTAAGCTATCCTCTTTCATCTTCTTCTCTCCTTCCTTTGCTCGCTCAATCTTGTTGTAAGGAAGTTTAAAGTTTCGATTTTTGCAATAAATATTATCAGGTTGGGTCTCTATTCAAGTTCAGCTCGAGCAGAACGAAATGTTATCAGAGGAGAAGATTTGATAAGCTCATTACCTGAACCGTTGTTATGTTACATACTCAGCTTTCTCACCACTGAACAAGCGGTTCGGACAAGTGTTTTGTCTTCTAGATGGAGACATTTCTGGAAATGGGTTCCTAGGCTAGAACTAGACAGCTTTGATTTCACAAACGACAAGGTCTGTGTTGATTTCATCGACAAGTTTCTTGCTTTCCAAGGCAAATACTACTTGCGTGAGTTCAAATTAACCATTGACCACGATAATGTATTTGGTAGTGAGGCTTCTCTTTACGAGCCATGTCTAGTTGGAATGGATATGCGGAAGCTTGAACGTTTCAAATCGAGAATAAGTTTGGACGTGGTGGTGCCTTTGATGCCTTCCGGACACGGTTAACACTTTCTGCGCGCGAGGCATTGGTCTGCTTAAAGCTCCATTTCGTCAGGCTGAATGAGTTCGAGTCTCTTTCCTTGCCCTGTCTCAAGACCATGTACTTGGAAGACGTTGTTCTGCCTAGCGGCGGCTGCAGAGACGCTGATCTCCTCCTCTCCGGTTCTTGAAGTCTTGAAAATATGCCTCAGTAGACATGATTTTGTGGTGGCTTTACGTGTCTGCTCACCGTCGCTTAAGAGCTTCACTTTAAAACGTGTGAAACCTATTTCTACTCGTGGACATTCGGTTGTGATTGATGCCCCGAAACTCGAGTATCTGAGTCTCATGGATTACTACCGTTTCAGAAGCTTTGAGATAATCAGTATGGCTGAGTCTTTCAAGGTTGATATAGATGTCGAGTTTGAGGTGATGTACTCTGATGACTCGCCGGAAAAGAAGATCATCAACAATCTCCTCAACAGCTTTTCAGGTGTTAAAGATATGACCATATCATGGAGAACTCTGCTGGTATATGAACTCTATGACAAGCTTCAAACTTTCCCATTATCATTGTTTTTGTTTTATCTTACTTTGTTTGTGGTCTTCTCTTTGGTTACAGTTTATAAATTGGTCCCATCAGACGAACCCACTCCCCAAATTTCATGGCTTGACTCGTTTGCGTGCCACTATGTGCTTAAACGAATCCCCTGAACTATTGCCAGTCGTTCTTGAGAGCTGCCCCAATCTGAAACACTTGACATTGGTAACAATTTGGCTTTAAAACTTTGCAAGTTCTGAGGTTTTTTTATTGTGTCGATTTGAGTTTTTGCAGGAATTGTTAATTCATTTTCCACAAGTAGCTAGACTCTCCACTGTGAGGCTGCGTCCTTGTTTGGTATCGTCTCTTGAATCTGTTGAAATTGAAAGCCCAGTCACTGAGATAGCTACTGAACTGGATTTGGCTAGATACTTTATGAAGAACTCGACTACTCTAAAGAAGCTCGTGCTACGTTTGAAACAGTCTTCTACTGGAGAGAAACACAAGCCTGGTGTCTTGGACCAACTCATTGAATCTCCAAGACGCTCTAGTTTGTGTCAGTTTGAAGTTCTTCCAGTGGTTCCAACTCCAAATCCATGGCCTGAGGGGTATGTTTATGTAAAATCCAATAGGTTCTAAAGCTGGAGTTAAAGATGAAACTAGTTGGCTCAGCCTTTAGCTTGAGGTACTGAAGACTCCATTTGGTTTGGTTGAATTATTTTTAGTCTCTATTATCAAACTTTGTCAATGGAATTTGTTATTATTTCCAAAGCTAATAATATATCATGCTGTGGTTTGATTATAAGCCTATTTGATAATGACGCAAGAGTTTATGTGTCTGTTCTACTTCTCTGTATCACCTGTTGAGTTTGCCGTCAACAAGAGTAGTTGTGATCAGAAATGATCAGAATTTATTATAGATATATTTGAGTATTTATTTTTATATTTTGTCATATTTTTAAAATTACCTGTCATATTTGCTTATGAAAATTTGATGATTAAAGTTAACAAGGTGTTTTGCATGCAAGTGTGACATAATAATTTTTTAAAATATTTTAAAATAAATATATTATCAGTTCAAATACAACTAAAATAAATTGCTGTTCATACATTCAAAATATTTAATAACAATTAAAAGCAAAAATTTTCTATGTTTACAAGTTTATATGGTAACATAAATACTTTTTATCACGTAACATAAACTTAAAAACACTAATGATTTTGAAATATTTAGTAATAAATTAAATATTTAACTAATTTTATATGACATATAATAACATTATATTTGATTGCGTAAAATAAATCTGAAACATTATTATATACAACATATATATAGGGATTTATCTTTTATAATTTAAAACTATTTAAAATGTAAAATATTTTTTGAATAACACAACATAAACTATTTTTATACAATGATAATTATCAAATAAATGAAATTTGTTTTTAATAGGTTTTTAACTATATATTAATAAATATAATTATTCGTCAACGTTAATAAAGACTTTACAACATAATATAAATTATTTTTAGATAATGATAATTATCATATCAAGGAAATTCGTTTTTAATTTATCGTTAAATTTATATTAATTAGATTTTAGTTTCTGGTTAATTAATACAAACTATTTTCTAATTTTTAGATGATAAAAACATTCAACCAACGAAATTTGTTTCTAATTTATGGTTAATTATATATTATTTTTTGTAGATTATGGTTAATAATATATTAATAAATCTAATCTTTTATTAGGTGTAGTATAATAAATCATTAGGCAAAACTGTAAGAATATGATAAATAAACAAAATTACCTAAAATCATGGAGAATATGACAACTATGTAAAATTACTTCTCAAATAATAGTATACATTATGAATAAGATCGATGATTCTTTTGGCATAATAAAACTGATTATTATAATGTAATTATAAAGAAACAAATTGAGAGTGATAGTTTCAGTAACATACTTTTATATCTTTACTAGGTCTGTCCATAAGCATGAAAAATATATGTTAACTATGTGACATAATGTTTGATTTTTTGTTTGGAAAACTAATTATAAGTTAACAATTTCACAAAAAGCTAACAATTAGAGTTATGACATAAGATAATTCAATACGTATTAGTTTTCCAATGGTGTGTTGTTATTTATATAGAACGAGAGAGTTGTTATTGGGACAGTCGCAACACTGTTGAGAATCACATATTTATTACCATTTGCACTTCTATCATATATGTCAGTAAATATTACTTATTGAGTATAATGTGATATGAGTATGTTATTGTGTAGATGAATAATTTAAGTATTATTTGAAAACGTAAACAAAGTGACTGATAGATGGATGGTTAAATATAACTTCATATGAACTTGTTTTGCGCTCATTTTCTAAGTTATTAATCTTAAACTAAAATCCTAGAAAGTGTGTATTTTCTTCAAAATTTTATGTCTAAGCATTTTGCCTATTTAGATCATTTAGGAGATTTTGATAGGAGCTGTTGAAAGTTATTGAGTAAGAAATGAATTGTAAAGAGAAGATGAGATTTTCTTTTCCCTATGTGGCAGATCCAAAGACCTTCATAGAAGATTTATTACGTTATCTATGTTTGAATGATTTATTCAAGAATAGAAGCTTTAAAATTGACTATGTTCTTTATGTAGATTCTATATCTAAGCATCTCCTAGAACTTTTTATTTCTTTACTGTTTTAAGAGTTTAGCATTTTAAATTTGAGGGGGTGAATATTACATTCTTCAAATTTGAAGGTATTATAATATTCAACCCTTCAAAATACTATTATTTTTTATTTTAATCCATATAATCATATTTGTTTTACAATTGGATGAATATATATATATATATATATATAATTCAGTATTTACTGTTATATTTTCATAAAAATATTTCGATTTAACAATTTTGATAACATTTATAGATATATTTGACTATTTCTTATTATATTTTGTCATAATATTTTATTTTAATATTTTAAATCATTTGTTTTATTTCTTTATAAAATTTTAATGATTATACTTAATTATGAATAAGATTGATATTTTTTTGGCATAATGAAATTGATGATTATATTGTAAATTATAAAGGAAAAATTGAGAGTGGCCATTGAAATAACATACTTTTATCTCCTTATTTTAAGAGCATTTTATTTTCAAAATGAGATTGATTGTTGGAAATATTCTGAGGCAAAGGAAATTTTCGAACAGAAACTTACACATTTTTTCAGTGCGATTACAACTGAAAATATGTTCGACGGTAAGATAAACAACAGAAATCCACGAATAATTTTCATTTGGATCTTTGAAACCACAGTTAGAAAAACTTCAATTAGAAAGAATTTCAAATAGTACAGATTCGATGGACTTCATGGCGATGATCAATTGGATATGGATTGGATATGGACATGGAAGGAGAAGAAAATGATCAATTGGATATGGACGATAGTACAGATTCGATGGACTTTATGACTCCCTCGGAAGAAGGATGCTAAGAGAAAGACCTGTTAAACAAACAACCAAAGCTAGGGAGTTACAAATGCAAACAACATCACGTGGTGGCGTGATAACCGAGGAAGAGGTACTGAGGTAGACACTACCACTATCCATCTTTCTAAAAGTCAATCTTTGAAATTGCAATGGTTGTTTAAGGATCATGTAACGATCATTCCACTTTGTATTCAGTTCTTGAACTATATGATTTCGGTCATACCAAGCTGTATAATGTTTTTTTTTTAAAAGAAAAAAAAAATTTCAAATAGTCTGAAAAGACGTAGATACTCTAGTGAAAGAGTTTGGAATAAGAAGCCGACCTGAAACTTAAACAAAAAGTCTAAATCCCAAGGTAGCTGGTAAGGTAAAGAAAACAGACACCTAGATTGTGGCCAGGCCCAATTGAGCATAGAGCCATACAAGCTGACCGGTCGTATCATGCGGATACCGGTTATTCACTCATTAGGACACTCACTTATTTATTTAGCTTCTTCTAATAACACAAACCCTATAATTTGAGGGGAAGACGATTACTGGATCGATTCAAAGAGAAGGCGCTTCAAATGGAGAAGCTCTTCAACAAGTCCCAAGATCGGTAAGCTCCTCTCCTTCCTTACTCGATCAATTTTGCTGTTGCTCGTCACAAGTTCAAAGTAACTTCGCCTAAATCGTCATAGGCATGAATGTGCCTAGTTAGTTGTCTAATAAATCCTATTAAGTAAAATTCACAGAGATCGGTTTCATCTCTCTCTACTAATTTGGGAGACTTACTGTTGGGGATGAATTTACATCCTTCCTCAAGGCCCATTAGACATGAACTAGGCCAATTTACTATGAAACCCTAGGTTTCTTTTTTGTATAAATAAAGAGACACCTCTCTTTAGTAAAGGATCCTCTTCTCAATTTGAGATCTAAAACGCATATCTAGAGAGATTTTATATTTAGATTCACTTTACACTTCTTTGTAATACAATCTATTATCAATAAAATCTGTTAATGTTCTTATTTCCATTTGATTTCACAGAGATTTCTTCTAAGCCTCAATTACATCCTATATTGTTATGATTCCAATAAACACCAGCAAATATACCATTTTTAGATCAAACAATGGAAAAGCTCTTTAACAAGTCCGAAGATCGGTAAGCTCCTCTCCTTCCTTACTCGATCAATTTTGCTGTTGCTCTCGTCACTCAACCCATGTATGCATGTTTGAAAGTTTCGATTTTTTTTAATAAAATCTTATCAGGTTAGGTGTCTCGTCTAGTTCAGTTCAAGAGGGAGAACGAGTTGTTATCAGAGAGGAGGAAGATAGGATAAGCTTATTACCTGAAGAGTTGTTATGTCACATACTTAGCTTTCTCACCACCCAGCAAGCGGTTTGGGCAAGTGTTCTGTCCTCTAGATGGAGACATCTCTGGAAATGGGTTCCTAGGTTAGAACTAGACAGCTTTGATTTCCCTACTGACAAGGTCTGTGTTGATTTCATCAATAAGTTTCTTGCTTTCCAAGGCAAATCCTTCTTGCGTGAGTTCAAGCTGACGATTGACCACGATATCTTTGGTAGTGAGGCTTCTCTTCTGAGCCTTGTGTCGGCAGAGTCGATATACGGAAGCTTGAGCGTTTCCAAGTCGATAATAAGTTTGGACCTGATGGTAACTTTGATGACTTCAGGAGGACACCCTTAACCCTTTCTGTGTGCGAGGCATTGGTCTGCTTAAAGCTCCATTTCGTTAGTCTGAATGAGTTCGAGTCTCTCTCCTTGCCCTGTCTCAAGATCATGTACTTGGAAGACGTTGTTCTGCCTAGCGACGCGGCTGCAGAGACGCTGATCTCCTCCTCTCCGGTTCTTGAAATCTTGAAAATATGCCTCAGTAGAGATGATTTTGTGGTGGCTTTACGTGTATGCTCGTCGCTTAAGAGCTTCGCTTTAAAACGAGTGCAACTTATTTATCCTCGTAGACATTCGGTTGTGATTGATGCCCCGAAACTCGAGTATCTGAGTCTCATGGATCACTACCAGTTCAGAAGCTTTGAGATAACCAGTAAGGCTGAGTCTTTCAAGGTTGATATTGATCTCGAGTTTAGTCTGATGACTGATTACTCGTCGCAAGAGAAGATCATCAACAATCTTCTCAACAGATTTTCAGGTGTTAAAGATATGACCATATCATGGAGAACTCTGCCGGTATATATATGAACTCTATGACAAGCTTTAAACTTTCCCATTATCATTGTTTTTGTTTTATCTTACTTTGTTTGTGGTCTTCTCTTTGGTTACAGTCTATATATTGATCCCATCAAACGAACCCACTCCCCAAATTTCATGGCTTGACTCGTTTGCGTGTCAGTATGTCCTAAACGAATACCCTGATCTATTGCCAATCGTTCTCAAGAGCTGCCCCAATCTGAAACACTTGACATTGGTAAGTATTTTGCTTAAACTTTTCAAGTTCTGAGATTAGTCCTCCTGGATTTTGAATTCTGTCAGATTTGTGTGTTTGCAGGAATTGGTTGTTGATGATTCTCCAGATGAAGGGATTACTAGACTCTCCAATGTGCTGCCTCGTTGTTTGGTATCTTCTCTTGAATCCGTTGAAATTGAAAGCCCGGTCACGGAGGTGGCTACTGAACTGAGATTGGCTAGTTACTTTATGAAGAACTCGACTACACTAAAGAAGCTCGTGCTACGTTTGAATGAGTCTACTGGAGTTAAACACAAGCCTGGTGTCCTGGAACAACTCATTGAATCTCCAAGACGCTCTAGTTTGTGTCTATTCGAAGTTCTTCCAGTGGTTCCAACTCCGAATCCATTGCCCCCGGGGTATGTTTATGTAAAATCCAATAGGTTCTAAAGCTGGAGTTAAAGATGAAACTAGTTGGCTCAGCCTTCCTTTTTTTTCTCTCCCTTTCTGTGTGAGGTACTACTGGTATGGCTTAAGACTTCATTTGGTTTGGTTTAGTTTGGTTGAATGATTTTGAGTCTCTATTATTAAACTTTGTCTCAAGATTTTGCACTACTTAGAATATGTTGTTATTTTCTAAGCTAATATCATGCTCTGGTTTGATTATAAGGCCACTTGATAATGACGTAAGAGTTTATGTGTCTTGTTCTACTTCTCTGTATCACTTGTTGAGTTTGCCGTCAACAAGACAGTTGAAAAGTAGTTGTGATCAATACAAGACTACAGGTGCTATGGCACAATGCTAATGGTTGATATTTTAATGTGGACGTTGACTGGACCCATAAAGAAATTTAAATACTATATTTAGTCAAAGATAACGAGGAGGGTTCAGAAAATAGACGACGAGGGTTTCATCTCCGCCGGAATATTCTATCTCCGGTGAGTTACTTTCTCCATATTCGCATTTTAGATCCATGTATTGTTTTTATAGTTTATAAACGATTCAGCATATGATCATTTGAAAATTTTCAAGTCGCTTTCTCTCTGAAAGTCAAAGAAAAGCTATGAAAGGACGAAGTGGATAAGCATATTGCCTGCAAAGTCTTTTGTACGAGGTAAAGATGTGTGTGTTTACAATGTCTGAATGTCCCGAGTTCGATTCTCGGAACGCCCCTTACTTTTATACATATTTTACGGCCGGCACATTTTAATGATCTTTGAAACCCTAAAACAACTCCATATCTCTCATTCAAGTTCTACAACCCTAAGAGTTATTACTGGATAGATCGAATAACAGGAAAGAGCTTCCCATGTAGAAGCCCTTCTATTAGTCCCAAAAGCGGTTAGCTACTCTTTCATCTTCTTCTCTCCTCCCTTGCTTGTTTGTCGGTCTGCCTCTTCGTATGCAATTGCTTATGTAATTGTAAGGAAGTAGTTTCGATTTTTGTAATAATCTTATCAGGATGGGTGTCTCATATACTTCAGTTCGAGAGGGAGAACGAGTCTGTCGTTACCAGAGAAGAAGATATGATAAGCTTATTACCTGACCCGTTGTTATGTCACATACTCAGCTTTCTTACCACTGAGCAAGCAGTTCGGACAAGTGTTTTGTCCTCTAGATGGAGACATCTCTGAAGATGGGTTCCCAGGTTAGAGTTAGACACCTCTGATTTCAGAGACGACAAAGTCTGTGCGGGTTTCATCGACAAGTTTCTTGCTTTCCAAGGCAAGTCCTACTTGCGTGAGTTTAAGTTAACCATTGACCACGATTTCTCCGACGGTGATGCTTCTCGTTACGAGCCGTGTCTCGGTAGAGTGGTGATATCGCAAAGCTTGAACGTTTCCAAGTCGGGAATAAGGTTAGACTTCGATAGAGTTTGGTACATAGCGACACCCTTAACACTTTCCGTGTGTGAGGCATTGGTCTCCTTACAGCTCCATTTCATTAGGTTGAATGAGTTCGTGTCTCTTTCCTTGCCCTGTCTCAAGATCATGTAAGTCATGTTCGTTTGGTTGGCCTGTTTTCGGCGTCGGCGTCGGCGTCGGCGTCGGCGTCGGCGTCGGCGTCGTCATCTTAGTTTGATTGTTGTTCGTTTTGTAGACGCCGACGCCGACGCCGACGCTGACGCTGATTGTTGTTCGTTTGAAGGCGCTGGGCGCTGCCGCAGATGCTGGGCGTTGGCGCAGAAACAGTTGTTCGGGCCCGACGCCGACGCTATTTTTGGCGTCGGCGCTGACGCTTCGCGTGGACGCAGACGCAGGTACCCGCGTCGATGAAACGAACAAGCGTCGATGAAAAAATATTGCCGCAGACGCAGACGCCGGACATGCGGCGACCAAACGAACAGCACTGTACTTGGAAAACGTTGTTCTGCCTGGCGACGCGGCAGCAGAGGCATTGATCTCCTGCTCTCCGGTTCTAGAAGCTCTAAAACAAGCGATACCTGTGTGTGTTCGTGGACGTTCGGGTGTGATTGATACCCCGAAACTCGAGTATCTGAGTCTCATGGATTACTACGAATTCCAAAGCTTTGAGATAATCAGTATGGCTGAGTCTGCTAAAGCTGATTTTGATTTCGACTTTTTGATGATGCGTGGTGGTTACGATTTGAATATGAAAGTCCTTTACAATCTTCTCAACAGTTTTTCACGTGTTGGAGATGTGACCATGTCACGGAGAACTCTGCAGGTATATAAATCCTATACAATCTTCTAAACGTTCGTATTATTATTATTGTGTGTCTTTTATTTTTCTCACTTGGTGCTCTTCTCTTTTCTTACAGTTATATAGTACAAGTCGCTATCATAAGGATCCACTCCCAAAATTTCATGGCTTGACCCGTTTGCGTGCCACTATGTTCTTAAACGAATCCCCTGAACTATTACCAATCGTTTTTATTTCATGCACTGGCTTGATTATAAGCAATATATGCTAATTCCTTCCAAGCTAATATCATTACTCTGGTTTGATTATTTGATAATGACATATAATCTATGCGTATGTTCTACGTCACTGAGGAGTTGACTCTAACACTTGTTGAGTTTGCCGTCAACAGGACAGTTGAAAAGTAGTTGCGATCAAAACGAGTGCTTTGGCAATGGTTAGTATTTAATGTCGACTGACTGGACTGATAATGTATACGTATGTACTATCATCAGCCAGTGATTAGTTAAAGTTACAAAATGCGTCCATCTTTGACTACAAAACAAGAATAAGAACGATGGTTTAGACGAGGGTTTCACCTCCGGAATATTCGATTTCCTTAGTAAAGATGATTTTGTGGTAGCTTTACGTGTCTGCATCTGCTCACCGTCGCTTAAGAGCTTCACTTTGAAACGAGTGGACCCTCTTTATGCTCGGGGACGTTCGGTTGTGATTGATGCCCCGAAACTTGAGTATCTGAGTCTCATGGATTACTACCATTTCAAAAGGTTTGAGATAACCAGTGTGGCTGAGTCTTTCAAGGTTGATATTGATGTCCAGTTTGATCTGATGAGTGATTACTCGGTGGAAAAAAAGATCATCAACAATCTTCTCAAATTTTTCAGGTGTTAAAGATATGACCATGTCATGGAAATCTCTGCAGGTATATAAACTCTATAACCACTTTCCCATTATCATTGTTTTTTTCTCACTTTGTGTGTGCTTTTCTCTTTGCTTACAGTTTATATATACGTACCCAGTTCCCAAATTTCATGGCTTGACTCGTTTGCGTGCCACTATGTGCTTAAACTGAACTCTTGCCGACCGTTCTTGAGAGCTGCCCCAATCTGAAACACTTGACACTGGTATAACAATTTGGCTTTAAACTTTTCAAGTTCTGAGATTTAGTAAGGTTTGTATCTGGTCCGTCGTGGTTTAGAATTCTGTCAGATTTGTGTTTTGCAGGAACTGTTTCTTGATCCAGTCAGAAGGCTTTCTGAACGCTCCACTGTGAGGCTGCCTCGTTGTTTGGTGTCGTCTCTTGAATCTGTTGAAATGGAAAGCCCGGTCACGGAGATAGCTATAGAACTGAAATTGGCTAGATACTTTATGAAGAACTTTACAACACTCAGGAAGCTCGTTCTACGTTCGGATGAGTCTTCTACTGGAGTGAAACACAAGCCTGGTGTCTTGGAACAAATCGTGAAATACTCAAGGCGCTATAATTTGGGTCAGTTCGAAGTTCTTCCAGTGATTCCAACTCGGAGACCATGGCCTGGGTATGTTTATGTAAAATCCAATAGGTTTTAAAGCTGGAGTTAAAGATGAAACTAGTTGGCTCAAACTTTAGCTTGATTTCCATGGCTTCTCTTTCCTCTTTGTCTCCTTTCTGTGTGAGGTACTGAAGACTCCATTTGGTTTGGTTGAAATGATTTTGAGTCGCTATTATTAAACTTCGTCTCAAGATTATGCACTACTTAGAATATGTTATTAATTCCAACGCTATTAATCTATTATCATGCTCTGGTTTGATTATAAGCCATTTTGATAATGACCTATATTTTATGCGTATGTTCTGCGTCCCTAAGAGCTTGACTCTAGGCTCTAGCACTTGTTGAGTTCCCGTCAACAAGACAGTTGAACAGTGGATCAATATGAAGTGCTTTGGTAATAGTTGAGAATTAATGTGGACGTTGACTGGACCCATAACTTATGGTTAGTGACTAAGAAGATAAACAGAAGAGGCCCATGAGCTTTCTAATAAGAAGAAAAAGACGCAAACGATCACAAACCCTAAAATTTCAAGGAAACGATTACTCGGATCAACAGGAGAGAGCTAGCTTCAATGGAGAAGCTCTTCTATAAGTCCCAAAGGCGGTAAGCTCCTCTTTCATCTTCTTCTCTCCTTCCTTGCTCGCTCAATCTTGTTGCAAGGAAGGTAAAGTTTCGATGTTTTGTAATAAATTTTATCAGGTTGGGTGCCTATTCTAGTTCAGTCCGAGAAGGAGAACGATTTGTAAACAGAGGAGAAGAAGATAGGATAAGCTTGTTACCTGAACCGTTGTTATGTCACATACTCAGCTTTCTCACCACTGAACATGCTGTTTGGACAAGTGTTCTGTCTTCTAGATGGAGACACATCTGGAGATGGGTTCCTAGGTTAGAAATAGACAGCTTTGATTTCACTAATGACAAGGTCTGTGTTGGTTTCATCGACAAGTTTCTTGCTTTCCAAGGCAAGCCCTACTTGCGTGAGTTCAAATTAACCATTGACCACGATGCCTTTGATCGTGATAGTGAGGCTTCTCTTTACGAGCCGTGTCTCGGCAGAGTGGATATGCGGAAGCTTGAACGTTTCAAGTCGAGAATCGGTTTGAACGTGGTGCCTTTGATGCCTTCCGGACACGGTTAACACTTTCTGCGTCGCGAGGCATTGGTCTGCTTAAAGCTCCATTTCGTCAGGCTGAATGAGTTCGAGTCTCTTTCCTTGCCCTGTCTCAAGACCATGTACTTGGAAGACGTTGTTCTGCCTAGCGACGCGGCTGCAGAGACGCTGATCTCCTCCTCTCCGGTTCTTGAAGTCTTGAAAATATGCCTCAGTAGACATGATTTTGTGGTGGCTTTACGTGTCTGCTCACCGTCGCTAAGAGCTTCACTTTAAAACGTGTGAAACCTATTTCTACTCGTGGACATTCGGTTGTGATTGATGCCCCAAACTTCGAGTATCTGAGTCTCATGGATTACTACCGTTTCAGAAGCTTTGAGATAATCAGTATGGCTGAGTCTTTCAAGGTTGATATAGATGTCGAGTTTGAGGTGATGTACTCTGATGACTCGCCGGAAAAGAAGATCATCAACAATCTCCTCAACAGCTTTTCAGGTGTTAAAGATATGACCATATCATGGAGAACTCTGCTGGTATATGAACTCTATGACAAGCTTCAAACTTTCCCATTATCATTGTTTTTGTTTTATCTTACTTTGTTTGTGGTCTTCTCTTTGGTTACAGTTTATAAATTGGTCCCATCAGACGAACCCACTCCCCAAATTTCATGGCTTGACTCGTTTGCGTGCCACTATGTGCTTAAACGAATCCCCTGAACTATTGCCAGTCGTTCTTGAGAGCTGCCCCAATCTGAAACACTTGACATTGGTAACAATTTGGCTTTAAAACTTTGCAAGTTCTGAGGTTTTTTTATTGTGTCGATTTGAGTTTTTGCAGGAATTGTTAATTCATTTTCCACAAGTAGCTAGACTCTCCACTGTGAGGCTGCGTCCTTGTTTGGTATCGTCTCTTGAATCTGTTGAAATTGAAAGCCCAGTCACTGAGATAGCTACTGAACTGGATTTGGCTAGATACTTTATGAAGAACTCGACTACTCTAAAGAAGCTCGTGCTACGTTTGAAACAGTCTTCTACTGGAGAGA
This sequence comes from Brassica carinata, assembly GCA_016771965.1. Taxonomy (NCBI): domain Eukaryota; kingdom Viridiplantae; phylum Streptophyta; class Magnoliopsida; order Brassicales; family Brassicaceae; genus Brassica; species Brassica carinata. The sequence goes on along the minus strand of CM028687.1, from coordinate 63,944,366 downwards.
AACACAAGCCTGGTGTCTTGGACCAACTCATTGAATCTCCAAGACGCTCTAGTTTGTGTCAGTTTGAAGTTCTTCCAGTGGTTCCAACTCCAAATCCATGGCCTGAGGGGTATGTTTATGTAAAATCCAATAGGTTCTAAAGCTGGAGTTAAAGATGAAACTAGTTGGCTCAGCCTTTAGCTTGAGGTACTGAAGACTCCATTTGGTTTGGTTGAATTATTTTTAGTCTCTATTATCAAACTTTGTCAATGGAATTTGTTATTATTTCCAAAGCTAATAATATATCATGCTGTGGTTTGATTATAAGCCTATTTGATAATGACGCAAGAGTTTATGTGTCTGTTCTACTTCTCTGTATCACCTGTTGAGTTTGCCGTCAACAAGAGTAGTTGTGATCAGAAATGATCAGAATTTATTATAGATATATTTGAGTATTTATTTTTATATTTTGTCATATTTTTAAAATTACCTGTCATATTTGCTTATGAAAATTTGATGATTAAAGTTAACAAGGTGTTTTGCATGCAAGTGTGACATAATAATTTTTTAAAATATTTTAAAATAAATATATTATCAGTTCAAATACAACTAAAATAAATTGCTGTTCATACATTCAAAATATTTAATAACAATTAAAAGCAAAAATTTTCTATGTTTACAAGTTTATATGGTAACATAAATACTTTTTATCACGTAACATAAACTTAAAAACACTAATGATTTTGAAATATTTAGTAATAAATTAAATATTTAACTAATTTTATATGACATATAATAACATTATATTTGATTGCGTAAAATAAATCTGAAACATTATTATATACAACATATATATAGGGATTTATCTTTTATAATTTAAAACTATTTAAAAATGTAAAATATTTTTTTGAATAACACAACATAAACTATTTTTATACAATGATAATTATCAAATAAATGAAATTTGTTTTTAATAGGTTTTTAACTATATATTAATAAATATAATTATTCGTCAACGTTAATAAAGACTTTACAACATAATATAAATTATTTTTAGATAATGATAATTATCATATCAAGGAAATTCGTTTTTAATTTATCGTTAAATTTATATTAATTAGATTTTAGTTTCTGGTTAATTAATACAAACTATTTTCTAATTTTTAGATGATAAAAAACATTCAACCAACGAAATTTGTTTCTAATTTATGGTTAATTATATATTATTTTTTTGTAGATTATGGTTAATAATATATTAATAAATCTAATCTTTTATTAGGTGTAGTATAATAAATCATTAGGCAAAACTGTAAGAATATGATAAATAAACAAAATTACCTAAAATCATGGAGAATATGACAACTATGTAAAATTACTTCTCAAATAATAGTATACATTATGAATAAGATCGATGATTCTTTTGGCATAATAAAACTGATTATTATAATGTAATTATAAAGAAACAAATTGAGAGTGATAGTTTCAGTAACATACTTTTATATCTTTACTAGGGTCTGTCCGTGCTACGCAAAAAATATATGTTAACTATGTGACATAATGTTTGATTTTTTTTGTTTGGAAAACTAATTATAAGTTAACAATTTCACAAAAAGCTAACAATTAGAGTTATGACATAAGATAATTCAATACGTATTAGTTTTCCAATGGTGTGTTGTTATTTATATAGAACGAGAGAGTTGTTATTGGGACAGTCGCAACACTGTTGAGAATCACATATTTATTACCATTTGCACTTCTATCATATATGTCAGTAAATATTACTTATTGAGTATAATGTGATATGAGTATGTTATTGTGTAGATGAATAATTTAAGTATTATTTGAAAACGTAAACAAAGTGACTGATAGATGGATGGTTAAATATAACTTCATATGAACTTGTTTTGCGCTCATTTTCTAAGTTATTAATCTTAAACTAAAATCCTAGAAAGTGTGTATTTTCTTCAAAATTTTATGTCTAAGCATTTTGCCTATTTAGATCATTTAGGAGATTTTGATAGGAGCTGTTGAAAGTTATTGAGTAAGAAATGAATTGTAAAGAGAAGATGAGATTTTCTTTTCCCTATGTGGCAGATCCAAAGACCTTCATAGAAGATTTATTACGTTATCTATGTTTGAATGATTTATTCAAGAATAGAAGCTTTAAAATTGACTATGTTCTTTATGTAGATTCTATATCTAAGCATCTCCTAGAACTTTTTATTTCTTTACTGTTTTAAGAGTTTAGCATTTTAAATTTGAGGGGGTGAATATTACATTCTTCAAATTTGAAGGTATTATAATATTCAACCCTTCAAAATACTATTATTTTTTTATTTTAATCCGTATAATCATATTTGTTTTACAATTGGATGAATATATATATATATATATATATAATTCAGTATTTACTGTTATATTTTCATAAAAATATTTCGATTTAACAATTTTGATAACATTTATAGATATATTTGACTATTTCTTATTATATTTTGTCATAATATTTTATTTTAATATTTTAAATCATTTGTTTTATTTCTTTATAAAATTTTAATGATTATACTTAATTATGAATAAGATTGATATTTTTTTGGCATAATGAAATTGATGATTATATTGTAAATTATAAAGGGAAAAATTGAGAGTGGCCATTGAAATAACATACTTTTATCTCCTTATTTTAAGAGCATTTTATTTTCAAAATGAGATTGATTGTTGGAAATATTCTGAGGCAAAGGGAAATTTTCGAACAGAAACTTACACATTTTTTTCAGTGCGATTACAACTGAAAATATGTTCGACGGTAAGATAAACAACAGAAATCCACGAATAATTTTCATTTGGATCTTTGAAACCACAGTTAGAAAAACTTCAATTAGAAAGAATTTCAAATAGTACAGATTCGATGGACTTCATGACGATGATCAATTGGATATGGATTGGATATGGACATGGAAGGAGAAGAAAATGATCAATTGGATATGGACGATAGTACAGATTCGATGGACTTTATGACTCCCTCCGGAAGAAGGATGCTAAGAGAAAGACCTGTTAAACAAACAACCAAAGCTAGGGAGTTACAAATGCAAACAACATCACGTGGTGGCCGTGATAACCGAGGAAGAGGTACTCGAGGTAGACACTACCACTATCCATCTTTCTAAAAGTCAATCTTTGAAATTGCAATGGTTGTTTAAGGATCATGTAACGATCATTCCACTTTGTATTCAGTTCTTGAACTATATGATTTCGGTCATACCAAGCTGTATAATGTTTTTTTTTTAAAAGAAAAAAAAAATTTCAAATAGTCTGAAAAGACGTAGATACTCTAGTGAAAGAGTTTGGAATAAGAAGCCGACCTGAAACTTAAACAAAAAAGTCTAAATCCCAAGGTAGCTGGTAAGGTAAAGAAAAACAGACACCTAGATTGTGGCCAGGCCCAATTGAGCATAGAGCCATACAAGCTGACCCGGTCGTAATGCGGATACCCGGTTATTCACTCATTAGGACACTCACTTATTTATTTAGCTTCTTCTAATAACACAAACCCTATAATTTGAGGGGAAGACGATTACTCGGATCGATTCAAAGAGAGAAGACGCTTCAAATGGAGAAGCTCTTCAACAAGTCCCAAGATCGGTAAGCTCCTCTCCTTCCTTACTCGCTCAATTTTGCTGTTGCGCTCGTCACAAGTTCAAAGTAAACTCGCCTAAATCGTCATAGGCATGAATGTGCCTAGTTCGTTGTCTAATAAATCCTATTCGTAAAATTCACAGAGATCGGTTTCATCTCTCTCTACTAATTTGGGAGACTTACTGTTGGGGATGAATTTACATCCTTCCTCAAGGCCCATTAGACATGAACTAGGCCAATTTACTATGAAACCCTAGGTTTCTTTTTTGTATAAATAAAGAGACACCTCTCTTTAGTAAAGGATCCTCTTCTCAATTTGAGATCTAAGCATATCTAGAGAGATTTTATATTTAGATTCACTTTACACTTCTTTGTAATACAATCTATTATCAATAAAATCTGTTAATGTTCTTATTTCCATTTGATTTCACAGAGATTTCTTCTAAGCCTCAATTACATCCTATATTGTTATGATTCCAATAAACACCAGCAAATATACCATTTTTAGATCAAACAATGGAAAAGCTCTTTAACAAGTCCGAAGATCGGTAAGCTCCTCTCCTTCCTTACTCGATCAATTTTGCTGTTGCTCTCGTCACTCAACCCATGTATGCATGTTTGAAAGTTTGATTTTTTAATAAAATCTTATCAGGTTAGGTGTCTCGTCTAGTTCAGTTCAAGAGGGAGAACGAGTTGTTATCAGAGAGGAGGAAGATAGGATAAGCTTATTACCTGAAGAGTTGTTATGTCACATACTTAGCTTTCTCACCACCCAGCAAGCGGTTTGGGCAAGTGTTCTGTCCTCTAGATGGAGACATCTCTGGAAATGGGTTCCTAGGTTAGAACTAGACAGCTTTGATTTCCCTACTGACAAGGTCTGTGTTGATTTCATCAATAAGTTTCTTGCTTTCCAAGGCAAATCCTTCTTGCGTGAGTTCAAGCTGACGATTGACCACGATATCTTTGGTAGTGAGGCTTCTCTTTACGAGCCTTGTGTCGGCAGAGTCGATATACGGAAGCTTGAACGTTTCCAAGTCGATAATAAGTTTGGACCTGATGGTAACTTTGATGACTTCAGGAGGACACCCTTAACCCTTTCTGTGTGCGAGGCATTGGTCTGCTTAAAGCTCCATTTCGTTAGTCTGAATGAGTTCGAGTCTCTCTCCTTGCCCTGTCTCAAGATCATGTACTTGGAAGACGTTGTTCTGCCTAGCGACGCGGCTGCAGAGACGCTGATCTCCTCCTCTCCGGTTCTTGAAATCTTGAAAATATGCCTCAGTAGAGATGATTTTGTGGTGGCTTTACGTGTATGCTCGCCGTCGCTTAAGAGCTTCGCTTTAAAACGAGTGCAACTTATTTATCCTCGTAGACATTCGGTTGTGATTGATGCCCCGAAACTCGAGTATCTGAGTCTCATGGATCACTACCAGTTCAGAAGCTTTGAGATAACCAGTAAGGCTGAGTCTTTCAAGGTTGATATTGATCTCGAGTTTAGTCTGATGACTGATTACTCGTCGCAAGAGAAGATCATCAACAATCTTCTCAACAGATTTTCAGGTGTTAAAGATATGACCATATCATGGAGAACTCTGCCGGTATATATATGAACTCTATGACAAGCTTTAAACTTTCCCATTATCATTGTTTTTGTTTTATCTTACTTTGTTTGTGGTCTTCTCTTTGGTTACAGTCTATATATTGATCCCATCAAACGAACCCACTCCCCAAATTTCATGGCTTGACTCGTTTGCGTGTCAGTATGTCCTTAAACGAATACCCTGATCTATTGCCAATCGTTCTCAAGAGCTGCCCCAATCTGAAACACTTGACATTGGTAAGTATTTTGCTTAAACTTTTTCAAGTTCTGAGATTAGTCCTCCTGGATTTTGAATTCTGTCAGATTTGTGTGTTTGCAGGAATTGGTTGTTGATGATTCTCCAGATGAAGGGATTACTAGACTCTCCAATGTGCTGCCTCGTTGTTTGGTATCTTCTCTTGAATCCGTTGAAATTGAAAGCCCGGTCACGGAGGTGGCTACTGAACTGAGATTGGCTAGTTACTTTATGAAGAACTCGACTACACTAAAGAAGCTCGTGCTACGTTTGAATGAGTCTACTGGAGTTAAACACAAGCCTGGTGTCCTGGAACAACTCATTGAATCTCCAAGACGCTCTAGTTTGTGTCTATTCGAAGTTCTTCCAGTGGTTCCAACTCCGAATCCATTGCCCCCGGGGTATGTTTATGTAAAATCCAATAGGTTCTAAAGCTGGAGTTAAAGATGAAACTAGTTGGCTCAGCCTTCCTTTTTTTTCTCTCCCTTTCTGTGTGAGGTACTACTGGTATGGCTTAAGACTTCATTTGGTTTGGTTTAGTTTGGTTGAATGATTTTGAGTCTCTATTATTAAACTTTGTCTCAAGATTTTGCACTACTTAGAATATGTTGTTATTTTCTAAGCTAATATCATGCTCTGGTTTGATTATAAGGCCACTTGATAATGACGTAAGAGTTTATGTGTCTTGTTCTACTTCTCTGTATCACTTGTTGAGTTTGCCGTCAACAAGACAGTTGAAAAGTAGTTGTGATCAATACAAGACTACAGGTGCTATGGCACAATGCTAATGGTTGATATTTTAATGTGGACGTTGACTGGACCCATAAAGAAATTTAAATACTATATTTAGTCAAAGATAACGAGGAGGGTTCAGAAAATAGACGACGAGGGTTTCATCTCCGCCGGAATATTCTATCTCCGGTGAGTTACTTTCTCCATATTCGCATTTTAGATCCATGTATTGTTTTTATAGTTTATAAACGATTCAGCATATGATCATTTGAAAATTTTCAAGTCGCTTTCTCTCTGAAAGTCAAAGAAAAGCTATGAAAGGACGAAGTGGATAAGCATATTGCCTGCAAAGTCTTTTGTACGAGGTAAAGATGTGTGTGTTTACAATGTCTGAATGTCCCGAGTTCGATTCTCGGAACGCCCCTTACTTTTTATACATATTTTACGGCCGGCACATTTTAATGATCTTTGAAACCCTAAAACAACTCCATATCTCTCATTCAAGTTCTACAACCCTAAGAGTTATTACTGGATAGATCGAATAACAGGAAAGAGCTTCCCATGTAGAAGCCCTTCTATTAGTCCCAAAAGCGGTTAGCTACTCTTTCATCTTCTTCTCTCCTCCCTTGCTTGTTTGTCGGTCTGCCTCTTCGTATGCAATTGCTTATGTAATTGTAAGGAAGTAGTTTCGATTTTTGTAATAATCTTATCAGGATGGGTGTCTCATATACTTCAGTTCGAGAGGGAGAACGAGTCTGTCGTTACCAGAGAAGAAGATATGATAAGCTTATTACCTGACCCGTTGTTATGTCACATACTCAGCTTTCTTACCACTGAGCAAGCAGTTCGGACAAGTGTTTTGTCCTCTAGATGGAGACATCTCTGAAGATGGGTTCCCAGGTTAGAGTTAGACACCTCTGATTTCAGAGACGACAAAGTCTGTGCGGGTTTCATCGACAAGTTTCTTGCTTTCCAAGGCAAGTCCTACTTGCGTGAGTTTAAGTTAACCATTGACCACGATTTCTCCGACGGTGATGCTTCTCGTTACGAGCCGTGTCTCGGTAGAGTGGTGATATGCGAAAGCTTGAACGTTTCCAAGTCGGGAATAAGGTTAGACTCGATAGAGTTTGGTACATAGCGACACCCTTAACACTTTCCGTGTGTGAGGCATTGGTCTCCTTACAGCTCCATTTCATTAGGTTGAATGAGTTCGTGTCTCTTTCCTTGCCCTGTCTCAAGATCATGTAAGTCATGTTCGTTTGGTTGACGCTGTTTTCGGCGTCGGCGTCGGCGTCTGCGTCGGCGTCGGCGTCTACGTCATCTTAGTTTGATTGTTGTTCGTTTTGTAGACGCCGACGCCGACGCCGACGCTGACGCTGATTGTTGTTCGTTTCGAAGACGCTGGACGCTGCCGCAGATGCTGGACGTTGACGCAGGAAACAGTTGTTCGGCGTCGGCGCCGACGCCGACGCTATTTTTGGCGTCGGCGCCGACGCCGACGCCATGCGTTCGACGCAGACGCAGGTACCCGCGTCGATGAAACGAACAAGCGTCGATGAAAAAATATTGCCGCAGACGCAGACGCCGGACATGCGGCGACCAAACGAACAGCACTGTACTTGGAAAACGTTGTTCTGCCTGGCGACGCGGCAGCAGAGGCATTGATCTCCTGCTCTCCGGTTCTAGAAGCTCTAAAACAAGCGATACCTGTGTGTGTTCGTGGACGTTCGGGTGTGATTGATACCCCGAAACTCGAGTATCTGAGTCTCATGGATTACTACGAATTCCAAAGCTTTGAGATAATCAGTATGGCTGAGTCTGCTAAAGCTGATTTTGATTTCGACTTTTTGATGATGCGTGGTGGTTACGATTTGAATATGAAAGTCCTTTACAATCTTCTCAACAGTTTTTCACGTGTTGGAGATGTGACCATGTCACGGAGAACTCTGCAGGTATATAAATCCTATACAATCTTCTAAACGTTCGTATTATTATTATTGTGTGTCTTTTATTTTTCTCACTTGGTGCTCTTCTCTTTTCTTACAGTTATATAGTACAAGTCGCTATCATAAGGATCCACTCCCAAAATTTCATGGCTTGACCCGTTTGCGTGCCACTATGTTCTTAAACGAATCCCCTGAACTATTACCAATCGTTTTTATTTCATGCACTGGCTTGATTATAAGCAATATATGCTAATTCCTTCCAAGCTAATATCATTACTCTGGTTTGATTATTTGATAATGACATATAATCTATGCGTATGTTCTACGTCACTGAGGAGTTGACTCTAACACTTGTTGAGTTTGCCGTCAACAGGACAGTTGAAAAGTAGTTGCGATCAAAACGAGTGCTTTGGCAATGGTTAGTATTTAATGTCGACACTGACTGGACTGATAATGTATACGTATGTACTATCATCAGCCAGTGATTAGTTAAAGTTACAAAATGCGTCCATCTTTGACTACAAAACAAGAATAAGAACGATGGTTTAGACGAGGGTTTCACCTCCGGAATATTCGATTTCCTTAGTAAAGATGATTTTGTGGTAGCTTTACGTGTCTGCATCTGCTCACCGTCGCTTAAGAGCTTCACTTTGAAACGAGTGGACCCTCTTTATGCTCGGGGACGTTCGGTTGTGATTGATGCCCCGAAACTTGAGTATCTGAGTCTCATGGATTACTACCATTTCAAAAGGTTTGAGATAACCAGTGTGGCTGAGTCTTTCAAGGTTGATATTGATGTCCAGTTTGATCTGATGAGTGATTACTCGGTGGAAAAAAAGATCATCAACAATCTTCTCAAATTTTTCAGGTGTTAAAGATATGACCATGTCATGGAAATCTCTGCAGGTATATAAACTCTATAACCACTTTCCCATTATCATTGTTTTTTTTTTCTCACTTTGTGTGTGCTTTTCTCTTTGCTTACAGTTTATATATACGTACCCAGTTCCCAAATTTCATGGCTTGACTCGTTTGCGTGCCACTATGTGCTTAAACTGAACTCTTGCCGACCGTTCTTGAGAGCTGCCCCAATCTGAAACACTTGACACTGGTATAACAATTTGGCTTTAAACTTTTTCAAGTTCTGAGATTTAGTAAGGTTTGTATCTGGTCCGTCGTGGTTTAGAATTCTGTCAGATTTGTGTTTTTGCAGGAACTGTTTCTTGATCCAGTCAGAAGGCTTTCTGAACGCTCCACTGTGAGGCTGCCTCGTTGTTTGGTGTCGTCTCTTGAATCTGTTGAAATGGAAAGCCCGGTCACGGAGATAGCTATAGAACTGAAATTGGCTAGATACTTTATGAAGAACTTTACAACACTCAGGAAGCTCGTTCTACGTTCGGATGAGTCTTCTACTGGAGTGAAACACAAGCCTGGTGTCTTGGAACAAATCGTGAAATACTCAAGGCGCTATAATTTGGGTCAGTTCGAAGTTCTTCCAGTGATTCCAACTCGGAGACCATGGCCTGGGTATGTTTATGTAAAATCCAATAGGTTTTAAAGCTGGAGTTAAAGATGAAACTAGTTGGCTCAAACTTTAGCTTGATTTCCATGGCTTCTCTTTCCTCTTTGTCTCCTTTCTGTGTGAGGTACTGAAGACTCCATTTGGTTTGGTTGAAATGATTTTGAGTCGCTATTATTAAACTTCGTCTCAAGATTATGCACTACTTAGAATATGTTATTAATTCCAACGCTATTAATCTATTATCATGCTCTGGTTTGATTATAAGCCATTTTGATAATGACCTATATTTTATGCGTATGTTCTGCGTCCCTAAGAGCTTGACTCTAGGCTCTAGCACTTGTTGAGTTCCCGTCAACAAGACAGTTGAACAGTGGATCAATATGAAGTGCTTTGGTAATAGTTGAGAATTAATGTGGACGTTGACTGGACCCATAACTTATGGTTAGTGACTAAGAAGATAAACAGAAGAGGCCCATGAGCTTTCTAATAAGAAGAAAAAGAAGACGCAAACGATCACAAACCCTAAAATTTCAAGGAAACGATTACTCGGATCAACAGGAGAGAGCTAGCTTCAATGGAGAAGCTCTTCTATAAGTCCCAAAGGCGGTAAGCTCCTCTTTCATCTTCTTCTCTCCTTCCTTGCTCGCTCAATCTTGTTGCAAGGAAGGTAAAGTTTCGATGTTTTGTAATAAATTTTATCAGGTTGGGTGCCTATTCTAGTTCAGTCCGAGAAGGAGAACGATTTGTAAACAGAGGAGAAGAAGATAGGATAAGCTTGTTACCTGAACCGTTGTTATGTCACATACTCAGCTTTCTCACCACTGAACATGCTGTTTGGACAAGTGTTCTGTCTTCTAGATGGAGACACATCTGGAGATGGGTTCCTAGGTTAGAAATAGACAGCTTTGATTTCACTAATGACAAGGTCTGTGTTGGTTTCATCGACAAGTTTCTTGCTTTCCAAGGCAAGCCCTACTTGCGTGAGTTCAAATTAACCATTGACCACGATGCCTTTGATCGTGATAGTGAGGCTTCTCTTTACGAGCCGTGTCTCGGCAGAGTGGATATGCGGAAGCTTGAACGTTTCCAAGTCGAGAATCGGTTTGAACGTGGTGCCTTTGATGACTTCAGGACACCCTTAACACTTTCCGCGTGTGAAGCATTGGTCTGCTTAAAGCTCCATTTCGTTAGTCTGAAAGAGTTCGATTCCCTTTCCTTGCCCTGTCTTAAGATCATGTACTTGGAAGACGTTGTTCTGCCTAGCGATGCGGCTGCAGAGGAGTTGATCTCCTCCTCCCCTGTTCTAGAAGTCTTGAAGATATGCCTCGGTAGAGATGATTTTGCGGTAGCGTTACGTGTCTGCTCACCGTCGCTTAAGAGTTTCACTTTAAAACGAGTGCAACCTGTTTATGTTCGTAACCATTCAGTTGTGATTGATACCCCGAAACTTGAGTATCTGAGTCTCATGGATTACTACCATTTCAGAAGCTTTGAGATAACCAGTAAGGCTGAGTCTTTCAAGGTTGATATCGATGTCGAGTTTGAGCTGATGACTGATTACTCGTTAGAAAAGAAGATCATCGACGATCTTCTCAACAACTTTTCAGGTGTTAAAGTTATGACCATGTCATGGAGAACTCTGCTGGTATATAAACTCTATTACAAGCTTTTCAACTTTCTCATTATCATTATTTTTGTTTTAATCTCACTTTGTTTGTGGTCTTCTCTTTGGTTTACAGTTTATAAATAGTTCCCATCAGACGAACCCACTCCCCAAATTTCATGGCTTGACTCGTTTGCGTGCCACTATGTGCTTAAACGCATCCTCTCTGCTATTGCCAGTCGTTCTTGAGAGCTGCCCCAATCTGAAACACTTGACATTGGTAACAATTTGGCTTTAAAACTTTGCAAGTTCTGAGATTAGTCCTGGATTTGAATTCTGTCGAGTTGTGTTTGCAGGAATTGTTTGTTTATCGATATGCAGTGAGTACTAGACCCTCCACTGTGCTGCCTCGTTGTTTGGTATCGTCTCTTGAATCCGTTGAAATGTTAAGCCCGGTCACGGAGGAAGCTACTGAGCTGAGAATTGCTAGATACTTTATGAAGAACTCGACTAAACTCAAGAAGCTCGTGCTACGTTTGAATCAGTCTTCTACTGAGGTGAAACACAAGCCTGGTGTCTTGGAACAACTCGTGAAATTTTCAAGGCGCTATAGTTTGTGTCGATTCGAAGTTCTTCCAGTGGTTCCAACTCCGAATCCATGGCCTGAGTGGTATGTTTATGTAAAATCCGATAGGTTCTAAAGCTGGATTTAAAGATGAAACTAGTTTGGCTCAGCCTTTTAGTTTGATTTCTTTTGCTTCTGGTGTCGTGGAACAACTCCATTTGGTTTGGTTTAATTATTTTGAGTCTCTATTATTAAACTTTTGTCTATGGAATGTTATTATTTCCTAAGCTAATATCATGCTCTGGTGTTGATTATAAGCCATTTTGATAATGACGTAAGAGTTTATGTGTCTGATTCTTCTGTTCTTCTTCTCTGTATCACTTGTTGAGTTTGCTGTCAACAACACAGTTGAAATGGTAATGGCTGATATTTAATGTGGACGTTGATTTGAGCCATAAAGAAATTTAAATACTTACTTAGTCAAAGATAACAAGGAGGGGTGTTCAGAAAATAGACGACGAGGGTTTCATCTCCGCCGGAATATTCTATCTCCGGTGAGTTACTTCCTCCATATTCGCACTTTACTTTGCTGATCTATGTAATTGCAAAGTTTTTAGTTTAAGCGATTGAGCATATGATGATCATTTGAACTTTTCAGGTCGTTCTCTCTCTGAAAGTCAAAAGAAAAAGCTATGCAAGGAAGAAGTGGAACGGTCTATGTACGAGGTAAATGTGTGTGTTTAGAATGTCTAAATGTCCATATTCAGATTGTAAGGGCGTTTGGTCTAGTGGTATGATTCTCGCTTTGGGTGCGAGAGGTCCCGAGTTCGATTCTCGGAACGCCCCTCTATTCTTTTTTTACGGCTGTGGCTTTTCAATGAAGAAATAGAAAACGCCCCTCTCATTCACTTGATGTAACGTTCTCTTTTTTTTTGGTCAAAAAATGTAACGTTCTCAATCCCTTTTAAATGAAGAAAGAGAAAACGACTATATATATATATATATATCTCATTCACTCGATGTAACGTTCTCAAACCAAAAAAATCTCAGGGAGACGATCACTCGATAGATCGAATAAACAGGAGAGAGAGAGAGCTTCAATGGAGAAGCTCTTCTATAAGTCCCAAAAGCGGTAAGAGCTCCTCTTTCATCTTCTTGTCTCTACTCTGTATTGCCTCTTCGTATGCAATTGCTTTTGTAAGGAATAAGTTTCGATTTCTTTGTAATAATCTTATCAGGTTAGGTATCTCTTCAAGTTCAGTTCGAGAGGGAGAAGAACGAGTTGTTATCAGAGAGGAGGAAGATAGGATAAGCTCATTACCTGAACCGTTGTTATGTCACATACTCAACTTTCTCACCCTTGAAGAAGCTATTTGGACAAGTGTTCTGTCTTCTCGATGGAGACATCTCTGGAAATGGTTTCCCTTATCAGAATTAGACAGCTCTCATTTCCCTAGCGATAAAGTCTGTGTTGATTTCATCGACGAGTTTCTTGCTTTCCAAGGCAAGTCTTACTTGCGTGAGTTCAAGTTAACCATCGACCACGATGTCGTTTATAGCGATGTTTCTCTTTTCGAGCCGTGTCTCGGTAGAGTGGATATGCGGAATCTCGAACGTTTCCAGGTTGAGAATCGGTTTGAACAACTAAGCGTTGATACCATTGTGACACCCTTAACGCTTTCCGTGTGCGAGGCGTTGGTCTGCTTAAAGCTCCATTTCGTCAGGCTGAACGAGTTCGAGTCTCTCTCCTTGCCCTGTCTCAAGATCATGTTCTTGGAAGACGTTGTGTTGCCTAGCGATGCGGCTGCTGAGGCGCTGATCTCCTCCTCTCCTGTTCTTGAAGTCTTGAAGATAAGCCTCGCTGAAGATGGTCTACGTCTACGTGTTCGCTCACCGTCGCTTAAGAGCTTCACTCTAAAAGGAGTGGAACGTTTTTATGTTCGTAGCCATTATTCAGTATTGATTGATGCACCTAAACTCGAGTATCTGAGTCTGATGGATTACTACCATTTCAGAAGCTTTAAGATAATCAGTATGGCTGACTCTATCAAGGTTGATATTGATGTCAAATTTATGATGATGAAAATGAAGAGCATCTACAATCTTATCAAGAATTTATCAGGTGTTGAAGATATGACCATATCATGGCAATCTCTGGAGGTAATATTTTTCTAAACTTTCCCAGTTATCATATATGGTTGTTTTCTCACTTTGTGCTCTTCTTCTCTTTGCTTACAGTTTATATATAGGTTCCATGATATGAAACCACCTCCCAAATTTCATGGCTTGACTGTTTTGCGAGCCACTATGCGCTTAAACGCATCCCCTGAACTATTGCCAATCGTTCTCAAGAGCTGCCCCAATCTGAAACACTTGACATTGGTATAACAATTTGGCTTTAAAACTTTTTCAAGTTCTGAGATTAGTCCTGGATTTGAATTCTGTCAGATTTTTTTTTGTTTTTGTAGGAACTGGTTATTGATGATGATCGTGATGCAGAGAGTACTAGACTATCCACTGTGAGGCTGCCTCATTGTTTGGTGTCGTCCCTTGAATCTGTTGAAATGGAAAGCCCGGTCACGGAGAAAGCTATAGAACTGAAACTGGCTAGATACTTTATGAAGAACTCGACTACACTCAAGAAGCTTGTGCTGCGTTTGAATGATTGTACACTCAAGCCTTGTGTCTTGGAACAGCTCGTGAAATCTTCAAGGCGCTATGGTTTGGCTCAGTTCGAAGTTATTCCAGTTGTTCCAGCTCCGAATCCAAGGCCTGAAGGGTATGTTTATGAAAAATCACGTAGGTTCTAAAGCCTGGAATGGTAAAAAAAATATATGCAAAAGTCAACGAATGTTTTTATCAGCGTTTACACTTGATGTCACTGAGAGAACCAGCATGCATTGTTTGAGATGAGACTAGTTGGCTCAGACTTTAGGTTGATTCCCATGGCTTTCCTTTCCTTTTTATTTTTCTCTTTTTCTGTGTGAGGTACTGAAGACTCCATTTGGTTTTGGTTGAATGATGTTTGGTCTCTCTATTATTAAACTTTGTCTCAAGATTACGCACTTCTTAGAATATATGTTATTTTATTTCCAACGCTAATATATCATGCTCTAGTTTGATTATAATAATGACATAGAATCTATGCGTCTGTTCTACGTTACTTAAGAGCTTGAATCCTCAACAAGGACAGTTCAAAGTAGTTGTGATCAAATACAATCTTACGCGTCCGCCCCAAAGTCACTAAAGAGCTTCACTCTGGAG
The DNA here is from genome assembly GCA_016771965.1 of Brassica carinata. Taxonomy (NCBI): domain Eukaryota; kingdom Viridiplantae; phylum Streptophyta; class Magnoliopsida; order Brassicales; family Brassicaceae; genus Brassica; species Brassica carinata. The sequence goes on along the minus strand of CM028687.1, from coordinate 63,929,290 downwards.
CGACCAGGATCCTGATTTTGCTGAAAATACGCTGGACACAGTTTGTGATCGAGATTACCAATACATGATCTTCCAGAGAGTGAGTATGAGTGAATCTGTCAAGTTTGATTAGTGTATGAAGTGATAAGACTGTTAAAGGGATCCATTTTCCTTATTTCTTCAAGAGTTTAGCATTCTAATTTGAAGAATGCAATATTCACCCCTTCAAAATACCATTATTTCTGATAATATATTTTAAAATTTGCATGAACAATTTTATACGGATTTTCATAAAAATACTATGATTTTACAATTTTTATAACATTTATAGATATATTTGACTATTTGTTATTATATTTTGTCAAATATTTTATTTAAATATTTTTAAATCATGTGTCTTATTTTTTTTTTTTTGAACAAACCTTCGATTAAATAAGAAAACTCAAACAGAGATAACAATGTTCTGCAAGCACTAAAAGAAAACAGGCTTATTCTGAGGGCCAAAATCGTCGGTATGTCGTCGGAATACGGTTATTCCGACGACATACCGAAAAAAATTGTCCTCGGAAAAAACTCCTCGGAATTTCAATATCCCTCGGAATTTCCTCGGAATTTTCTGACGGAATTCCGAGGAAACAAAATTCCGAGGAAAATTTGAGGACAACTGTTCCTCGGAAAAGTCGTCGGAAAATACCGAAGAAGGAAGCCCTCGGAAAATTCCGACGACAGTTGTCCTCGGAAAATTCCGACGACAGTTGTCCTCGGAAAATTCGACGACGCTTGTCCTCGAAAATTCGGCGACGGTTGTCCTCGGAAAATTCGGCGACGGTTGTCCTCGGAAAATTCGGCGACAGTTGTCCTCGGAAAATTCCGGCGACAGTTGTCCTCGGAAATTTCCGGCGACAGTTGTCCTCGAAAATTCGAGGACATTGTCCGTCGGAAAATTCCGACGACAGTTGTCCTCGGAAAATTCCGACGACAGTTGTCCTCGGAAAATTCCGACGACAGTTGTCCTCGGAAAATTCCGACGACAGTTGTCCTCGGAAAATTCCGACGACAGTTGTCCTCGAAAAACTCCTCGAATTTCAATATCCTCGAATTTCCTCGAATTTTCCGAGGACAATGTCCTCGAATATCCCAAATTTTTTTTTTTTTAAAAATTTAATTTTTGAAATTAAAATTCGAAAATATAAAATAAAAATTAAAATATAAAAACATATTATATAAAATTCAAAGTAGTACAAATAAAAATAAAACATTGTGAGTTTTTGAAGAAAAAACTACGGGTTTTGGGTGTTCGGGTCCGGCATGCTCGGGAACACCTCGTTCGGTCTGCAACCTCCTCATCATCTCCATCATTTGCTCGTTCAGCTTCCTCGTGCCTCAAAGCTTCGCTGTTGAGTCGCCATCTGGGTCTCCAATGCAGATATCACGATCATCCTTGTCTCCGCCGACCCATAAGTGCTTCGGATCAACAAAGGCGGTGGTGCAGGAGACAGGCGACCGGACCGACGACCCAAACCGAACAAACGCCCCTTCTTCTTTGGAACCAACTGAAATAGAAAATTGTCAAATTTAAATAATAGAAAAGATGAAAAAACGTTAAATAATAGAAAATCTGAATTGAACTTTAAAAAAAAACTTACCTCTTCAACGATTTCGTTGATCCGAACCCGAGGCAAGTAGGTCGAACCCGTCGAATCGTCATCCTCGGTTTGAATCTGAGACACCTCGTCTTCCACCTGAGTGTCGATGAGGGTGACCACATCCCTCACAACACCATCATCAATCTGGCCGGTCTTCTTGTTGGTATACGCCCTCTTCATTAGGGCGAGATCATCAACCGGCTCGCCCTCATTTTCTTCCGCCTTGAAAAAACATAAATTAACAAACATTAGTAATTAGAAGAAATGCACATAAAATAAAATTTAAAAACTTAAATAATAGAATAAAAAGCGACTATCTTACCATGCGATCCCCCAGAGTGGCAATAGATTGAGCACCCAAGTTATGTCTGAAGACGCCCTTTACTACGGTCGCTCCTCGGTTGGTGGAGTTGGTGGAAGAAGTTGATTTCGATCTCATCCTTACTCCAATGCACACCCAACTCCAACCAGACCGTGGGGTTCATCGACTTTGGGACCTTTAAATTAAAAAAAATTGTTAAATAAATTTAAAAAAATTAATAAATTAAAAAATTGTTTAATAAATAAAAACAAACCTTGTTTATTTCCCACTTCTTCTTCCACTCGTGGATCTGCTTCCCATAGTTGTCCATAACTTTATGGACGAAGTTGTGATAGATATACAATGTATCATCGGCATTCCAGTTGAATTCTTGCTGAAAATAAAACACAATTAGTATAAAATTTATATTAGAGATTAAAATATAAGTAAAAATTAGAATACTTACATGGCTATTGAAACCACAGATCTTTGCTTGTCGGTAGGAAGTCGGTGAAAGTCGGATGTCCCTTGTCGAGGGCCGAGTACATCATACGGTTGATCCATGCGCTGATCCCGTTCGAGGATCGGTTGAACCTAATAAAAAGAACAGATTATTAAAAAGGAATCAAATTTTAATGAAAAAATAGTTTTAATTACCATGTTTGACCCGTCCGTGGATCTGAGTGAGATAGGGAAGATGCTCACGGCCGGGCTGTCGAACAAACTCCGCAACTCTCATCACTCGGGAGGACCCTCGGAGCGAGGCGAGGCGAGGAGCGGGAGAAGCAGGAAGCGGAGTGCAGCAACGGTAGCGGGAGGAGAAGGAGAGGGAAATGGAGAGGAGATGTATGGTAGAAGCTGTTAAGTGACGATCGGAACCCTGAATGGAGTGGCTTCGAACCACCACGACCCGCAGTATTTGTCGAGGCAGGCTCGATCATCACCATAAGAACTATATATAGTTTTAATATATAAGAAATTGTTTTAAGTCATAAAAATAGTTTAAATATAAAAAAAGTTTAATAATAAAAAAGTTTTAATATATAAAAATAGTTTAATAATTAAAAAAAGTTTTAATATATAAAAATAGTTTAATAATTAAAAATAGTTTAATAATTTTAAAATAGTTTTAATAATTAAAAATAGTTTTAATATATAAGAAATTATTTTAAGTCATAAAAATAGTTTAAATAAAAAAAATAATTTTAATATATAAGAAATTGTTTTAAGTCATAAAAAATAGTTTAAATATAAAAAAATAGTTTTAATATATAAGAAATTGTTTTAAGTCATAAAAATAAAAAAAATTATAAATTGTTATTATCATTGATTTATTTATATATATATATGTATAAAAATTATTAATCATTTATAAATATAGAAAAGGTTTATAAATATTTTAAAAAAAATTTAAAAACGTTTTATTATATATAATTTATTACTGGAAACATGAAAAACGTTTTGAAAAATCGAAAAACATTTTTAAAAATCAAAAAGCGTTTTAAAATACAAAACGTTTTGATTTCTAACCAAAACAAAAAATCCCAAAAAATTCCAAACTATCCATTCAATCCATTCAATCCTAAACTATCTAACAAACAACCTAAAATCCGAAATTATAATCTAACAAACCCTAATCCATTGAAAAAAACTAAGGTTTATACTTACATGATTCCGAGAGAGGGAGAGAGGTGAGGCCGGGAGAGAGGGAGAGAGGCGACCGGGAGAGAGGGAGAGAGGCGACCGGAGAGGGAGAGAGGCGACCGGAGAGAGGGAGAGAGGCGACCGGAGAGGGAGAGAGAGGCGACCGGAGAGAGGGAGAGAGGCGACCGGAGAGAGGGAGAGAGGCGACCGGAGAGAGGGAGAGAGGGCGACCGGAGGGAGAGAGATGAGAGATTTGAGAGATGAGAGATCTGAGATATGCGGCCGAGAGGAGATGATTTTATTTATAAATTCCGACGGAAACCGGTTCGTCGGAATTATGAAAACCCTAGTTCCTCGGAATTTCCTCGGAATTTTCTGAGGAAATTCCGAGGAACACTGAAAAATAATGATTTTCCTCGAATTTCCTCGAAAATTCGAGGAAATTCGAGAACAGGGTTTGGGGTTTCAAAACCTCGATTTTTTGTCAGATTTCATTTTTATACAAATGTAATGCATACTATTGAATATTCTTTGTATAAATGATCATAATTTATGAAATAAAAAATTTCAACAATAATTGCACGTATTCTCTTTAACGCTTGTTAAAGTGTATAAGTGTTTCTCTTATGTTGTGTGGTTTTCTTTCATGCAATCGTAAAAGTGTTTGTTATCATCGAAACACCAAAGTTTGACTTCATAATCTGGTTAAGACACTTAATGAAGGTTATATATGTGTTATTCAATCCGCAAAACGTAGTTTTCGGTTCAAAACCCTGGTTCTCGAATTTCCTCGAATTTTCGAGGAAATTCGAGGAACACTGAAAAATAATGATTTTCCTCGAATTTCCTCGAAAATTCGAGGAAATTCGAAAACCAGGGTTTGGGGTTTCAAAACCTCGATTTTTTGCGTATTTCATTTCTTATACAAATGTAATGCATACTATTGAATATTCTTTGTATAAATGATCATAATTTATGAAATAAAAAATTTCAACAATAATTGCCGTATTCTCTTTAACGTTTGTTAAAGTGTATAAGTGTTTCTCTTATGTTGTGTGGTTTTCTTTCATGCAATCGTAAAAGTGTTTGTTATCATCAAACACCAAAGTTTGACTTCATAATCTGGTTAAGACACTTAATGAAGGTTATATATGTGTTATTCAATCCATGAAACGTAGTTTTCGGTTCAAAACCCCGGTTCTCGAATTTCTCGAATTTTCTGAGGAAATTCGAGAACACTGAAAAATAATGATTTTCCTCGGAATTTCCTCGAGAAAATTCGAGAAATCGAGAACCAGGGTTTGGGGTTTCAAAACCTCGATTTTTGCCGTATTTCATTTCTTATACAAATGTAATGCATACTATTGAATATTCTTTGTATAAATGATCATAATTTATGAAATAAAAAATTTCAACAATAATTGCCGTATTCTCTTTAACGTTTGTTAAAGTGTATAAGTGTTTCTCTTATGTTGTGTGGTTTTCTTTCATGCAATCGTAAAAGTGTTTGTTATCATCTGAAACACCAAAGTTTGACTTCATAATCTGGTTAAGACACTTAATGAAGGTTATATATGTGTTATTCAATCCATGAAACGTAGTTTTCGGTTCAAAACCCCGGTTCTCGAATTTCCTCGGAATTTTCTGAGGAAATTCCGAGGAACACTGAAAAATAATGATTTTCCTCGGAATTTCCTCAGAAAATTCCGAGGAAATTCCGAGGAACCAGGGTTTGGGGTTTCAAAACCTCGATTTTTTTGCCGTATTTCATTTCTTATACAAATGTAATGCATACTATTGAATATTCTTTGTATAAATGATCATAATTTATGAAATAAAAAAATTTCAACAATAATTGCACGTATTCTCTTTAACGTTTGTTAAAGTGTATAAGTGTTTCTCTTATGTTGTGTGGTTTTCTTTCATGCAATCGTAAAAGTGTTTGTTATCATCTGAAACACCAAAGTTTGACTTCATAATCTGGTTAAGACACTTAATGAAGGTTATATATGTGTTATTCAATCCGCAAAACGTAGTTTTCGGTTCAAAACCCCTGGTTCCTCGGAATTTCCTCGGAATTTTCTGAGGAAATTCCGAGGAACACTGAAAAATAATGATTTTCCTCGAATTTCTCGAATTTTCGAGGAAATTCGAGAACCAGGGTTTGGGGTTTCAAAACCTCGATTTTTGCCGTATTTCATTTCTTATACAAATGTAATGCATACTATTGAATATTCTTTGTATAAATGATCATAATTTATGAAATAAAAAATTTCAACAATAATTGCGTATTCTCTTTAGCGTTTGTTAAAGTGTATAAGTGTTTCTCTTATGTTGTGTGGTTTTCTTTCATGCAATCGTAAAAGTGTTTGTTATCATCTGAAACACCAAAGTTTGACTTCATAATCTGGTTAAGACACTTAATGAAGGTTATATATGTGTTATTCAATCCATGGCGTAGTTTTCGGTTCAAAACCCTGGTTCCTCGAATTTCCTCGAATTTTCTGAGGAAATTCGAGAACACTGAAAAATAATGATTTTCCTCGGAATTTCCTCGAAAATTCGAGGAAATTCGAGGAACCAGGGTTTGGGGTTTCAAAACCTCGATTTTTTGTCAGATTTCATTTCTTATACAAATGTAATGCATACTATTGAATATTCTTTGTATAAATGATCATAATTTATGAAATAAAAAATTTCAACAATAATTGCACGTATTCTCTTTAGCGTTTGTTAAAGTGTATAAGTGTTTCTCTTATGTTGTGTGGTTTTCTTCATGCAATCGTAAAAGTGTTTGTTATCATCCGAAACACCAAAGTTTGACTTCATAATCTGGTTAAGACACTTAATGAAGGTTATATATGTGTTATTCAATCCGCGAAACGTAGTTTTCGGTTCAAAACCCTGGTTCCTCGAATTTCCTCGAATTTTCGAGGAAATTCGAGGAACACTGAAAATAATGATTTTCCTCGAATTTCCTCAGAAAATTCGAGGAAATTCGAGGAACCAGGGTTTGGGGTTTCAAAACCTCGATTTTTTGTCAGATTTCATTTCTTATACAAATGTAATGCATACTATTGAATATTCTTTGTATAAATGATCATAATTTATGAAATAAAAAATTTCAACAATAATTGCACGTATTCTCTTTAACGCTTGTTAAAGTGTATAAGTGTTTCTCTTATGTTGTGTGGTTTTCTTCATGCAATCGTAAAAGTGTTTGTTATCATCCGAAACACCAAAGTTTGACTTCATAATCTGGTTAAGACACTTAATGAAGGTTATATATGTGTTATTCAATCCGCGAAACGTAGTTTTCGGTTCAAAACCCTGGTTCTCGAATTTCCTCGAATTTTCGAGGAAATTCGAGGAACACTGAAAATAATGATTTTCCTCGAATTTCCTCGAATTTTCTGAGGAAATTCGAGAACACGGGTTCTTTACGAAAACCCACACTTCCTCGAATTTCCTCGAATTTTCCGAGGATTTCGAGGAAGTGTACTTTATAATCAAATCCCTAAACGAAGGTAAATTCGAGGAAATTCGAGGAAAACCTAATGTCCCTCGAATTTCCTCGGTATTTCTATTAAAAAACTACTCGTTTCGAGTCATCATCACCGATAAATCTGAATCGGGTCTTGGTGAAACTCTCCAATAACTGGTTCATCCTCTGCGTGAACGACGGCTTCCTCTGCGAAGTCGGTAAAATCGACTACAAGGCCACCTTCAGCTACATCTTCTGCTGCACTTAAGTTGCCGGATGTGATTGGTTGTAGTGGGTCTTCCAGCTCGAACTTCCCGAACTTCGGCCTCGGGTTGAGTCTTGTAACAAGAACCCATGGATCATCTTTGTTCCTTACCCGGGGGTACTTGATATAACAAACCTGTAACATTTAAAAAATTATTAGTAAAAGTATAAATTATGATCAACCATTCCGAATAATTAACATTTACTTACCTGATCGGCCTGAGAAGCAAGAATGAAAGGATCATAATATTGCAGCTACCGAATGTACTGATGTAACACCAAATGCATCTGTTTCACACCTCGATCTGGGTGTTGTCGTGCCAATCACAATAGAAAACAGACAATGCTAATCCAAGCATGCCCAAATACTTGATTTCCATAATCTCATGTATGTGTCCGTAGTATACATCATCTCCTGATGCAGAACAAACGCCAGCATCATAGGTCGTACGCGAACGTCTCCTCTTTTCAGTTGTGAATGCATATCCTCGAGTACAAAATCTTGGATATGACTTCACAACATAGTTTGGTCCAACCACCATTTCGCGTATCCAATCGTCAAATGTTTCACCTCGGCTAAACCAGCAGACACCTATTAATAGCACATATATAATGAATTAGTATAAATATGTGATAAAATTGTATAAATATGTGACAAATGATATTTTAATTTGTTTAAGGCACTCACATAAGTAAACATCCATCCAAAGAAATTCTCTCGCTTCATTTCTTCTAGTTCCTCCTCGTGGTATCTATATCCGAACCGCTTTACGCCATGAAAATCCTGTACATGTGATGACAATAATGTAATTAATTAAGATATAAATGTTAATTTGTTAAAATAAAAATTTGTAAGATAATAAACTTACCTCTCATATTGAAGAACATCTTCGCAGTTGGTGAGCAAATATGTTTGCAAATGACTTCGCTCTGCTCGATGAAGTCGACGGTCCTTTGGTTTTCCGCTAAGTCGTCCAACATCTGTGAAAATATCTGGAACCTTAACATGATATGTTGCTCGTTCGCCTCTATCATCATGCCGAGCAGGTCTTCTGTTTTTGGTCTGAACTTCTGCTGGAAAGTAGTACTCGGCAAAGTATGAAATTTCTTCATTGATCATCTGTGCGACTATAGAACCTTCTACCCTACTTAAATTTTTCACCATCTTCTTCAAATGGAACATATACCGCTCATACAGATACATCCATCTATACCTACAGACCACCAAGTTCCAATTCTCTTACCAGTGAATAACAAGATGCTCCATAACATCAAAAAATGAGGGAGGAAATATCTTCTCAAGGTTGCACTGAATCACGGCTATGTTAGTCTTCAGATTTTCAATACCTTCAAGAGTCACTGATCTGGTGCATAAATCGCGGAAGAAAGCACTTATCCCTGCAATTGCTTCATGAACATTTTGTGGTAATAGTTCCTTGAAGGCAAACGGAAGGAGGCGCCCATCAACACATGGCAATCGTGACTTTTCAAGCCAATAAACTTTCCTTCCTTTTCGCCGACATAGCACGCCAAATTAGATGCGTAACCGTCTGGAAACTCCACATCGTTTGAAATCCAATCAAAGAACGCATTTTTCCCTCTGCATCAAGTCGGTATATGGGAAAAGGAGCCTACCATTCCCATCAACATGAAGTTCGAACGAGCACATATATCGACTAAATCCAGTCTTGACTTCAAATTATCCTTTGTTTTACCTTGAGCGTTAAGGATAGTGTTCATGAGATTGTCAAAAAGTTCTTCTCAATATGCATGACATCTAAATTATGTCTTAGCGGATGATCCTCGATATGGCGATCGAAAAATACTTTTTGTGCCGGTTATGTAGTTCTCCAACGGCATCTAGGAAATTGCTCATGTCCCCGGCGTCGCGTCCTTGCTGCACCAAAATCTCTTAGTTGTGTCTTCAAACCTTTCCCACTAACTTCCTCGGTGGACCATCAAACATCTGCTTGTTCTTCCTAAACAAAGTCTTACTCCGACGGTATGGATGATCGGTGGTAGGAATCGTCTGTGACACTCAAACCAACACGTTTTCTTCCGTTCTTTAGTTGGAAAGCATCTGTGTCATCTTGACAATATGGACATGATAGCCTCCCATCGTTGTCCATCCAGATAACATACCATATGCTGGAAAATCACTTATTGTCCACATTAGTATCGCCGCATTTGAAAGTTCTCTTTACACGAAATATCGTTATTTCAATACCTTCAGCCCATAGTTGTTGCAACTCATATATTAGTGGCTGAAGAAACACATCAAGTGATCTCTTAGGATGCTCTGGTCCGGGAGCGAGAATGGAGAGAAACAGAAACTCTCGTCAAAGCACAAGTTTGGGGTAAGTTGTATGGTGTAACAATGACTGGCCATAGAGAATATTGTCTTCCACTCTTCCCATACGGGCTGAAACCATCAGTACATAATCCAAGGTAGACATTTCTTCTCTCATACGCAAAGTCGGGATACTTTGATTGGAAATGCTTCCACGCTTTTGCATCGAAGGATGTCTAATCTCACCATCGTTGAGTGCTCGCATGCCATCTCATTCGCTTTAGGCATGCGCTCGAAGATACAACCTCTGCAATCTTTCCGTCAAAGGCAAATACCACATCCTTTTATATGGCACTGGAACTCTTCCACTCATATCTTTATAACGAGGCTTCCCACAAAACTTGCATGAAATCCGCTGGTCATCCGCCCTCCAATAAATCATGCGGTTATCGCTGCATACATCTATTACGATAAGATAAACCAACACCGCTACGAGTTTCGAACCTCGTAGTATGAACCTGAGCTACATTTTCCTCGGTAGAATACCTTTAACAAAATCAGCTATCGCATCCATACGGTCTTCAGCCAAGTTATAATCTGTTTTAATGCCCATCGGTCTTGTAGCGGATGATAAAGCTGAATGACCATCTCTACAACTCAGACAATGGTTGCTTTCCAGCATCCAACATATCATAAAATCTCCTAGCTTCGCATTGGGTAAATCTTCCCCTCTAAAATGATCATTTACCATCCGCCGCTACCTACACCATAATCTACATCCGTTAATTGGTTCTTCTAATCTAACCGCCGGTGAGGTTCGCTAGTACTACCAAGTTCATAATTAGTTTCCCCATGATGATACCAAATTTTGTAACCGTGTAAACCCACTCAAATATAGATGAGTCCAAACATCCCACTCTTTAATAACCTTTCTATTTTTACAATTAGAGCAAGGACATCTTAACTTACCTGCTTCGCTTCCGTTGTTTTAACTAACCCCATGAATTCGGTTATACCTCGTTGGTATTCTTCGTAAGCAATCTCGTGTCGGATCCAAATGAGGTCGATCGATCCAAGAACGAAAATAATTTGAAGAAGACATGTTTTTGAAATCAAATTCGTGATAGTAGGAGGGAAGGAGAAGAAATGGAGTGAATGAAGGTGAAGAGGGGTGGCTGTATTTATAGATGAAATCCTGCCGAGATCTTGAGGAAATTCGAGGAAATTCGAGGAAAGCAGACACTTCCTCGAATTTCCTCGGAATCCCCAGCCTCTCCAGCGGCTCTCTAGCGGCTACAAAAAGTCGCCGAATTTTCAAAATCTCCGTCGGTTTTCCGACGGACACTGTTTCCTCGGTAATCCTCGAATTTACCGAAATCATACTCCTCGGTATTTCCTCGAAATTTCGAGGAAATACCGAAACCACATTTCTTGGTTTCCTCGGTATTTCCTCGAAATTTCCGAGGAACTCATTTTCCCTCGGTATGTCCCTCAGAATAGTGATGTTTTCTTGTAGTGAAGGCATACTTAGCTAAAGCATCAGCTTCAGTATTGTTAAGCCTTGGGACATGATGAAACGAAATAGATGCAAAGAGATTACATAAATGATAGATATCAAACAGTACTCCTTGGGCTTCAACGATATTCCCACGCGAGGAGATAACTGTGATAAGGGATTGTGAATCCGACCAAACGGTCAGCGTTCTTAATACTAAGCTGACTGCTTCCAAGAGAGCAGTTTTAACCGCTAAAGCTTCTGCAACTAGAGCAGAGCCGACAAAGCAACGGTTTGATGAAATCTGGTGGAAGGTTTTCTCATGGGATTGATCCTTAAATATGCATCCGAAACCTCCACCTCCTGTAGTCGCATTCCATGCAGCATCAACAAAGACTCGAGGGGTCTGCCTAGCTCCAAGCCTGAGATGTGATCGTTCTTTTCCTAATGGCTTAGTTTTGCAGTTTGTCTCTATTTGCGCAGCCTGCCAGATACGTGCTTCCTTCAGAGCCAGCGTGACAACATCCTGCTCAGACATCTCCCTGTTATCAAACATGAGTTTATTTCGAGCCATCCACAAATACCAGAGAATCCACGGGTAGAGGGCCGCAGAGCTAAGGCCTGATGGTGGGAGATTTAGCAGGCGTGAACATGCCAGAAGAAGTGAAGCTGGTGTAGAGATTGAAATCGGACTCGGTTTGTGAAGAGAAGGTATCAGCTCCCATACACGGACTGCAAAAGGGCATTGAATGAAAATATGACGCTCTGTTTCTAGCACCCCACATCTTTTGCAGCATCCATCAATTTCAATTCCCCTTCTAAGCAAGTTTTCCCCTAACGAAAGTGCCTTACTCTTGATTTTCCAAAGGAAATGCTTGAGTTTCGGGGACAGGTAACTAGATTGTGGACAGGCCCAATTGAGCATAGGCATACAAGCTGACCCGGTCTTAACCGGATACCCGGTTATTCACTCAATAAACTAATAAATTTATTTAATTTTCCGAGGGACAGAGAAACAGAAGAGACCCATGAGCTTCTCCTAAGATTCACAAACCCTAACATTTCAGGGAAGACGAGTACTCGGATCAAACAGGAGAGAAGTAACTTCAATGGAGAAGCTCTTTCATAAGCAGCAAAAGCGGTAAAGCTACTTTCTCCTTCCTAACTCGCTCAATTTCGTTGTTGCGCTCAGTTCTGTCGTCACTCAACCCTGTATATATGCAAATGTTAAAGTTTCGACTTTTTTGTAATAATCTCATCAGGTTAGGTGTCTCTTCTCCTTCAGTTCGAGAAGGAGAACGAGTTGTTACCAGAGGAGAAGATATGATAAGCTTATTGCCTGAACCTTTGCTATGTCACATACTCAGCTTTCTCACCACCGAACAAGCGGTTTGGACGAGTGTTCTGTCCTCTAGATGGAGGCATCTCTGGAAATGGGTTCCTAGTTTAGAACTAGACAGCTTTGATTTCACAAACGACAAGGTCTGTGTTGATTTCATCGACAAGTTTCTTGCTTTCCAAGGCAAGTACTTCTTGCGTGAGTTCAAATTAACCATTGACCACGATGTGTTTGATGGTGAGGCTTCTCTTTACGAGCACTGTCTCGGCAGAGTGGATATGCGGAAGCTTGAACGTTTCCAAGTCGATAATAAGTTTGGACCTGATGGTGACTTTGATGACTTCAGGAGGACACCCTTAACCCTTTCTGTGTGCGAGGCATTGGTCTGCTTAAAGCTCCATTTCGTTAGTCTGAATGAGTTCGAGTCTCTTTCCTTGCCCCGTCTCAAGATCATGTTCTTGGAAGACGTTGTTCTTCCTAACGACGCGGCTGCAGAGGAGTTGATCTCTTGCTCTCCGGTTCTTGAAGTCTTGAAGATATGCATTAGTAAAGATGATTTTGTGGTAGCTCTACGTGTCTGCTCACCGTCGCTTAAGAGCTTCGCTTTAAAACGAGTGGAACCTGTTGATGCTGATACTCCGCGTGTGAAGAACTCAGTTGTGATTGATGCACCGAAACTTGAGTATCTGAGTCTCATGGATTACTACCATTTCAGTAGCTTTAAGATAACCAGTGCGGCTGAGTCTTTCAAGGTTGATATTGATGTCGAGTTTAGTCTGATGAATGATTACTCGTTGGAAGAGAAGATCATCGACAATCTTCTCAACAGCTTTTCAGGTGTTAAAGATATGACCATATCATGGAGAACTCTACTGGTATATGAACTCTATGACAAGCTTTTTTTTTTTTTTTTGAAACACTCTCTATGACAAGCTTTAAACTTTCCCATTATCATTGTTTTTGTTTTATCTTACTTTGTTTGTGGTCTTCTCTTTGGTTACAGTCTATATATTGGTTCCATCAAACGAACCCACTCCCCAAATTTCATGGCTTGACTCGTTTGTGTGTCAGTATGTCCTTAAACGAATACCCTGAACTCTTGCCGACCGTTCTCAAAAGCTGCCCCAATCTGAAACACTTGAAATTGGTAATAATTTGGCTTAACCTTTTCAAGTTCTGAGATCAGTAAGGTATATTTATCTGGTCAGTCCTTGATTTGAATTGTGTGCGGTTTATGTTTGCAGGAATTGTTTGTTAATTATCCAATCAGATGGCGGTCTGAACTCTCCACTGTGCTGCCTCGTTGTTTGGTGTCGTCTCTTGAATCTGTTGAAATGGAAAGCCCGGTCACGGAGATAGCTACTGAACTGGATTTGGCTAGATGCTTTATGAGGAACTCGACTACACTAAAGAAGCTCGTGCTACGTTTGGATGAGTCTACTGGAGATCAACACAAGCCTGGTGTCTTGGAACAACTCGTAAAATTTTCGAAGCGCTGTAGTTTGTGTCTATTCGAAGTTCTTCCAGTGGTTCCAACTCCGAATCCATTGCCCCCAGGGTATGTTTATGTAAAATCCAATAGGTTCTAACGCTGGAGTTAACGATGAAACTAGTTGGCTCAGCCTTTAGGTTGATTCCCATGGCTTCCCTTTTTCCTTTTTTCTCCTTTCTGTGTGAGGTACTACTGGTATGGCTTAAGACTCCATTTGGTTTGGTTGAATGATTTCGAGTCTCTTTATTAAACTTTGTCTCAAGATTATGTTCTTAGGATATGTTATTATTTCCAACGCTAATCTCACGTTGTGGTTTGATTATAAGCCATTTGATAATGACGTTAGAGTTTTGTGCCTGTTCTACTTCACTGTAGCACTTGTTGAGTTTGTGATCAATACCAGTACTTTGGTAATGGTTGGTTAATATTTAATGTGGACGTTGACTAGACCCGTACCTAATGGGTTATGACTAAGAAATTTAAATACTAATAAGTTAACGCTGCAAGCAAAATGCATCCAACTTTGACTAGAAAAACAAGAAAGGCCAAAGATAACAACAAGGAGGGGTTCAGAAAATAGACGACGAGAGTTTCATATTCAAATCTCCGGTGAGTTACTTTCTCCATACTTCTACTTTACTCGGCTGATCTCTATGTAACTGCAAAAGTTTTTATAGTTTAAACGATATGAGCATATGATCATTTGAATTTTTTTCAGGTCGTTCTCTCTCTGAAAGTCAAAGAAAAGCTATGCAAGAAGGAAGAAGTGGAACAAGTGGTGAAGACAGGATAAGCATATTGCCTGAACCGTTGCTATGTCATATACTCACCTTTCTTACTACCAAGGAATCTGTTAGGACAGGAGTTTTGTCATCTAGATGGAGAGATCTCTGGCTATGGGTGCCTAGATTAGATCTGGACAAATCTGACTTTTCAGAGGAGAACACCTGCGTGAGTTTTATCGATAAGTTTCTCAATTTCCGAGGTGAGTCCTACTTGCGTGGCTTCAAGCTAAACACTGACCACAATGACCATGAGTCCAACTCTTCAGTGGACGCATGTCTGATGAGAGTGGTTAACAAGTGTAAGATTCAACATTTCGAAATCAAAAGTTACTTTGGCTTCTGCTACCTTGAGATGCCTTTGGTTCTTTCAGTGTGTGACACATTGGTTAGCTTGAAACTCACCTTCGTGAGTATGAGTGATTACGACCAGTCTTGTTCTTTACCATCTCTCAAGACTCTGCACTTGGAAAAAGTTGTCTTCCCCAGCGATGAAGCTGCAGAGGCATTAATCTCTTGCTCTCCGGTTCTCAAGGATGTAAAAATGAGCCAGAGTAAGTATGACTATGTAGAAGTCTTACGCGTCCGCTCTAAGTCACTAAAGAGCTTCACTCTGGAACGGGCGGATACTGGTCGTGTTGAAAACAGTTTGGAGACAGTTATGATGGATACTCCGAGTCTCGAGTATCTGAATCTCATTGATTACCAATACACAAGCTTCGAGATAGTAAGTGTGAGTGAATCAGTCAAGTTTGATATCGACGTCGTGGAATCCAATACTCTTAATTTTCTAACCTTCGTTTCAAATGCTAGAGATATGACCATCTCAAGGAGAGCTCTTGAGGTAGTACTCTGCACACTGCTTGATCTCTTTCACTTGAGAGTTTTGTACTAAAATGTTATACACTATCTGGCAGTCCATCTATTTTCACCTGGAAATAAACAGACGGTCCAAATTTCATGGCTTGGCTCGTCTTCGTGCTACTATCTTCTTAAACACCTCTGCAGCGATGTTGCCAGTCATTCTTGAGGCATGCCCAAATCTCAAACACCTCACCTTGGTGATGATTTTTGCCTTGCTACTACTTTTGCAAGTTTTTACACTTGGATTCTCGACTTTCGACCCACTCATCTTAGTGTTCTATGTCCTTGTTTTGGCCTTTGCAGGAACTGGTTCATCATTTTCTGGTGACGGAAGGGACAAGTAGACTTCTGAATCTATTCCCTCCTTCTTTGGTATCGTCCCTTGAATCTGTTGACATCGAAAGCCCCATTACTGATAAAGCAACGGAACTGGAGCTGGTTAGATACTTTTTAGAGAACTCGACAAAACTCAAGAAGATTGTTCTACGTTTGAACCAGTCTTGTCTGAAAAAACACAAGCCGTTTCTGTTGAAACGACTCTTTGAATCTCCAAGATGCTCTGGTTCGTGTCAGTTTGTCATTCTTGGACGTCAAGTTGTTGATGCGTTGAACTTGGATTATGCTGTAAAGTCTCAAGCTTTTTTGTAACGTTCTAATTAATTTAAAATCTTATCGGCAAGTTTAAAATTAAAATGTTTAATCTCAGTTATTAATAGTCTATCTATATCTATCTATAATAATAAAGGAGAGTTTTTTATCTCCTTGGGGGAAAAAATGCCATGTGGCACTCTATTTTTAATAATTATTTTTTTTCAATCTATATTTAATATGTTTTGATGTTAATTGTGAAAGACATTGGATTTTTAATTTTCCCTCATACAAGCCCAAACGTTTATAACAGTGTTTTGAACCTGGTCCGGATCTGCAGTTGAACCGGTAAATCCGGTGACCCAATATAAATCGTGTTTGGCCTAAAATTTAAAAATCTGCAAAACCCACAAAAACTCAATAAAGTCGAAACCGATACGGTTGCACCACTGGTTGAACCAACATATAGTTTTACTTTTTACTTTAAAAAATAGTTATGTTTTAAATTTGTTTTATAGATTTCCAATTAAAGAATAAGATCATATGATCATGTGGATTACAAAACGAGTTTTGGATTGTTGAAGAAGAAGAACCCGGCGAGTTATAAATTTATTATTCACATTAGACATAAATATTTATGAATTTCATGTCTTGATTTTTTTAGATGTCATAACTCTTATGTTACAATTTTTTTAAAAAATAGTATAAACTATTTCTTAATATTTTGTGTCAAATGAAAATAAAAATATAGAAACTAAAGTTAAGTATTTTCTAAATGTTCTTAAACATAAAATAGATACATATCCAAACTATTATTTAATGTTTAAAAAGATTTAAAAATATTAACTTTAGTTTTATATATTTATTTTCATAGCTAATATATTATTATATAATACTGGTTTATAGTATTTCTTTGTATTTGATGTTGACGATGGAGTATAGAGTCTCTACGATTCTCCTTCTTTAACGCAATCGACGAACCGCTCATATAATTAATCCAGAAATTCCACTCTTCCCACTCTCCTATTGAAAACTTCTTTAGTTCCCGCCTTCACTGGCCATGCATGTATGTGAGAGTTTCGGACGAGAATCCCTTTCCTTTTCCCAATTCAGATCATGTTGAATTCCCGGTTTCATTGCTCGGAGTTGAAGACAAACTGGTATAGAGATGTTGTTCGAGACTAGGCTACAACAATTTTGGCAAGCTTGAAATATTAAGAAAGGGTGAGATGTCAGTTGATATATTGTTGATTAATGGGAAGATACACCGGTTTCTTATTTCAGTTTACCAATTAATGATCGTTGCTTTTAAAATAGTAGTTTTCTTACGCGTCATCCCTTTCTCGGTGGTGTTCCTACATCGTCAATCAACTTTCACATGCTTAACACCTTCAAACATCTCTTGAAAGAAGTTTCATGACTTTAGTATTTATGATGAAACTAGGAGCAACCCTAACTTCACATATGATGGCGCCCTAATGCCATCTTATTCACAGAGTGATTCTCGTTTTTGACTAGAAGAGACGACACACCGATCTTAATGGAGATTTAAAATCGAAATTAAGACCTCCTCATGTCATTAGCCTACACAAAGACGATTTGCCGGTTCGTTTTCTTTTAAAAGTTTTAATACCAATATAATAACTTAACAAAATCCAAAGATAATAGCGACTTACTTCTTTTGGTTTGCGGGTATCATAAGAAAATTTTGGGTATTAAAACTATTTTCAACAAAGAGAACCAAAGCACTCACATGATATGGCTAACTTAAAATTCAAAGGTATATCTCAAATATCTTACTTTTATTAACTTTTTCAATTTAATATAAGCGTAATCTTAATGTTTGGACATGAATAGTAGTGGAAGTCTTAGTAACGCAAGGTATTAAGCGTTTGAATCAGTGTATTTGAAGGGCTCAATACTCCTTGATGAAAAGTATGACTGCCTTGGGTGTAGAACATATATATTAGATACTCACCAATTATTTTACCAAAGATTGACACTTCACCCTTATTTTTTATATAGTTTATAAAATTTGAAACTTATTTTATCTTTCTATTATTTGGACTAAATATATCAGTACAAATTTGATATTTCATAATTATTTTAATAATTAATAATGTAAGTATGTTTTCTAAATAAAACATCAACTTTGTTTTATGTTTAAATTCCAACTAAATTAACTTTTATTTATCCGTTGTACTTTTATTAAATTAATTAGTAACAACCACTTATGCTATTCCATTTTGAACTAAACAACTTCAAACAAAGTAATACACTACTAACCACTTATAAAAAGATCGAAAATATCATTTTTAACATATTTTCATTTTCATATTTTAACATATTTTCTTTACCAAGTGCATATAATAAATTATAAATTCATATAAAAATTAACATATTTAACGGGCCACAAATTTTAATACCACTACCTAATTATATAAAATTGAGTGAGGTTCACTTCCAGGTATCCACGTAAGCTGCCAGCTCAGAAATTCGAGTGTTCCTGTTTTGACACGTGTCCCGTACGAACGAAACTCAGCGTTTCATTTAAATGTGTATCTTCGTGGGCTTTCTTCCTTTGGTGCATATTGGGCTCTGAATATGGCAGAACTTGGCAGAGTTCTTCGAGATCCTTCGTACGGGGGGCGCTTCCTCTTACACCGTTTTGTTACTCGCTCATTATGAACCTAAGCATGATCTCTGCCGACGTCGCGAATCAACTTCCTGTAACGTAATCTCCAGCTTCCTATATATCGAGATCGTAGATGGTGAGTTATCATTTGACCCATACGGTATACTGGCTCCACCTTACTCATATATTTTCATCATCCCCTCCGTC
The DNA here is from genome assembly GCA_016771965.1 of Brassica carinata. Taxonomy (NCBI): domain Eukaryota; kingdom Viridiplantae; phylum Streptophyta; class Magnoliopsida; order Brassicales; family Brassicaceae; genus Brassica; species Brassica carinata. The sequence goes on along the minus strand of CM028687.1, from coordinate 63,910,280 downwards.
TTCAATGTCTTCTCGCCGGAGAGTTCTTCTTAAGGTTATCATCGTCGGCAGTAGCGGGTAAATTTCCCTTCTCTTCTCTTCGATTTTTTTTCTTCGTTATTAGATTTCTGGAGAAATGATTTGATGTGATTTTGATTTTGTCCCATTGATAAAAGAGATTCTGAATCCTTTGATTGTTTTCAGGGTTGGGAAGACATCGTTGATGAATCAGTACGTTTCAAAAACCAAACACAGTTACACAGATCTATAACTTTGATATAATCATGTTTTGATATGAAATTCGATTTTGGTTGGTTGAATGGTGTTTTGGCGATTTTATCACGACTTGGTCTTTGTCTTCCTCCTCCCGGTTCACATCAAGAAAGTCAACTCCAGAGCTCGGACTCAACCTGACCAAACCGCACTCATGCCGAGATTTCGAATGCAAAGGATCGATCTTTAGATATGATTCCAAACCCAGCAGTGTCTGTGGAGAACAATGGTGATTCAAAGCTGAGCACCTCTAATGGAGATAGACGTGTTTTGGATTATGAGAATGAGTTCTGGAAACAGCCTGATGGGCTAGGCTCAAGCCATGCCTTGATTTCAGCAATGAGTACAGGAGAGAGAGTAAGAGGATTGTTAGAGAGAGGAGAAAGTATCTGATGGTGGTTGTCTCTGGTGAGATGAACCAGCAGAAGAATTAGTTGTGGACGCAGTTGTGATTCCGAGGATCCTAGGTGCTGTTCTTTTCGTTCCAGTATTGCAAGTCAACCTCATCTGGGGAGACTAGAGGTAAAAGTTTAGCAACATCTAATAGATGGATCATAAGAGTGTTCTGAATGTTTTTTATTTTGCAGTGAATTTTCAGATATATTCGATTTAGAGAGATTCAAAAGTGTTTTAGCAAATGATGTGAAGATAGTTTCTTTGCTGCCAGCAAATAAAATAGTGACTAGACCAACAGAAGATGGTGGTATACCTTTCCATGCCTCTCTTCAATGAATCCGTTCACACTATCTAAAACGAGTAAGATCCATACATCATCATCTTTGAGTAAGTCTCTTCTATGGTCTTACCAGATTGTTTCCTGTAGTTTAACAGGGATGGAGTTCTGCTTTTAAAGAGTTTGATTCAAGATTGTCCAGAGACCTACCCTCTGATCTCCAGAAGCTTAGTTGTAAGGTATGTTTCTGGTTCAGAAGCAAAAAAACTGTTTGTTTTTTTTCTCCTCCTCGGTTAACAAAATGTGTGTTTAGGTAGCATTTGAAGCACTGAAGTTCTCGCCAAGGGTTATGGAGATGGGGATGAAGCTTGCAGAGAGGATGAGGAGCAAAGGTCCTTACATTGTGCTTCATCTTTGGTTGGAAAAAGACGTGTGGGTGAGAACAGGCTGCCTTACTGGTCTGAGCTCAAAGTATGATGAGATTGCAAGAATAAAAGGGATTAAGCGGCCTGAGCTCTTAACAGCCAAGTCTAATAAGTTAAAACAACTATTTTGATCATATCTAAAGTTTAATAAATAAACTTTGTATTCATGTAGTTTGCTTTTTTAGATATAATTTTCAGTTATAAAAATGTAAAAATATGAGTAAAAATAATTTTAGTTTGTTCATCATGAATAAACAGAAAGCAAACTGTCGTGTACTTACCCATTTTATATTTGTATAATCTGTTCAGTGCATATATTAAAGATACAAGTAAAACCAAAAATATAATCTAATTTAACAAGGTGCGTTAGTGAGCTGCTTTCTTTACAATGTGTTAAGAGAGACATTGGTTTTCAGTTCTAAGCTTGTGTGTGTTTAGGCTGCTTAGAGCACTTGGTGCACTGAGAGACTCGAGGATCTACTGGGCGGGAAGAGAACCTCTTGGTGGAAAGGAAGCTTTGAAACCGTTGACAAGTGAATTCCCACATCTTTAAAACAAATACGACATTGCATTGCCTTATGAACTCAAACCTTTCGCAAAACGAGCTTCGATAATGGCAGCAAAGTGATGTGTTCATGGCATCTCACGGAGGGAACATGGGCCGCACGATTCAGGTACACACTCACTTAACTTTTTGATTGGCTTACAAAAGGTCAATGTTTGTGGTTTATACCACACTTAAGACAAAGGTGTTGAACTGATCAAGTAAAATACCATAATATTAAAAGGTTTATAAGAAATTGTACATCTCAATCTTATTAGTTCAACCAAACAGTATGAACAACACATCATCCATAAATGATTTAATAACCAAAATTGTATATTTTCAACTCAAAACCAGATGAAAATTATAAATACTTATTTCAGTATAGCTCAGAAAAATAATATAACTAATAAAATTAGCTATACAAAAATATTTATATTTTAAATATTTAACAGAATTTTATTTAGAAAGAAAAATAAATTTGATAATCAATAATAGTATCAACATATATGTCACAAAGTTATAATTTTTTTTAAAAAAAATATTATGTTTACAAGGAAAGTAGAACAAGTACTAAGGACAAATATAATATTAAAAAATAAAAATAAAATAGCAAAAAACAATTTGTAACTATTAGTGAAAGTTAATAGAAATAATAATAATAGCATATATTATATTAATTTTATGAATTATTTTTTTATTTTGTGTTCTCTAAAAATAGAGAATAATGAAGGTTATTGTTATTTTAATTCAAACCAAAATATTTATTAAATAGCAATTTGATCTTAGAATTCTTTTCATTAATTTTTGTTTATAATATCATTTTCTATAGTAATTTTAAATGCTTCGTAAATTAATATAAGATAGTTTTATTAAACTACCAGAGTACGTATTTAATCTCAAGATATATCTATATAAAGAAGGGTTTTCTCTCCTCTCAGCCCGCCACGTCACTAATTCCTCTTTCCCAAGCATGACACGTGTCCATACTTTGTTTATTTTAAACGCTTCGTTCTGCTTCAATTTGGGTTTAACGGGATTAACTGAATGGGCTTGAAACGTTTGTTACCTGGACTGGTGGAATCATTAGAAAGCCCCATAGTCACGCTTTATTTTCAAGATCATAACCTTTGATTTTTACGGCTCGCCTACAAGAAAAAAGGAAAAAGATAGTTACGGCTCATGCTGTTCTTCAGCCTCATCTTTGATAAACTGACCTCGGATTTTTAGAAGGATTATGGGAAACAAAAATACACGGCATATCTCCGGATCGAGCTGCCGGTAGTGTCGTTTTCTCTGGATTTCTTCTTGATGGCAAAGGGAAACTGCAACCGTTACGGGATGCATCCAATCGTTGTCATTAAAGACCTTCTTCACTCCTTCTCCCCCACTCCTAACATGATTACTCATTCAAGGCATCATCCCTCTCTTCCAATCGGTGAAACTCCAGCTATAAAAGGTGAGCTTTCATCCCGAGAACATCATCCTTTCATTCCTCACAACCTAAAAAAATTTCTTTGAGCAGAATGCCAAATTCTTCTGTCCTCTTTGCTGACTTGAAAGCCGGTAGCAGTAACACCACCGTCAAAGTCCGTCTACACAGATTTTAGGAGGCCAAGAACTTGAAAAGAGGCGGTGAGCATGTGGTCCAGATTTTGGGAGGTCAGAAGTCGTTCTTCTTTACGCTGTTTGGATATTTCTGTTTTAATCTAGGTGTTGGTATTGGATCCTCCTGTAGGTTCCTTTGTATCCTCCTATAGGTTCCTTTGTTTCCATTTGCAATCTTTCAAGACGGAACTGATGTAGACAAGTAGAGCTTCCACCTCATTTTCAAGAAAGCTTTCAGGTAATTTAACCTCACACTTCTTAATTTTGTTCTGTTTTGCTATGTGCTCATACGTTTTCAATCTCTTTGTAGAGATTGATAGATGATGAGGTTGAGAAAGTTAGAGGCTTTGCTATCGATTCAAATATACTGTTTAGAGAATGGTTAAAGATATTGGAGCTGTCCTCCCTACAAGTTTTTTTCATTTTTGTTTTACACATCAGACATATAATGTGAAATCAGTGAGTGAATAACACTTTTTTATTGCAGATATCTGGTGCAAATGGCGGTTACATACAATACTGATGCATCCATTTTTGTCGCAAACTGATTCAGTGGTGACATCCAGCCACACAACTACAAATTTAAACTGTTATCTTAAAGCGTTGGATATGTATCTCATGCATTCATGTGTCTGTTGTGAGTTTTCTAGGCTGGTGATCTTTCTGCTTCAGCCTATAGACGCCCTCGAGGCTCCTTTGCTGCAGGAAGTACGAGATCTACAACTGTTTTACTTTTCCAAGTTGTGATTTCCGCAAATAGCCTTACAAACAGTTTTTTTAACAGGAAAAATCTATTGATCCAACAAAGCAAGTAAAGCTTGGATTCATCACTGGGCTGGTGCCTCACGAAAAGTCTGTGGTGTTCGTGAGGATCCTATTTCGCGCAAATGAGGCAACATCTTAATACGACAGTCTGAGTTTGTTGTTGATCCCAACTCTGGGGAGAAGGTTAACTTCTTATTTTCTACTCTTTAGCTTCCTAGATATTAAAATTGTAGCCTTTTTATATTGCAGGAGTTTGGCTGCTTTCAATGTATATAATTTTTCCCCCATAGGCTCATGCAAGTTAGAGTCTAAATTCTATATGCAGTTTATACGTTCCCATCTGCATATGTTTAAATTTGACATTGTTTCTGCCTCTATTGTTTTATTTGGTTTTGTTGATTTACCTAGCCAAGAATAGTTTTACATTGAATGCTGGCTTTTGCAGAAAAGATATATTTATACTGTTTTCCTCTACTGGAGTTTGACTTTTGATCGAAAATAATTTTCCTGACAGAGAAACGTGTTTTTGTTATCTTCTATTTGTGGAAAGTGCAAAAGTAAAATTCTCAAGATATGTTAAGCTTTGGGGTCAGTTGCTATCCTTTCAGTGAAGATCTTGGCAGACAAGCTCAAATGATGATTGAAGTATGTATTATCTCTTGATATATGATTGATTCTGGTGTTTTCCTCTATCTCTTGATATATGTACAACCATTTTTAAGTTCTGAGCACGAGCGATAAATGATAACAACATCAAGCTGAAGTCGGTTCTTTTGTCTTTTTTTTTGTCAACCGGTTCTTTTGTCTAATAACCAAACAACAGACGATTTATTTATGAATATCCTATCTCAACTAAATAACGTCTCTAAATATGCATGTATTAGGTCGTCCAATATTGTATACTATAAATCAACTTCGCTATCCTACACACTCACTGCAAAACAACAGATTCCTCATAAATTTGACCTCAGGCAATCATCTTTGATCAAGGCCTATCATTTTACAGAGTGCATCACCACTAACCAATAAAATTAAACTCAAATAACAATGAAATAAAGTCCTGCACCACTAAAATCAAATAGTCACTTTCATTGAGGATAAACTAAATATTTTAAACATGTATAAAAATTTAAAATATTTTTATTGTTTTTGTCAATTGATTACGGCTGGTTTACCCTAGTTTTATATATTTAGAAATAGAAATCCAAAGAAACTGACTCATATTGGACCAAAAGTTAACTATATCTAAATGTCAAAAGATCCAATCCCTTCCACTGAAAGGAACCAACCTTAACCCTTAAATTTGAGGGAAGACGATTATTGGGATCAAATCAAAGATAAACAGTAGAGAAGTAGCTTCAAATGGAGAAGCTCTTTTATAAGTCCCAAAAGCGAAAGCGGTAAGCTCTTCTTCTCCTCCTTCGTTACACGCTCAATCCTGTGTGCAATGTTGAAGTTTCGATTTTTGTAATTATATTATCAGGTTAGGTGTCTCGTCTAGTTCTGTTCGAGAAGGAAAAGATTTGATAAGCTTATTACCTGAACCGTTGCTATGTCACATACTCTGCTTTCTCACCACTGAGCAAGCGGTTTGGACGAGTGTTTTGTCCTCTAGATGGAGACATCTCTGGAAATGGGTTCCTAGGTTAGAGCTAGACAGCTTTGATTTCCCAAACGACAAGGCATGTATTGAACACATCCACAAGTCTCTGGCTTTACAAGGCAAGCCCTACTTGCGTGAGTTCAAGCTGACCATTGACCACGATGTCTTTGATGGTGAGGCTTCTCTTTACGAGCCGTGTCTAGGCAGAGTCGATATACGGAAGCTTGAAACTTTCCAAATCAAGAATAAGTTAGGACGTGGTGGCTTTGATGACTTCCGGACACGTTTAACACTTTCTATGTGTGAAGCATTGGTCTGCTTAAAGCTCCATTTCGTTAGACTAAATGAGTTCGAGTCTCTTTCCTTGCCCTGTCTCAAGATCATGTTCTTGGAAGACGTTGTTCTTCCCAGCGACGCGGCTGCAGAGGCGCTGATCTCCTCCTCTCCGGTTCTTGAAGTCTTGAAGATATGCCTTAGTAAAGATGATTTTGTGGTAGCTTTACGTGTCTGCTCACCGTCGCTTAAGAGCTTCACTTTAAAACGAGTGGAACCTGTTTATCCTCGTGGACGTTCGGTTGTGATTGATGCCCCGAAACTTGAGTATCTGAGTCTCACAGATTTCTACCATTTCAGAAGCTTTGAGATAACCAGTATGGCTGAGTCTTTAAAGGTTGATATAGATGTCGAGTTTGAGCTGATGACTGATTACTTGTCGGAACAGAAGATCATCTACAATCTTCTCAGCAACTTTTCAGGTGTTAAAGTTATGACCATCTCATGGAGAACTCTGCTGGTATATTAACTCTTATGACAAGCTTTAAACTTTCCCATTATCATTTTTTTTTTCTTTCTCACTTTGTTTGTGCTCTTTCTCTTTGCTTACAGTTTATTCATAGTTCCCCTCAGACGAACTTTCTCCCCAAATTTCATGGCTTAACTCGTTTGCATGCCACTATGTGCTTAAACGCATCCACTGAACTATTGCCAATCCTTCTCAAGAGCTGCCCCAATCTGAAACACTTTACATTGGTAACTATTTTTGCTTTAAACTTTGCAAGTTCTGAGGTCTTTATTGTGTCGGTTTGTGTTTGCAGGAGTTGTTAATTCATTATCCAGAAGTGATAGCTAGACTCTCCACTGTGCTGCCTCCTTGTTTGGTATCGTCTCTTGAATCTGTTGAAATGGAAAGCCCGGTCACGGAGATAGCTACTGAACTGGATTTGGCTAGTTACTTTATGAAGAACTCTACAACACTCAAGAAGCTCGTTCTACGTTTGAATCAGTCTACTGGAGATCAACACAAGCCTGGTGTCTTGGAACAACTCGTAAAATTTTCGAAGCGCTGTAGTTTGTGTCTATTCGAAGTTCTTCCAGTGGTTCCAACTCCGAATCCATTGCCCCAGGGTATGTTTATGTAAAATCCAATAGGTTCTAACGCTGGAGTTAACGATGAAACTAGTTGGCTCAGCCTTTAGGTTGATTCCCATGGCTTCCCTTTTTCCTTTTTTCTCCTTTCTGTGTGAGGTACTACTGGTATGGCTTAAGACTCCATTTGGTTTGGTTGAATGATTTCGAGTATCTCTGATATCATGCACTGGTTTGATTATAGGCTATTTGATATGTTATTACTTCCAAGACTATCAACTTAGAACATGATATTAGTGCTACTACTTCTAACGCTAATATCATTCTCTGGTTTGATTAATGACATAGAATCTATGCTTCTGTTTTACGTCACTTAAGAGCTTGACTCCACCACTTGTTGAGTTTGCCGTCAACAAGACGGTTGAAAAGTAGTTGTGATCAATAAGAGTGTTTTGGCAAATGGTAATGGTTGATATTTTAATGTGGACGTTGACTGGACCCATAACTTATTATGGGTATTGGGTAATGACTAAGAAATTTAAATACTATACTTAGTCAAGAATAAGTTAAAGCTGCAATATGCATCCAACTTTGACTAGAAAACAAGAAAGGTCAAAGATAACAAAGAGGGTTTCAGAAAAAAAGACGACGAGGTTTTCATCTTCAATCTCCGGCGAGTTACTTTCTCCATACTTCTACTTTACTCGGCTGATCTATGTAACTGCAAAAATTTTAGTTTAAACGATATGAGCATATGATCATTTGAATTTTTTCAGGTCGTTTTCTCTCTGAAAGTCAAAGAAAAAGCTATGCAAGAAGGAAGAAGTGGAACAAGTGGTGAAGACAGGATAAGCATATTGCCTGAACCGTTGCTATGTCATATACTCACCTTTCTTAGCACCAAGGAATCTGTTAGGACAGGTGTCTTGTCGTCTAGATGGAGAGATCTCTGGCTATGGGTGCCTAGACTAGATTTGCACAAATCTGACTTCTCAGAGGACAACACCTGCGTGAGTTTCATTGACAAGTTTCTGAATTTCCGAGGTGAGTCCTACTTGCGTGGATTCAAGCTGAACACTGACAACGATGGTGATGAAGGTCCTTCGGTGGAGACATGCCTGATGAGAGTGGTTAACAAGTGTAAAATTCATCATTTCGAAATCGAGAATCACTTTGGTTTCTGCTTCCTTGAGATGCCTCTAGTCTTCTCAATGTGTGACACACTGGTTAGCTTGAAGCTCAGCTTCGTGATGATGAGTGACTACGACCAGTCTTATTCTTTACCGTGTCTCAAGACTCTGCACTTTGAAAAGGTTGTCTTCCCCAGAGATGAAGCTGCAGAGAGACTCATCTCGTCTTCCCCCGTTCTAAGGGAATTAAAAATGAGCCAGAGTAGATATGACTCTGTGCAAGTCTTACGCGTCCGCTCCAAGTCACTAAAGAGCTTCACTCTGGAACGGGCGGATACTGGTCGTGTTGAAAACAGTTTGGATACAGTTGTGATGGACACTCCGGGACTCGAGTATCTGAATCTCATAGATTACCAGTACACAAGCTTCGAGATTGTTAGTATGAGTGAAACTGTCAAGTTTGATATCGACGTCGTGTTGTCCATCACTTTGAATTTTCTATCCTTTCTTTCACATGCTAAAGATATGACCATCTCCAGGAGGACTCTTGAGGTATGTACAGTAAACACACACACTGATCTCTAAACTTGAGAGTTTTGTACTAAAATGTTATACACTATCTGGCAGTCCATCTATTTTCACCTGGAAATAAACAGACGGTCCAAATTTCATGGCTTGGCTCGTCTTCGTGCTACTATCTTCTTAAACACCTCTGCAGCGATGTTGCCAGTCATTCTTGAGGCATGCCCAAATCTCAAACACCTCACCTTGGTGATGATTCTTGCCTACTACTTTTGCAAGTTTTGCACATAGATTCTTAACTTTCCATTTACTCAACCTTTTGACCGTTGATGCAGGAACTGGTTCATCATTTTCTGGTGACGGAAGGGACAAGTAGACTTCTGAATCTATTCCCTCCTTCTTTGGTATCGTCCCTTGAATCTGTTGACATCGAAAGCCCCATTACTGATAAAGCAACGGAACTGGAGCTGGTTAGATACTTTTAGAGAACTCGACAAAACTCAAGAAGATTGTTCTACGTTTGAACCAGTCTTGTCTGAGGAAACACAAGCCGGGTCTGTTGAAACAACTCTTTGAATCCCGAGATGCTCTGGTTCGTGTCAGTTTGTCATTCTTTGACATCAGGATATTGAATTATACTTTAAAGTCTCAAGCTTTTTGTAACGTTCTAATTAATTTAAAATCTTATCGGCAAGTTTAAAATTAAAATGTTTAATCTCAGTTATTAATAGTCTATCTATATCTATCTATAATAATAAAGGAGAGTTTTTTATCTCCTTGGGGGAAAAAATGCCATGTGGCACTCTATTTTTAATAATTATTTTTTTTCAATCTATATTTAATATGTTTTGATGTTAATTATGAAAGACATTGGATTTTTAATTTTTTCCTCATACAAGCCCAAACGTTTATAACAGTGTTTTGAACCTGGTCCGGATCTGCGGTTGAACCGGTAAATCCGGTGACCCAATATAAATCGTGTTTGGCCTAAAATTTAAAAATCTGCAAAAACCCACAAAAACTCAATAAAGTCGAAACCGATACGGTTGCACCACTGGTTGAACCAACATATAGTTTTACTTTTTACTTTAAAAAATAGTTATGTTTTAAATTTGTTTTATAGATTTCCAATTAAAGAATAAGATCATATGATCATGTGGATTACAAAGCGAGTTTTGGATTGTTGAAGAAGAAGAACCCGGCGAGTTATAAATTTATTATTCACATTAGACATAAATATTTATGAATTTCATGTCTTGATTTTTTAGATGTCATAACTCTTATGTTACAATTTTTTAAAAAATAGTATAAACTATTTCTTAATATTTTGTGTCAAATGAAATAAAAATATAGAAACTAAAGTTAAGTATTTTCTAAATGTTCTTAAACATAAAATAGATACATATCCAAACTATTATTTAATGTTTAAAAAAGATTTAAAAATATTAACTTTAGTTTTATATATTATTTTCATAGCTAATATATTATTATATAATCTTGGTTTATAGTATTTCTTTGTATTTGATGTTGACGATGGAGTATAGAGTCTCTACGATTCTCCTTCTTTAACTAATCGACGAACCGCTCATATAATTAATCCAGAAATTCCACTCTTCCCACTCTCCTATTGAAAACTTCTTTAGTTCACGCCTTCTCAGCTTCATCGGCTATGCATGACGGTGTGAGAGCTCGGACGAGAATCCCTTTCCTTTTCCCAATTCAGATCATGTTGAATTCCGGTTTCATTGCTCGGAGTTGAAGACAACTGGTATAGAGATGTTGTTCAGACTAGGCTACAACAATTTTGGCAAGCTTGAAATATTAAGAAAAGGGTGAGATGTTGGGGTTGATATATTGTTGATTAATGGGAAGATACACGGTTTCTTATTTCAGTTTACCAATTAATGATCGTTTGCTTTTAAAAATAGTAGTTTTCTTACGCGTCATCCCTTTCTCGTGGTGTTCCTACACGCGCCAATCAACTTTCACATGCTTAACACCTTCAAACATCTCTTGAAAGAAAGCTCGATCTATGACTTTAGTATTTATGATGAAACTAGGAGCAACCCTAACTTCACATATGATGACTCTAATGCCATCTTATTCACAGAGCGATTCGTTTGTTGACTAGAAGAGACGACACACCGATCTTAATGGAGATTTCTAGGTACCGAAATTAAGACCTCCTCATGTCATTAGCCTACACAAAGACGATTTGCCAGTTCGTTTTCTTTTAAAAGTTTTACCAATAATATAATAACTTAACAAAATCCAAAGATAATAGCGACTTACTTCTTTTGGTTTGCGGGTATCATAAGAAAATTTTGGGTATTAAAACTATTTTCAACAAAGAGAACCAAAGCACTCACCTAATATGGCTAACTTAAAAATTCAAAGGTATATCTCAAATATCTTACTTTTATTAACTTTTTCAATTTAATATAACCGTAATCTTAATGTTTGGACATGAATAGTAGTGGAAGTCTTAGTAACTGCAAGGTATTAAGCGTTTGAATCAGTGTATTTGAAGGGCTCGCAATACTCCTTGATGAAAAGTATGACTGCCTTGGGTGTAGAACATATATATTAGATACTCACCAATTATTTTACCAAAGATTGACACTTCACCCTTATTTTTATATAGTTTATAAAATTTGAAACTTATTTTATCTTTCTATTATTTGGACTAAATATATCAGTACAAATTTGATATTTCATAATTATTTTAATAATTAATAATGTAAGTATGTTTTCTAAATAAAACATCAACTTTGTTTTATGTTTAAATTCCAACTAAATTAACTTTGTTACGACTATCCGTTGTACTTTTATTAAATTAATTAGTAACAACCACTTATGCTATTCCATTTTGAACTAAACAACTTCAAACAAAGTAATACACTACGCTAACCACTATAAAAAGATCGAAAATATCATTTTTAACATATTTTCATTTTCATATTTTTAACATATTTTCTTTACCAAGTGCATATAATAAATTATAAATTCATATAAAAATACAACATAATTAACGGGCCACAAATTTTAATACCACTAGTCTAATTATATAAAATTGAGTGAGGTTCACTTCCAGGGTATCCACGTAAGCTGCCAGCTCAGAAATTCGAGTGTTCCTGTTTTGACACGTGTCCCGTACGAACGAAACTCAGCGTTTCATTTAAATGTGTATCTTCGTGGGCTTTCTTCCTTTGGTGCATATTGGGCTCTGAATATGGCAGAACTTGGCAGAGTTCTTCGAGATCCTTCGTACGGGGGGCGCTTCCTCTTACACCGTTTTGTTACTCGCTCATTATGAACCTAAGCATGATCTCTGCCGACGTCGCGAATCAACTTCCTGTAACGTAATCTCCAGCTTCCTATATATCGAGATCGTAGATGGTGAGTTATCATTTGACCCATACGGTATACTGGCTCCACCTTACTCATATATTTTCATCATCCCCTCCGTCTTCAATGTCTTCTCGCCGGAGAGTTCTTCTTAAGGTTATCATCGTCGGCAGTAGCGGGTAAATTTCCCTTCTCTTCTCTTCGATTTTTTTTCTTCGTTATTAGATTTCTGGAGAAATGATTTGATGTGATTTTGATTTTGTCCCATTGATAAAAGAGATTCTGAATCCTTTGATTGTTTTCAGGGTTGGGAAGACATCGTTGATGAATCAGTACGTTTCAAAAACCAAACACAGTTACACAGATCTATAACTTTGATATAATCATGTTTTGATATGAAATTCGATTTTGGTTGGTTGAATGGTGTTTTGGCGATTTTATCACGACTTGGTCTTTGTCTTCCTCCTCCCGGTTCACATCAAGAAAGTCAACTCCAGAGCTCGGACTCAACCTGACCAAACCGCACTCATGCCGAGATTTCGAATGCAAAGGATCGATCTTTAGATATGATTCCAAACCCAGCAGTGTCTGTGGAGAACAATGGTGATTCAAAGCTGAGCACCTCTAATGGAGATAGACGTGTTTTGGATTATGAGAATGAGTTCTGGAAACAGCCTGATGGGCTAGGCTCAAGCCATGCCTTGATTTCAGCAATGAGTACAGGAGAGAGAGTAAGAGGATTGTTAGAGAGAGGAGAAAGTATCTGATGGTGGTTGTCTCTGGTGAGATGAACCAGCAGAAGAATTAGTTGTGGACGCAGTTGTGATTCCGAGGATCCTAGGTGCTGTTCTTTTCGTTCCAGTATTGCAAGTCAACCTCATCTGGGGAGACTAGAGGTAAAAGTTTAGCAACATCTAATAGATGGATCATAAGAGTGTTCTGAATGTTTTTTATTTTGCAGTGAATTTTCAGATATATTCGATTTAGAGATTCAAAAGTGTTTTAGCAAATGATGTGAAGATAGTTTCTTTGCTGCCAGCAAATAAAATAGTGACTAGACCAACAGAAGATGGTGGTATACCTTTCCATGCCTCTCTTCAATGAATCCGTTCACACTATCTAAAACGAGTAAGATCCATACATCATCATCTTTTGAGTAAGTCTCTTCTATGGTCTTACCAGATTGTTTCCTGTAGTTTAACAGGGATGGAGTTCTGCTTTTAAAGAGTTTGATTCAAGATTGTCCAGAGACCTACCCTCTGATCTCCAGAAGCTTAGTTGTAAGGTATGTTTCTGGTTCAGAAGCAAAAAAAAAAACTGTTTGTTTTTTTTTTCTCCTCCTCGGTTAACAAAATGTGTGTTTAGGTAGCATTTGAAGCACTGAAGTTCTCGCCAAGGGTTATGGAGATGGGGATGAAGCTTGCAGAGAGGATGAGGAGCAAAGGTCCTTACATTGTGCTTCATCTTTGGTTGGAAAAAGACGTGTGGGTGAGAACAGGCTGCCTTACTGGTCTGAGCTCAAAGTATGATGAGATTGCAAGAATAAAAGGGATTAAGCGGCCTGAGCTCTTAACAGCCAAGTCTAATAAGTTAAAACAACTATTTTGATCATATCTAAAGTTTAATAAATAAACTTTGTATTCATGTAGTTTGCTTTTTTAGATATAATTTTCAGTTATAAAAATGTAAAAATATGAGTAAAAATAATTTTAGTTTGTTCATCATGAATAAACAGAAAGCAAACTGTCGTGTACTTACCCATTTTATATTTGTATAATCTGTTCAGTGCATATATTAAAGATACAAGTAAAACCAAAAATATAATCTAATTTAACAAGGTGCGTTAGTGAGCTGCTTTCTTTACAATGTGTTAAGAGAGACATTGGTTTTCAGTTCTAAGCTTGTGTGTGTTTAGGCTGCTTAGAGCACTTGGTGCACTGAGAGACTCGAGGATCTACTGGGCGGGAAGAGAACCTCTTGGTGGAAAGGAAGCTTTGAAACCGTTGACAAGTGAATTCCCACATCTTTAAAACAAATACGACATTGCATTGCCTTATGAACTCAAACCTTTCGCAAAACGAGCTTCGATAATGGCAGCAAAGTGATGTGTTCATGGCATCTCACGGAGGAACATGGGCCGCACGATTCAGGTACACACTCACTTAACTTTTTGATTGGCTTACAAAAGGTCAATGTTTGTGGTTTATACCACACTTAAGACAAAGGTGTTGAACTGATCAAGTAAAATACCATAATATTAAAAGGTTTATAAGAAATTGTACATCTCAATCTTATTAGTTCAACCAAACAGTATGAACAACACATCATCCATAAATGATTTAATAACCAAAATTGTATATTTTCAACTCAAAACCAGATGAAAATTATAAATACTTATTTCAGTATAGCTCAGAAAAATAATATAACTAATAAAATTAGCTATACAAAAATATTTATATTTTAAATATTTAACAGAATTTTATTTAGAAAGAAAAATAAATTTGATAATCAATAATAGTATCAACATATATGTCACAAAGTTATAATTTTTTAAAAAATATTATGTTTACAAGGAAAGTAGAACAAGTACTAAGGACAAATATAATATTAAAAAATAAAAATAAAATAGCAAAAAACAATTTGTAACTATTAGTGAAAGTTAATAGAAATAATAATAATAGCATATATTATATTAATTTTTATGAATTATTTTTTTTTATTTTGTGTTCTCTAAAAATAGAGAATAATGAAGGTTATTGTTATTTTAATTCAAACCAAAATATTTATTAAATAGCAATTTGATCTTAGAATTCTTTTCATTAATTTTTGTTTATAATATCATTTTCTATAGTAATTTTAAATGCTTCAGAATTAATATAAGATAGTTTTATTAAAACTTCTACCAGAAATGGGCCGCCAGATATATCTATATAAAGAAGGTTTTCTCCTCTCAGCCACGTCACTAATTCCTCTTTCCCAAGCATGACACGTGTCCATACTTTGTTTATTTTAAACGCTTCGTTCTGCTTCAATTTGGGTTTAACGGGATTAACTGAATGGGCTTGAAACGTTTGTTACCTGGACTGGTGGAATCATTAGAAAGCCCCATAGTCACGCTTTATTTTCAAGATCATAACCTTTGATTTTACGGCTCGCCTACAAGAAAAAGGAAAAGATAGTTACGGCTCATGCTGTTCTTCAGCCTCATCTTTGATAAACTGACCTCGGATTTTTAGAAGGATTATGGGAAACAAAAATACACGGCATATCTCCGGATCGAGCTGCCGGTAGTGTCGTTTTCTCTGGATTTCTTCTTGATGGCAAAGGGAAACTGCAACCGTTACGGGATGCATCCAATCGTTGTCATTAAAGACCTTCTTCACTCCTTCTCCCCCACTCCTAACATGATTACTCATTCAAGGCATCATCCCTCTCTTCCAATCGGTGAAACTCCAGCTATAAAAGGTGAGCTTTCATCCCGAGAACATCATCCTTTCATTCCTCACAACCTAAAAAAATTTCTTTGAGCAGAATGCCAAATTCTTCTGTCCTCTTTGCTGACTTGAAAGCCGGTAGCAGTAACACCACCGTCAAAGTCCGTCTACACAGATTTTAGGAGGCCAAGAACTTGAAAAGAGGCGGTGAGCATGTGGTCCAGATTTTGGGAGGTCAGAAGTCGTTCTTCTTTTACGCTGTTTGGATATTTCTGTTTTAATCTAGGTGTTGGTATTGGATCCTCCTGTAGGTTCCTTTGTATCCTCCTATAGGTTCCTTTGTTTCCATTTGCAATCTTTCAAGACGGAACTGATGTAGACAAGTAGAGCTTCCACCTCATTTTCAAGAAAGCTTTCAGGTAATTTAACCTCACACTTCTTAATTTTGTTCTGTTTTTGCTATGTGCTCATACACGTTTTTCAATCTCTTTGTAGAGATTGATAGATGATGAGGTTGAGAAAGTTAGAGGCTTTGCTATCGATTCAAATATACTGTTTAGAGAATGGTTAAAGATATTGGAGCTGTCCTCCCTACAAGTTTTTTTCATTTTTGTTTTACACATCAGACATATAATGTGAAATCAGTGAGTGAATAACACTTTTTTATTGCAGATATCTGGTGCAAATGGCGGTTACATACAATACTGATGCATCCATTTTTGTCGCAAACTGATTCAGTGGTGACATCCAGCCACACAACTACAAATTTAAACTGTTATCTTAAAGCGTTGGATATGTATCTCATGCATTCATGTGTCTGTTGTGAGTTTTCTAGGCTGGTGATCTTTCTGCTTCAGCCTATAGACGCCCTCGAGGCTCCTTTGCTGCAGGAAGTACGAGATCTACAACTGTTTTACTTTTCCAAGTTGTGATTTCCGCAAATAGCCTTACAAACAGTTTTTAACAGGAAAATCTATTGATCCAACAAAGCAAGTAAAGCTTGGATTCATCACTGGGCTGGTGCCTCACGAAAAGTCTGTGGTGTTCGTGAGGATCCTATTTCAGCAAATGAGGCAACATCTTAATACGACAGTCTGAGTTTGTTGTTGATCCCAACTCTGGGGAGAAGGTTAACTTCTTATTTTCTACTCTTTAGCTTCCTAGATATTAAAATTGTAGCCTTTTTATATTGCAGGAGTTTGGCTGCTTTCAATGTATATAATTTTTCCCCCATAGGCTCATGCAAGTTAGAGTCTAAATTCTATATGCAGTTTATACGTTCCCATCTGCATATGTTTAAATTTGACATTGTTTCTGCCTCTATTGTTTTATTTGGTTTTGTTGATTTACCTAGCCAAGAATAGTTTTACATTGAATGCTGGCTTTTGCAGAAAAGATATATTTATACTGTTTTCCTCTACTGGAGTTTGACTTTTGATCGAAAATAATTTTCCTGACAGAGAAACGTGTTTTTGTTATCTTCTATTTGTGGAAAGTGCAAAAAGTAAAATTCTCAAGATATGTTAAGCTTTGGGGGTCAGTTGCTATCCTTTCAGTGAAGATCTTGGCAGACAAGCTCAAATGATGATTGAAGTATGTATTATCTCTTGATATATGATTGATTCTGGTGTTTTCCCTCTATCTCTTGATATATGTACAACCATTTTTAAGTTCTGAGCACGAGCGATAAATGATAACAACATCAAGCTGAAGTCGGTTCTTTTGTCTTTTTTTTTTTTTGTCAACCGGTTCTTTTGTCTAATAACCAAACAACAGACGATTTATTTATGAATATCCTATCTCAACTAAATAACGTCTCTAAATATGCATGTATTAGGTCGTCCAATATTGTATACTATAAATCAACTTCGCTATCCTACACACTCACTGCAAAACAACAGATTCCTCATAAATTTGACCTCAGGCAATCATCTTTGATCAAGGCCTATCATTTTTACAGAGTGCATCACCACTAACCAATAAAATTAAACTCAAATAACAATGAAATAAAGTCCTGCACCACTAAAATCAAATAGTCACTTTCATTGAGGATAAACTAAATATTTTTAAACATGTATAAAAATTTAAAATATTTTTTATTGTTTTTGTCAATTGATTACGGGCGGGTTTACCCTAGTTTTATATATTTAGAAATAGAAATCCAAAAGAAACTGACTCATATTGGACCAAAAGTTAACTATATCTAAATGTCAAAAGATCCAATCCCCTTCCACTGAAAGGAACCAACCTTAACCCTTAAATTTGAGGGAAGACGATTATTGGGATCAAATCAAAGATAAACAGTAGAGAAGTAGCTTCAAATGGAGAAGCTCTTTTATAAGTCCCAAAAGCGAAAGCGGTAAGCTCTTCTTCTCCTCCTTCGTTACACGCTCAATCCTGTGTGCAATGTTGAAGTTTCGATTTTTGTAATTATATTATCAGGTTAGGTGTCTCGTCTAGTTCTGTTCGAGAAGGAAAAGATTTGATAAGCTTATTACCTGAACCGTTGCTATGTCACATACTCTGCTTTCTCACCACTGAGCAAGCGGTTTGGACGAGTGTTTTGTCCTCTAGATGGAGACATCTCTGGAAATGGGTTCCTAGGTTAGAGCTAGACAGCTTTGATTTCCCAAACGACAAGGCATGTATTGAACACATCCACAAGTCTCTGGCTTTACAAGGCAAGCCCTACTTGCGTGAGTTCAAGCTGACCATTGACCACGATGTCTTTGATGGTGAGGCTTCTCTTTACGAGCCGTGTCTAGGCAGAGTCGATATACGGAAGCTTGAAACTTTCCAAATCAAGAATAAGTTAGGACGTGGTGGCTTTGATGACTTCCGGACACGTTTAACACTTTCTATGTGTGAAGCATTGGTCTGCTTAAAGCTCCATTTCGTTAGACTAAATGAGTTCGAGTCTCTTTCCTTGCCCTGTCTCAAGATCATGTTCTTGGAAGACGTTGTTCTTCCCAGCCGCCGCTGCTGCAGAGGCGCTGATCTCCTCCTCTCCGGTTCTTGAAGTCTTGAAGATATGCCTTAGTAAAGATGATTTTGTGGTAGCTTTACGTGTCTGCTCACCGTCGCTTAAGAGCTTCACTTTAAAACGAGTGGAACCTGTTTATCCTCGTGGACGTTCGGTTGTGATTGATGCCCCGAAACTTGAGTATCTGAGTCTCACAGATTTCTACCATTTCAGAAGCTTTGAGATAACCAGTATGGCTGAGTCTTTAAAGGTTGATATAGATGTCGAGTTTGAGCTGATGACTGATTACTTGTCGGAACAGAAGATCATCTACAATCTTCTCAGCAACTTTTCAGGTGTTAAAGTTATGACCATCTCATGGAGAACTCTGCTGGTATATTAACTCTTATGACAAGCTTTAAACTTTCCCATTATCATTTTTTTTTTCTTTCTCACTTTGTTTGTGCTCTTTCTCTTTGCTTACAGTTTATTCATAGTTCCCCTCAGACGAACTTTCTCCCCAAATTTCATGGCTTAACTCGTTTGCATGCCACTATGTGCTTAAACGCATCCACTGAACTATTGCCAATCCTTCTCAAGAGCTGCCCCAATCTGAAACACTTTACATTGGTAACTATTTTTGCTTTAAACTTTGCAAGTTCTGAGGTCTTTATTGTGTCGGTTTGTGTTTGCAGGAGTTGTTAATTCATTATCCAGAAGTGATAGCTAGACTCTCCACTGTGCTGCCTCCTTGTTTGGTATCGTCTCTTGAATCTGTTGAAATGGAAAGCCCGGTCACGGAGATAGCTACTGAACTGGATTTGGCTAGTTACTTTATGAAGAACTCTACAACACTCAAGAAGCTCGTTCTACGTTTGAATCAGTCTTCTACTGGAGAGAAACACAAGCCTGGTGTCTTGGACCAACTCATTGAATCTCCAAGACGCTCTAGTTTGTGTCAGTTCGAAGTTATTCCAGTGGTTCCAATCTCCGAATCATTCATAGCCTGATGGAGATGTCTATGTAAATTCCAATAGGTTCTGAAGCTGGATCTAAATATAAAATAAGTGTGTAAAAGTATGGCTTAAGACACAGCTTTAACCGTTTGTGTGAGATACCACTGGTATGGCTTAAGACTCCATTTCGTTTGGTTGAATGATTTCGAGTATCTCTGATATCATGCACTGGTTTGATTATAGGCTATTTGATATGTTATTACTTCCAAGACTATCAACTTAGAACATGATATTAGTGCTACTACTTCTAACGCTAATATCATTCTCTGGTTTGATTAATGACATAGAATCTATGCTTCTGTTTTACGTCACTTAAGAGCTTGACTCCACCACTTGTTGAGTTTGCCGTCAACAAGACGGTTGAAAAGTAGTTGTGATCAATAAGAGTGTTTTGGCAAATGGTAATGGTTGATATTTTAATGTGGACGTTGACTGGACCCATAACTTATTATGGGTATTGGGTAATGACTAAGAAATTTAAATACTATACTTAGTCAAGAATAAGTTAAAGCTGCAATATGCATCCAACTTTGACTAGAAAACAAGAAAGGTCAAAGATAACAAAGAGGGTTTCAGAAAAAAAGACGACGAGGTTTTCATCTTCAATCTCCGGCGAGTTACTTTCTCCATACTTCTACTTTACTCGGCTGATCTATGTAACTGCAAAAAAATTTTAGTTTAAACGATATGAGCATTGTGATCATTTGAATTTTTTTCAGGTCGTTTTCTCTCTGAAAGTCAAAGAAAAAGCTATGCAAGAAGGAAGAAGTGGAACAAGTGGTGAAGACAGGATAAGCATATTGCCTGAACCGTTGCTATGTCATATACTCACCTTTCTTAGCACCAAGGAATCTGTTAGGACAGGTGTCTTGTCGTCTAGATGGAGAGATCTCTGGCTATGGGTGCCTAGACTAGATTTGCACAAATCTGACTTCTCAGAGGACAACACCTGCGTGAGTTTCATTGACAAGTTTCTGAATTTCCGAGGTGAGTCCTACTTGCGTGGATTCAAGCTGAACACTGACAACGATGGTGATGAAGGTCCTTCGGTGGAGACATGCCTGATGAGAGTGGTTAACAAGTGTAAAATTCATCATTTCGAAATCGAGAATCACTTTGGTTTCTGCTTCCTTGAGATGCCTCTAGTCTTCTCAATGTGTGACACACTGGTTAGCTTGAAGCTCAGCTTCGTGATGATGAGTGACTACGACCAGTCTTATTCTTTACCGTGTCTCAAGACTCTGCACTTTGAAAAGGTTGTCTTCCCCAGAGATGAAGCTGCAGAGAGACTCATCTCGTCTTCCCCCGTTCTAAGGGAATTAAAAATGAGCCAGAGTAGATATGACTCTGTGCAAGTCTTACGCGTCCGCTCCAAGTCACTAAAGAGCTTCACTCTGGAACGGGCGGATACTGGTCGTGTTGAAAACAGTTTGGATACAGTTGTGATGGACACTCCGGGACTCGAGTATCTGAATCTCATAGATTACCAGTACACAAGCTTCGAGATTGTTAGTATGAGTGAAACTGTCAAGTTTGATATCGACGTCGTGTTGTCCATCACTTTGAATTTTCTATCCTTTCTTTCACATGCTAAAGATATGACCATCTCCAGGAGGACTCTTGAGGTATGTACAGTAAACACACACACTGATCTCTAAACTTGAGAGTTTTTACTTGAAAGTTGTTAACTTAAGCTTATCTAGCAGTTCATCTATTATCACCTGGAAATAAACAGACGTTCCAAGTTTCATGGCTTGGCTCGTCTTCGTGCTACTATCTTCTTAAACTCTTCTCCAGAGATGTTGCCAGTCATTCTTGAGGCATGCCCGAATCTCAAACACCTCACCTTGGTGATGATTCTTGCCTACTACTTTTGCAAGTTTTGCACATAGATTCTTAACTTTCCATTTACTCAACCTTTTGACCGTTGATGCAGGAACTGGTTCATGATTTTCTGGTGACAGAGGGGACAAGTAGACTTCTGAATCTACTGCCTCCTTCTTTGGTATCGTCCCTTGAATCCGTTGATATCGAAAGCCCAATCACGGATAAAGCAACGGAACTGGAGCTGGTTAGATACTTTCTAGAGAACTCAACAAAACTCAAGAAGCTTGTTCTACGTTTGAACCAGTCTTGTCTGAGGAAACACAAGCCGGGTCTGTTGAAACAACTCTTTGAATCCCCGAGATGCTCTGGTTTGTGTCAGTTTGTCATTCTTTGACATCAGGATATTGAATTATACTTTAAAGTCTCAAGCTTTTTTATACACCCTGAGTAAGTTAGTGATGTCTTGGTTCCAGTAATGAAAAAAAAACATTGATCTGAGATCGTCAAAGAGACCAACTTTCTTTATTCGTTTCAAGAGTCAAAGCAATCCTCAAACTGAAACTCAACGTTGCTTAAGAACTTGTTTGAATGAATAGTAACAATACTACTTGCAGAGAGATTGGAAAGCAATGAAACACACAGATAGAGAAAAAAAGATCACTTCATCTTCTGCTCAGTGAAGAGGACATGGCGGTTGACACGAGGATCGTACTTGCGGAACTCAAGCTTCTCAAGAAGACCCTTGCTACTCTTCCTCTTCACATAGAAGAATCCTGTTCCAGCTGCTGACACTAGACGGATGAACATGAACGTCTTCTTCCTCTTGTCCCCCATTTTTCTCACTCTTCAATACCACTAAAAACCATAAAATGATCACTATAACATCAACAAATCTCAATTTCGATACTTGCATTATCACACGACCAAAGAACCTAATAACAGTGCAATCACAAACCTTTAGAAAGAAGCAAACATAAACCCTAGATCATTCAATGCATCGATGAAATGGACCAGAAATTAAGAAACAAGCTTCCGCGAATCGCGAAATGAAACATTGAAATTCACAGGAGATCAAACACAGAGGTGAAGCAGTAGAAAACTTACCTATGACAGACGGACGGCGAACGAGACGGCGGTGATAAGGCGGCTGAGAGGGATCGGGAGTGAGAGGAAGTTTTTTTTTTTTTTTGGTCAAATGAGAGGAATCTAATAAACACTGATAATTAAAAGATCATTTTCTATTAAGGCCCATTAACGATGAGGCCCAATACAGCCCATTATTCTCTCAGCAACTCACCTGGTTCCGCTCTCTCTCTCTTTCTCTCTCCACCATTTCGCGTTTGTCAGTGGAGAACAAAGATCCAAATCAATCCGTTGAAAAGGTAACGATGTGATTCTGCTCTTAGATTCTAGTCTGGATCGTTTGATTTTTTTATTTTCCTTTTGGTTAACTGGGAAGATTGCGATTGATATAACCATCTCCCTTTGGATTCGGGTTTAGGGATTTCGAATTTTCCGAGCTATGTCGAGTGCGGTGGATGCGACGGGGAACCCGATCCCTACTTCCGCGGTGTTGACTGCGTCGGCGAAGCATATAGGTTTAAGATGTATGCCTGAGAACGTTGCGTTCCTCAAGTGCAAGAAGAACGATCCAAACCCCGAGAAGTGTCTCGACAAGGGTCGTGACGTCACTCGCTGCGTGCTTGGCTTGTAAGTATATCTTCAAAGCTCAGTTTTTGGGGTTTCTTTGGTTGATTTAGGGATTGATTGATTCTTTTAGTACGGAAAAGATTACTTCTTTCATTGAGCAAATGTGTCTGAACGTAGCTGCGCCAATGCTATTCTTAGCCAAGAGCATGAGGTCATTAGATAGTTTGGAACACTGTAGATTAACTAGTAACTGTTTGTTTATTGTTTAGAGTCCAGAAGAGCTATCTGTGCCATGCATTTTCGTGTTATGATATCCTTGAAACTGGCACACACCAAGTATTAGAGTAGCCTTTGTGTTCACTAGGCATGGTAGAAACAGATTCTACAATGCTTCTGTTCACAATGTCCTATTTATTTATTTTTCTCTAAGCTAAAGCTCGTAAAGAAGCCAACTGCTTCCCTTTGAATGCTGGTTTAATACTCCATTTTTGTTGTTTAGAAGTTGTTTACTCTTATATAACGATACAATGCTATGATTATAGGAATGATGAAATTATGAGCATACTATCAATCCTACTGTATTTCATTACATCAATCTGCATCAGCCAGACCGTAGATTAGTGATGTTGATTCCACATTGCGACATTATTTAGTTTTTGTTGATGGTTTGGTGAATGTTATAGGCTGAAGGATCTACACCAGAAGTGCCAAAAAGAGATGGATGACTATGTTGGGTGTATGTATTACTACACGAACGAGTTTGATCTGTGTAGGAAAGAGCAAGAAGCCTTCGAGAAAGTATGCCCCTTGAAGTGAGAAGAATCACAGGCTCTTGTCGTGTTTTTAATTTGTAATCTCTTAATAAAGAAAAATGTTCATTTTGAATGAGCTTTACTTTTTTTCTTTTGTTGTCATCACCTTTTTTTCACTCTCAAATGCTTTCGTAGCAAGTTATCAAAGACAAGAATATGACTCGGTTCTCATTGTTTGAAGGTTCTTTAATCAGCACAGAATGGATTTCCCGAGGAATAATCTGTGTTTATGAGCTTTATCAGTTACCTTACACAACAGTTGACGCTTCATGTGTTTATAAGAATCTTCATTCAGTTTCATCCAGACTTTGTCGAATGTTGTCATGGTGATAGGACAGAAGTCACAGAACTAAGGGTGGAGTGGAGTAAAATAGTATGAGTATTTTCTTTGAATGTTTTGAGAATAGTTTTTTGTTAAGCAATTAATGTTAATTTGACTTGAGTTTGATACGTTTATTATCTTTGTCACAAGCCCTACATTTATTGTTATGGCCATCATGGTTAAATGAACTGACAAGAAGAGTTCACCAGCCACCACCACCACTTAAAAGCAATGTTTTGAAAGGACCGGACAGACACCCGATGTAGCTCTTGGTTATTTGGTTGGACCGGTTCAACCGGTCAAACCGGTTTTCTATTTATGAAAAATTATATATATAATTATATATTTATATTACATGAACTTTACTTCTATATATAATATATATTCTCTTTCTTTTCTATAATTAACTAAATATAAATAATAACCATAAATTTAGCAAATGACAACTGAGTTATACTATGCTAAAATTTTATTTCTAACAATTTAGCAAATGACAAATGAGTTATGAGCAAATAATACCTTATAATTTTAAAAACATAGTCATTATTAAATATTTTGAATAAATAAATATTTTTAATTTAATCAACTGAAAATAATATCCGCATTGTGTGAGTCAAATTCTAGTTTTATTGATGCATGTTATATATTAGTGTTGTATGTTTTAGAAAACATTTTAATGATGCGCACGTTTAAAAATCTCCTTTGTTAAAATTATGCATCTCAAGGAAATCAACTATGTCCTATTTAATATATTTCATAAAGGTTTCTGAAGACAAACAATAAAATAGGAAGTTTAAATTCATTTAAACATATTTTATTAATGTAATCGAAAAGACAAGTAATAAATTAGGCATTTTTGTTTTAGGATATTTCATAAATGCAACTGAAAAGACAAACAAAAAATAGGAGTTTAATTAACTAAATAAGAACATTTTCAAATGAGTAATTTTTTTTAATATCAACACAATTTATATCCGAACTTTGTAGAATCCCTCATTGATTCTACATCGCACTGGAATTTAGAGGTAATTCGATGCTGGTGGATCCTCGGGATGCAAAACTTATAGAAAGTATACCACCGGGCGGACTCAACGGGTAGATAGAGATGGATGGCACTTTACAAAAATGGAAAATTTTCGTTAAATCGGGATATCGGGTAACGATCTACCCGGATAGAGATAGACCACCGCTATCGATTGGTCCTACGTGGATGTTTTAAAGGCTCACTCTTTGGAACATCTGGTTCCACCGAAATTAAAACATTTTCTATGGCAATTAATGAGCAGATGCATTGCAGGCGGAAGAATTTACAAGCAAGGGGATTAAAGGAGATATATGTTGTGTAAGATGTGAGTCGTGGAGGAATCGATAAATCATGTTTTTTAGAAGTTGTTTACTCTTATATAACGATACAATGCTATGATTATAGGAATGATGAAATTATGAGCATACTATCAATCCTACTGTATTTCATTACATCAATCTGCATCAGCCAGACCGTAGATTAGTGATGTTGATTCCACATTGCGACATTATTTAGTTTTTGTTGATGGTTTGGTGAATGTTATAGGCTGAAGGATCTACACCAGAAGTGCCAAAAAGAGATGGATGACTATGTTGGGTGTATGTATTACTACACGAACGAGTTTGATCTGTGTAGGAAAGAGCAAGAAGCCTTCGAGAAAGTATGCCCCTTGAAGTGAGAAGAATCACAGGCTCTTGTCGTGTTTTTAATTTGTAATCTCTTAATAAAGAAAAATGTTCATTTTTGAATGAGCTTTACTCTCTCTCTACTTTTTGTTGTTGTCATCACCTTTTTTTTTCACTCTCAAATGCTTTCGTAGCAAGTTATCAAAGACAAGAATATGACTCGGTTCTCATTGTTTGAAGGTTCTTTAATCAGCACAGAATGGATTTCCCGAGGAATAATCTGTGTTTATGAGCTTTATCAGTTACCTTACACAACAGTTGACGCTTCATGTGTTTATAAGAATCTTCATTCAGTTTCATCCAGACTTTGTCGAATGTTGTCATGGTGATAGGACAGAAGTCACAGAACTAAGGGTGGAGTGGAGTAAAATAGTATGAGTATTTTCTTTGAATGTTTTGAGAATAGTTTTTTTTGTTAAGCAATTAATGTTAATTTGACTTGAGTTTGATACGTTTATTATCTTTGTCACAAGCCCTACATTTATTGTTATGGCCATCATGGTTAAATGAACTGACAAGAAGAG
Organism: Brassica carinata; assembly: GCA_016771965.1. Lineage (NCBI taxonomy): Eukaryota > Viridiplantae > Streptophyta > Magnoliopsida > Brassicales > Brassicaceae > Brassica > Brassica carinata. The sequence goes on along the minus strand of CM028687.1, from coordinate 63,883,788 downwards.
TTCACCAGCCACCACCACCACTTAAAAGCAATGTTTTGAAAACGGACGGACACCCATTTCGGTGTAGCTCTTGGTTATTTGGTTGGACCGGTTCAACCGGTCAAACCAGTTTTCTATTTATGAAAAATTATATATATAATTATATATTTATATTACATGAACTTTACTTCTATATATAATATATATTCTCTTTCTTTTCTATAATTAACTAAATATAAATAATAAATATAAATCTAATTATATATAGTAAAAAAATTGAATAGTGAATACTATGTAAACTGAAAATGATAAAATCATATGATTTACAATTAAAATTATCATATTTATTTATTTTTACAAATAACATCTCAAATTTTATGAATATGGTAAAATAAAGCTAGTATATGAAAGTCAAAAATAGAATTTTCACATTGTTTCTTAAAAAAAAAATTAATTAAATAGTGATAGTTGAATACTAATTATACAATATTAAATTTTAGCTACTAATAATTAAAAATATTTAACTATATATTAATTTTTAAGAACCGGTTTTAAAATTGATCCGGGTCACCGGTTTGACCGGTTTTAGCCGGTTTACGGTTTTCATAAATCGGGTTTTAAACCGAACCGGATTCGGCTTCTTCAGCGAGTCACGGTCGGACCGGTTCGACCGGCCGGTCCGGTCCGGTTTTCAAAACACTGCTTAAAAGTCATTTTTCTCAGGATTTAATTCTTGGTGTACATTTTCAGTGTAGTATAGAGCTCTTCATAATGATGTAGGGTGTCTTAAAAAATTAGATGTTAAAAGGAATAAAAGGTCAATTTCTCTCTTGATCAACTCAATCCGTGTCGTTCATTTTGTATGTAAACTAGCATTTAAGGAATGAGATACTAGTTTACAAACTAGTTCATTTTGTATGTAAACTATATCCCTTCTCTATGAGTACATTTTATGAACAATACAGAGGAGATATCTGAATACTCTGAGAGCGCTAGAGGCTCTCGCTAATTGAATTACAGAAGTACCCCTGCCTTCTCGGGTTCTATATTAATGACGTGGCGTAATTGCTCTGTTGGGCCCTGTTATTTTCTTTTCTTTTCTATATTTTCTTTTCTATAATTAACTAAATATAAATAATAAATATAAATCTAATTATATATAGTAAAAAATTGAATAGTGAATACTATGTAAACGAAAATGATAAAATCATATGATTTACAATTAAAATTATCATATTTATTTATTTTCTCTAAGCTAAAGCTCGTAAAGAAGCCAACTGCTTCCCTTTGAATGCTGGTTTAATACTCCATTTTGTTGTTTAGAAGTTGTTTACTCTTATATAACGATACAATGCTATGATTATAGGAATGATGAAATTATGAGCATACTATCAATCCTACTGTATTTCATTACATCAATCTGCATCAGCCAGACCGTAGATTAGTGATGTTGATTCCACATTGCGACATTATTTAGTTTTTGTTGATGGTTTGGTGAATGTTATAGGCTGAAGGATCTACACCAGAAGTGCCAAAAAGAGATGGATGACTATGTTGGGTGTATGTATTACTACACGAACGAGTTTGATCTGTGTAGGAAAGAGCAAGAAGCCTTCGAGAAAGTATGCCCTTGAAGTGAGAAGAATCACAGGCTCTTGTCGTGTTTTTAATTTGTAATCTCTTAATAAAGAAAAATGTTCATTTTTGAATGAGCTTTACTCTCTCTCTACTTTTTGTTGTTGTCATCACCTTTTTTTTTCACTCTCAAATGCTTTCGTAGCAAGTTATCAAAGACAAGAATATGACTCGGTTCTCATTGTTTGAAGGTTCTTTAATCAGCACAGAATGGATTTCCCGAGGAATAATCTGTGTTTATGAGCTTTATCAGTTACCTTACACAACAGTTGACGCTTCATGTGTTTATAAGAATCTTCATTCAGTTTCATCCAGACTTTGTCGAATGTTGTCATGGTGATAGGACAGAAGTCACAGAACTAAGGGTGGAGTGGAGTAAAATAGTATGAGTATTTTCTTTGAATGTTTTGAGAATAGTTTTTTTTGTTAAGCAATTAATGTTAATTTGACTTGAGTTTGATACGTTTATTATCTTTGTCACAAGCCCTACATTTATTGTTATGGCCATCATGGTTAAATGAACTGACAAGAAGAGTTCACCAGCCACCACCACCACTTAAAAGCAATGTTTTGAAAACCGGACCGGACACCGACTCGGTGTAGCTACTGGTTGACTGGTTGGACCGGTTCAACCGGTCAAACCAGGTTTTCTATTTATGAAAAATTATATATATAATTATATATTTATATTACATGAACTTTACTTCTATATATAATATATATTCTCTTTCTTTTCTATAATTAACTAAATATAAATAATAAATATAAATCTAATTATATATAGTAAAAAAATTGAATAGTGAATACTATGTAAACTGAAAATGATAAAATCATATGATTTACAATTAAAATTATCATATTTATTTATTTTTACAAATAACATCTCAAATTTTATGAATATGGTAAAATAAAGCTAGTATATGAAAGTCAAAAAATAGAATTTTCACATTGTTTCTTAAAAAAAAAAAAATTAATTAAATAGTGATAGTTGAATACTAATTATACAATATTAAATTTTAGCTACTAATAATTAAAAATATTTAACTATATATTAATTTTTAAGAACCGGGTTTTAAAATTGATCCGGGTCACCGGTTTGACCGGTTTTTAGCCGGTTTTACCGGTTTTTCATAAATCCGGGTTTTAAAGAACGGATTCGGCTTCTTCGAGTCACGCAGTCGGACGGTTCGAGGCGGTCCGGTCCGGTTTCAAAACACTGCTTAAAAGTCATTTTTCTCAGGATTTAATTCTTGGTGTACATTTTCAGTGTAGTATAGAGCTCTTCATAATGATGTAGGGTGTCTTAAAAAAAATTAGATGTTAAAAAGGAATAAAAGGTCAATTTCTCTCTTGATCAACTCAATCCGTGTCGTTCATTTTGTATGTAAACTAGCATTTAAGGAATGAGATACTAGTTTACAAACTAGTTCATTTTGTACGTAAACTATATCCCTTCTCTATGAGTACATTTTATGAACAATACAGAGGAGATATCTGAATACTCTGAGAGCGCTAGAGGCTCTCGCTAATTGAATTACAGAAGTACCCCTGCCTTCTCGGGTTCTATATTAATGACGTGGCGTAATTGCTCTGTTGGGCCCTGTTATTTTCTTTCTTTTTCTATATTTTCTTTTCTTTCCTTTATTGAGTTTTTTCTGTTCTCTCTCGAAGAAGAGTGAGTGAGGATCAATCATTCAACAATGGCATCTCCAACACCAACGAGAATCTGGTTCCGTATATTGACCCTGATTTCTTTGATGGTGCTTCTGTTCTACGTCGGCCGACCTCTCTACTGGAAGATCTCCGCAACCATCCACGATATCCGCCACAACAAGCAATCCGTCAGAGAAGGTAACACTCCACACTTCCCCTCTCTATCTCTCCGATTGATTCTCTCATATATTTCCCTATTACGATCGGTGCTGTTTGGATTACAGGTATATCGCAGATCGTACAAGAGGCACAGAGATCGGTGGGATGGTACCACGACGAGTCGGATTCTGGCTTCTTAGAGGTTCATAACAAGAAATCTCGAGTCTCCGCCTCTCGGAAGCTTCTTTTCGCCGGAGATCAGTGAGAAAATTTTCACCTTTTGGTTTCTTCGAAATAATTTGTAGGATTGTGTCGGTTGTTCTTCTGTATGCATGTTTGTTCAGGTCGCCCCTACTTTACAAGAACAAGTTGTATACGTCGACGTTTCGGTAATTAGTATTCCGACAAGATAACATTCTACTACATGATGTTCTTAATAATGTAGATATGAAACTATATAAGAGAGCTTGTGTATTTTTGTTTGTATAAAGCTTTTGCTTCAAACTTACCAAAACTTGTTTACAGAGTAAGTGAAAGATAACAATGAAACAAATATTTGTGTTCAAAAAAAAAAAAACAATGAAACAAATATAATTCATACATAAAAGGATCACATCAACAATGGTTAAAAAAAAAGGATCACATCAACAAATAATAGTTTTTTTTTTTTTGTCTGAGATTGAAGAAAATAGAAAGAACACAACATCATGATCATAAATCAAATACATACACCATACTGTACAACATACTTGAAGCAACACTGAACCTAAAGATGTTTCACGAGTCGTTAGATGTTCCGAGAACAGTCTCCATGTGTCTATTAATATCGTTCAAATATCTTGTCGAGTTGTATTCTTCGTTATCCAATAGTTCTTCCGAGTAAGTCCTCTGCAGTTTTGAGTTTTGTCGTTGTCTTAGCTGGTCTAAGCTGCTCTTGTCTCCTCTCAGAATCTCCACAATCTGTATATACGTATCACACTTCATTAAATTGTTAAAGAAAATTGGTAACTAATTAAATCATGGAGCTGAATGTTTTATTTATGCATGCCTGATTCATGTGAGGCCGGTTCATTGAGGTTTGGTGTATACACAAGGACGCTACGAATACAAGACGGTCCAACTCTTCTAAGTCGTAGTCATCTCCCAAAACCGGATCAACAAGTTGTTTGATCTTGTTCTCTTTGATCAATGGCTTGGCCTGCAAGAACATAGCTAGGTCGCCCATGTTAGTAAATTCAAAGCAAAATAGATATCACAATCTATCCCTTAATCAATATCCAGGTCAAGGAAGTATGAAACAAGGATTCTATTTAGCTAGGGTTTGAGAGAGGGTCAGACAACACATACCCACATGACAAGGCTATGTTGTGAGCTGTCGAGGGCTTGTTTACCAGTAATGAGCTCAAGAAGCAGGACACCATAAGCATATACATCTGTTTTCTCATCTACAACCCCGTGCATAAAGAACTCCGGGGGAAGGTAGCTGATCCATGAAAACATACGAGACTATATGAGATAATATGAAACACAAGAGATATGTATATGATCTATAACAGTGAGAGATTCCAAACCCAAATGTTCCTTCTATTTTTGATACGGTATGGTGAGTCCATTGGTCTGGCAACCATTTAGCCAGCCCAAAATCAGATATCTAAGAAATAAATTAAAAAGGATATGAATCTAAATTCATTCTTGCCTCATGATCATAAATTGAAAAGCCTATAAATTAGCTTTCTCTTCATAATTACCTGAGCCTCAAAGTTCTCAGTGAGAAGGATGTTAGAAGCTTTGATGTCTTTATGAATGATCCTTCTCTGGCAACCTTCGTGGAGATAGTACAGTCCTTCTGCTGTTCCCGTCGCCACTTTGTATCTTATGCTCCAACTCAACTTCTCTTTCGCCTCTACAAAATGTTACAAGGATCTTAATTAAGTTTTCGAATCATCAAAGGTATGCAAACAAGACCTAGTATATACGTCACTTAAACATAATTTCATATAAATTTGCTTGTTTAATATTTGTCTAGAAGTTTCATATAGTTTTTAAAGACTGCTTTGAAAAACATTATTGAGAAAGAGATTTTATCACCGTAGAGCAAAGAAGCGAGGCTTCCGTTAGGAGATAGCTGAAGAACAAGATGCATTCCTCCTTCAACACAATATCCAATAAGCTTAGCTATGTTTGGATGGTCTACATGAACTATGATCCCTAACTCTGAAAGATAATCCATTGTCATCTCCTCCGCAGAACCTCTAGTCAGTTTCTTTATCGCCACTATTTGCCCATCTGCCATCTGTCCCTTATACACTTCCGCATATCCTCCCTCACCAATCAGATTCTCTGCCAAAATATCCATAACTTCCATGTTATAACGCTTCACATATAAACAAGTTGTTCTTACAAGATTAGCGTTCAGACCACGGCTGTAGCCATTGGTAGCGGTTTGAATATCTTGGAGGGAGTAGTTTCTCCAGGAGGGTTTGAAGCAGAACAAGTCACCAGTGTCAAGAGAGGTAGCAGGTAGAACAGGGACCATGTTGTCTCTTATGCGTTTGCTCTTACGTCTGGTCAGTTTAGGGACTCCTTTAGGTGTGTTGAATGGCATCGCGGATGATCCTTTCTTGAGCAAACGGACGAAGCGACCTCTCCATTGACCGCTAGTGAGGCCTACGTACGAATGGTGGTGGTGGGAATGGTGATGGGGTTCTGATGATGATGAGTCTGACGTGCTCACCAGGGGACATGATGTTCCGGATTCTATGCTTCTTAATAAGTCATCGTCTGATTCTGTTTTGTTGGGGTAGATTTTTATGTTTTCTTCATTTGAACAGAATGATTGTAAATCTGGTGCAGAGGAAAGAAATTTTTCATGAAATCTTTTAGCACAAGGAACAACCAAGTCAGTGGTATCTTTGTAACCTATTGACCTAATTATTAATTACCGTGAGAAGAGAAAGAATCAGAGAAGCCAGCTCGAGCTCTTCTTGTCGAGAGAGGACTTGCTTGTTTTCCACGATTCTCAACGTCTACATTGCTGCGAGATCACATGTTTGTATCAGGAAAAAAATGAGTTACGTTATAAATGAGATAACTTGCTAGACAAGGTACACAACCATTTGCAAATCTTGTTCTGCGAGCAACGTTATATAACAACATGTCTCTGAGGACAATTAAACTGTATCTCTAGATGTTTTGTAAGGAAATTTACCAGGAGGGAGACGAAGATGAGGTCGTCGTGGAAGCAAGAGTTTCTGGTGATTCTCTAACGCGTTCCATGGATTGGAGACAGAAGATGAGACAAGAAAAGGAAATAGAAGAAATGACTAAGGAAAGAGAAGAGAGAAAGACATGATCATTTTGGTTTAATCTTACACCCTTATCTTCTCTGTTGTTAAAACTGAAAATCCGCCTCTTCTCTTAGGGCCTTTTTCTTTTTTAATTTTAGATGAAACAAAAGTCCCTTCTTTTTCTTCGAAATAGAAAATTCCCAGAGATTATCCTCAATGCTTTGATCAACTTTTTAAATACTAAATTTAGAGTAACAAACTAATGTTTTCTCTAATTGTTGGAGATTGTTTTCATATTTTCCCATGCATACGAAAAGGCATTTTTCAAGTAAAAAAAAAAAAAAATTCAAAAGGATCCATATAAGAATGTTTTCACTCATGAGTTTCTCACAATAGTATTTCACAAAAGAAAATTAATAATTGTTACCTTTTAAGTGGATATTTATTTATTGAAACTATCGGAAAATGTTTATGAAATATTTTTTGTGTACAATTTTCAATTATTTAAAATATCTATTGGATAAAATAATTTTTTAAATTTGTGAGACATTATGATGAGAATTTTTCTTAATAACCCAAATACAAATGACTAAAAATGTTTCGTGGGTCGACGTCTTGTGGCAAACTCCATATCCGGACAACCCGACAAAATTTACCTGACGTCATTACCTTTTGACTTATCTACCTGTTGACCTTTTTAATATATAAGACCTTCTTCTTATATATACAGACGGGCTTGGGTTATAAAATAAAGCCCATTAAAATAAATAAAAATGCCCTGATTTTTTGTTAATAAAACTGCCCTGATTTGTTAATATCTGAATCTTCTTCCTCCACAACTGAACCCAAATTTTCGCCGCTGAAATGGAGAAAGCGAAGGAGAATCCCAAAACCGAGACGCGACCTTCTCCTCAGCCGAATCATCAAATGGATGCAGACGATGATGATGAGAACGTGAAACAGCTCAAAGAGTGTTCTTCTCTCTACTTGTCTTTACAGGTTCTTCTGTTTCCCCAGATCATCATCATCATCTCTTAGATTCCTCTGATCTTCCTTGTGTATCCCCCTAAATCGTTTTTTATTTTCTCCGATTTTTTTTTTTGCAGGATTGTCTCGTTGAAAGCAACAGGGACTGGAAGTCTTGCCAGAAACGTAAGTCTCTGTATCTCAAAATTCACTTAGCAAGTTAAGAGAACTAAGTTGGGTTGGTTATTACTTACTGTCTAGTTAATCTGTGTGAGGAACTGGGTAAGAAGAACTGATGTGTTGATTTGAATTGTTTTGCGTGAAAGAGAAAATAGAGTTTGAGCATAGTGTTGATAACGTTTTTTGTGTGTTGTGATTTGTTCCTTCCAAAGACGTTCAAGCTTTGAAGGCATGCCATGAAAGGAAAACCAAGAAATGACAAAGATGAGGAGTTAAAGGCAGATCTGATTGGGAAGTATTGAGTAGTTTACTTCTTATACAGAAACCATTCTATTACTTAATAATATCCTCTTATGTATAGGGCTTTGTGAAACGGCTTTCTAACGATTGTTCCTGACTCTGGTTGAGTTTTTGTTTCTGAGATTAATGGTTATTTCGCTGAAATAAAATAGCAATGGTATTATGCATTTCAGACAGCTTGGTTTTTCTTCTGCCTTGTTGAGTTTGGTTTGATCAGAGCCAGGTGATATCTCTGTTAGTTCCTCATTTTGATCCTTATTAATAGAAACTAGAAAGTGATAAGAAGGGAATAGGTGAATGGACAGACAGGACAGTGGAGAATAATTGCTCTTGTTGTACATTTTGTGTAGTTGTTGGTAGTTCCTATATTCTCGGTTAGTGGATTTTGTAAATCCCTGAACTCGTGTAACAACAAACTGAGAAGAGATTTAAGTTCATTTACTTCTGCATTTCTCTATATTTCTTTGAAATTGTTGATTGTCTATTGATTGATTAAGTGGTGGTTTTAAAGAGAGAAAACCCCATTTAGTAATAATCTGTTACAAAAGTGAAGTTTCAGAGTGGGAGTGGCTTTCACTGCTCAGAGAATATCTTAGTGCAGAAGTTACGAGAACGAGTTACGTTTTGCTACTGAACATAACGAGGTTGTGGTTTACTTTTAGCCAATAATTGTCATGTGCAAATTGTATTTTAGTATGTTGGGGGGGATAAGAGTTTTACATGCGCGATTATAATAACTATATAGCATTACTTTCTTTTTGTAAGGTCAGTCGCTAAACTGGCACATCACACATAAAATATCAGCGTGGGACTAATTAATTCCGACTTGAGACGTGTGCTTGCCAACACCAAATGTAACTGAAACCGAACAAAACATAACGAAATTTGGTTAAACAGAACTTATGTTGGCTGTAATTTCTCCTTTTCTACTTATGCCAAACCATGTATACTAAGGCTACTATATTCTAAGTAATTATTCTTCTTAGATATCACGGGATGATTGAATCAATTTGCAACCATATAAGTAAGAACAACTAAACCGTATATCAAATGTCTGAGAGAAGAAATTTAAATATTAAATTTATAAAAACAAACATAACAAAAGAAAGAAAGAAATAAAAGGAACAAACATTTTTACCCTCTCTCCTCCACTAAAAATCTACAACACTGAACCTCAAAATATGCTTAGGCGTGACATTGCCACATGTGCCAAGTGGGGGTGCATGATCATATGTTCCCACTTTATATCATTCCTTACCCAAGTCAACCAATCATTTCCATCCACGTCACCACCCTCCTTTTCTTTCTAATTAAAACCTAAAACCCATTTTTTGTCCTCTTCCGGCGATAACTATCTCCGGCGAGGTGTGAACGACTGAAAAACGACCGTCCCCGATCCCGGAAACTCATCCATAAGCCTGCTCCGACACTTCAATCCAAGCTTCTTCGCCAGCACACGCTCCACCCGCTTCGTCACCTCGTGGTCATAATCCTCGCCGCCGTAAGTGGTGGCGACGGAGACGCAATCCGGCCGGAAAACATCAATAGCGCGACTCAGCACCTCCGCGATATCTCCACGACCGTCGTCGTACAAAGACAACCCGCACTCGAAGCTCGCGTAGCTGAAACCGTCTTCAGGCGTGACGTGGATCGTCGAGTAACGGTCTCCGTCTACGCCGTTCATCGAGTAACCGCAAGGATCGAACGCGAAATCGCATACGAACGCGTTTTGGTTTATCGCGTCGATACCGCTCAGCCGCGTCATCTCTCTCCCGGCGGAATCGCTGTTTATTTTCTCGTCGCCTCTCCGTCTGAAGAAGCTCAGAGCGTTGACTCGGTCAAGCTCCGTCATGCAGACCTCGACGACCACGAGTGGCTCGTCAGGCTCCACGTCAGCGCTGGCCGTGAACACGTGCCATGCACGGGAGGGGTTATTAGACGGCGTCATGACGGAGGCTTTACGGTGACGGAGAGATTTCGGGAGGGAGTCTTCGACGATGGCGACTTCGTCTTCGAAGCTCGTGTGAGGGAAAGGCTGTGCTTTTGGGAATATGAAGCTTCCGCGTGAGTATCGGCACGCGCGTAGCGTGAGGTTGAGGGTACGCGCGAGGTGGATGAAGGGACGGATTGATTTGAGGAGCTGGGTGGTGCCGCATGTTTTGATGATGATTTTGGTTGGGTAGACGAAGAGGCTCGACTCGGAGAGGACGTAAGCGTCGAAGCTGTGGTTCGCTACGGCGGAGACCACCGTGCACTGCACTTGGGTTAAGACTTGGTCTAGTGATTCGAAGTCGATGAGACGGAGGCCCATTGGGTTCTTGTTGGTGTCGTCGTTGAAGAATCGAAGTTCGAGTCTTTTCTCGAAGCCCTCGAATCCAGACACTGCCATTGCAAAGGTCAGAAGGAGATGTGGGAACAAGACAGAACGGATGAAGTTGCAACTAGAACAGAACAGAGGAAACGAGTGTCTTTTTTTTTGTGTGTAGAGAGGGAGAAGAGAGAGGTAGTGGTGGATTAGTCAAGGAGAATTGGTATTTATAGGAGATGTTGTAGAGGATAGAGAAACAGGAGCATGCGGGGTTAAGAGACCAAGAAATCATCATTGCTGGCAATGATGAAACGAGAAAAGATGATGAGAGTTTGTGTTTGTTTTGTATGTATGTGTATGTATCTGTGAATCTGTGTGTAAGTGAGAGATCTAACTAGTGTGCGTTTCTGATTCTGTTCTGTTTTCTTGTGTTCTGTAGAGAGAAAGACCTATGGGTTATGACATGCGTTTCTGATTAGTTTTTGGGGTTAGATTGTCCTTGTTCATCATTTTCCATTAGGTGGTTTGTATTGTCTAATGTATGTGTCTCCGGAGTATTTCGTAATGCTGCCGGCTTTTGACTCTGGAGGAGGCTTGTCTCCTGCCGGCTTAATGTTCTTAACTCTGTATTCCACAATGTATAGTTCCATTAGTTGGTTTGTTAATCCTCGTGAAAAATATAGAACACAACGACATAATTATTATGTGATTTGACTGTAATCGAATTACGAAATGGATAAATTTGTCGGTTCTACATAATTTTTTTTTGCCAGCAATAACTAAGTTACTATGAACTAGTCATCAATTTTTAGAAATACTACAAACTAATTTTGCATTATTATGTTATCGGTGTAAAACTGTATAGAATCGCTAAGTCATTAATATAGTCTTTCCAAATGTTAATATCGCTTCGAAAGCTACTAATCATGTTATTTAAAGATTGGCAATATTTAACTGATATTTGAGAAAAGAAGAAGATGAAGATGACATAAATATTTTTCAGTAGTTTTGTCATGGCATCCAATTGACTATATGCGTTCAAAAATTTCAAGGTGAAAATAATTTACTCAAGGTAATCATTTTTGTTTCTGCCATCAAACAGAACTGTCAAACCATTGTACGTAAGTTCATGTCAAAAGATTAGCTAGCTAGCTATGGAACTTTGTTGGTGTGTGTGTGTAATAACCAAATCACATATATGTCCACTAAGAAAAGAACTGGGTCCAACCAAAAGGATGATATATAACCAATTGATGTAGGACCTTTTGTGAGAAGAGATTAACTGACTAAAGTTTGGCCACAAACTCATCTGAAAAAAGAGTCAACATTCAGTTTGTTCACAATAGAAGGTCAAACCTCTGACTAAAACTATCAAGTCAAGCAAAGTGAATAACGTGTCCAAAAAGGATAATCATAAGAATTTCGGAACAGACGATAAAGAGCATGACAGATATGAAGTCGAATCCGGATAATCTACATTAGACAATTATTCTAAACTCAAAACACTTTTGTCTGAACTTAAACTTAGGTTTATTTGTTATTGGAATTTCATGCAAAATCACATATAAACAATGCTATTCAGCTATAGTAGATTCAAAAAACCTATAGTTTCGACATGTATTAAGGCTCCCAAATTCTAACAAAAGAGAAGAACGTACTGAAAATTGTAAAATTTCTGAATCTTAAACACGTAGCAAAAAGAATGAATAATTGAATGTAGCAAGGAACCCTTTTTTTGGTTGGATAGAGAAATGATAAATCGTGTGCTATGTTGAAGATGATTTTGTTGGGCGCTAACTTTAGAAGGACTTTACTAAAGTTTGAATCATAAGTAGTACATTTTGTTGCATCAACATGAATCATTAAACATTTGCTCTTTGATTCATTTGACCACAACTTGCTCGGTCATATCCGAATGGGTATGTACATATATTAAATATAGCTAGGACCGCTAGAGTCTAGAGAGGGATTAAGACTGCTAAAACATAATAAATAAAGTTGGAACACATATACTTAGGGCAATGGTATTGGTGGGACTTACCCACAAGCCCTTAGCATTTTTTAATTAGGTTATATGTTAAGGGACCTAAGCTAAGGACATTAATAAATTTGGATGATTATTAGTGGGACTTTGATGGTCCCTTAGGTTATTATTTAATTTATTTATTTTTTAAAAAAAATAACATATAAAAAGAAGTTTAGAATAAAACATATGAAATAGAAGTTTAACATTAAAATTGAAATCTTAAGAAAATAACTAAGTTGAAAAAAAAAATACCAAACATCATAATTGAAAAAAACACACACACAAACATTTATTCCAATACAAATAGAAATTTACAAATTATATGTTATTTGGAAGATGTCCAAATTTAGCCCATATATTTTCGATCAAATCATTTTTTAAAAGTTGATGGACTTGTCTATTCGAACGCCGCTCGACGATCAATGTACTCATGATAGGTGACTCCATATTGACGGAAAATGTAGCCCCTCTTCGTTTGTTCAAATTCATCAACGTTGTCCCCGCCCTAATAATCGTTCATCTTCGACAATCATATTATGGAGTATGATACATGCTCTCATAATATTTCCTATTAATTCTTTCGACCAAATATTTGATGGATTTCTTACAACGGCAAACCTAGCTTGTAGGACTCCGAAAGCACGCTCGACATCTTTTCGCACAGATTCTTGTTTTTGAGCAAATAATGAATGCTTTTGACCTTGCGGTAGTCGGATAGATTGAATAAAAGTAGCCCATTTCGGATAAATACCATCCGTGAGATAATATGCCAAATGGTATGGATTACCATTAACATAGAAGTTAACTTGTGGCGCTATTCCGTTAATAATGTCATCAAAAACGGGTGATCGATCGAGAATATTAAGATCGTTCATAGTACCTGGAGCTCCAAAAAACGCGTGCCATATCCAGAGGTCATATGAAGCTACCGCCTCCAAGACAATAGTTGGTTTCTCGGTTCCTCGTGAATACATTCCTTTCCAAGCGGTGGGGCAATTCTTCCACTCCCAATGCATACAATCGATGCTTCCAACCATTCCTGGAAACCCACGTTCTTCTCCATTATGTAGTAGTCTTTGCAGATCCTCCGTGTGGGGCGTCTTAGGTATTCATCGCCGAACAAGTGGATTATTCCGGCGGTAAAATTGTGCAAACATCTTCGAGCTGTTGTTTCACCAATTCGGAGATATTCGTCAACTGTATCAGACCCACCACCATACGCCAACTGACGTATTGCTGCGGTACATTTTTGAAGCGGAGATAGACTAGGCCGTCCGGTTGCATCAACTCGCGGTTGAAAATATTCAACTTCTGTAGAGAGACGGAGCACAATACGCAAGAATAATGCCTTACTCATTCGAAACCGTCGCCGGAATACACTGTGCGGATATGTCGGAGTTTCGCTAAAATAATCATTCCAAAGCCTCTGATGGCCTTCCTCTCTGTATCTCTCGATAAAAACTCGTTTTTTTCGCTCTTTTGGTTTTGGATTGAAATCAATTTGTTCGAAAAATTCTTCAAATACGTCATCTAAATCATCATCATCTTCTTTGTGGTAATGATAATGGGAAGAAGAAGCCATTGACAATTTTTAGAAGAAAAAAAATGTGAAAGAAGATGAGACTTTCCACATTTGTAATGAGAGAAGACATCTCAATACTTATATGACAAAGAAGAAGTGTCTATGAATCCTCCCGTGAATGAATATTGGTATAAACTCTATAGTACATCTTGTGACTTATTGGTAGAAAGCAAAATAAACATGTGCCTTTGGATCATGTGACTTATTGGTACAAAGAAGAAATTTTTTGGCGATGAATATACATGCTTTTACCACAAAGAAGAGTTGTTTGGATGGTGTGAGTTATTGGTAAATCATGTGACTAATATTGTACGAGATTTTTTAACTCTAACTCCATCCAATTACAATTAGATGTTCAAATCCGAGATTATACATACATCCCATTACAACTACATCCGAGATTATACATACATCCCATTACAACTACATCCGAGCAAATTATCTAAACATTACGACTAACCCTATTACAACAACAAGAGCCAATAGTCCTATTACAAAGGACTCAAACCCATAACTAAAAGAAGATTTGTCCTTAGCCATTTGACCCACAATCTTCTCTAGTTTGCGTATCTTCTCCACAGTGTCATAGTCAGACAAAAGGGTTAGGCTCTCTACCTTCTCATCGAGCTGAAGCACGTGTAGGTCTCTGGCTCTCATCTCTTCCATCAGCGCGTCATCCCACCATTTGTAGATATGACATTCGCCGTCGTCTTTGTTAGCACAGGTGTAAAGTCTTCTCCCTAGGCCACATACGCAAACAACCTACATAAGCAAAATAGCACATACGGAAAGCAAAGCTAAAGAAGAGCAGTACATAGCATATACCTTGATCGTGGCTACGGGTAGACGTTTTTAGCAGTGGCTTAGCACCACAATAGCAAACCTGTGGGAAACCAAACTCAACCTCCGGTTGTGGAGGGTAGTGAACCTGTGAACTACGTTCCAAGCTCAACTCAGCTTGGTCACGTCGAATGAGATCCTCCGTCTCGCTGTAGTCATTTTCGTCATTGTTTCCAAACAATGACGACTCCTGTGATGGCTGCGAGTAGCTGTAACGTCCCATTTGTACTTAACCTGCATACAGTGTCGATATTTATATTAGATACACAACTTCAATTACAAAGAGCTATACAGAAAGATAGAGCAAACACATTAAAGGTCTCTGATTCATTTATAACAACCCATTTTAAGGGTTCCGGAACTACATAGACGTAACAAGAACATAAAGCAAACACAAAGATAGAGCAAACAAGAACATAGAGCTAAACAGACTTCTTCTTCTTAGTTTAATTTTAGAATAACTCGGCTAGGAGCTTATTCTTCACAGTTTCTTCCGCCTCACTCAATGGCTGAGCCTTGGCAAGGAGAGTGTCTAGAATTGCAAGCCTCGACAACCTCTCCTTCCTCACCAAATCGTCCTTCTTCATTTCATAAACGGTCGCAATCTCAGCAATAGACTTCCCTTTACCACTGAATCTTGAAGCTTTTGCAGCTTTGACACCTTCGGGCCTCCTCTCAACATCAACAAAGCCTTCAGTGGTACTAGTTTGGGAATTCATCTCCACATTCTTCCTTTTCGAAACGCCAGTAGCCTCGGGTGTGTTAAGGCTGAGCCACTTCTGTTCAAACCTCAACAAACACCAAGCATGTTCAAGTGTGAACTTGTGCTTTTGATCAGAGAAGAAAATATCATGCGCCTTCTTGAGCGTCCGTGTCACTCTCACCATCGCTAATTTGGCTCTGGCGCGGCGTATGAGGCCGCGAACTTGTTTACATCATCGTTAATTCTGTGCCACCTCTTCTGCAACAACCATGCTCTCTCACCATCCTCTCTTCCATGAGGACTCTCGAATAGTAAGCCGCAACCCGTTTCGAGCGCCCCGACCTCTGCTCATTTGCAACAATGGCGTCCTTGGAAGTGTTAAGCCAAGCACTGATCAACACCTCGTCATCTGCTGGATTCCATTTGCGTCTTGCCACGCGGGGAGGTGGTGTCTCTACTGCTTCTTCTTCACTTTGTTGTGAACTGAAAGCCGGAAAAGTCTGAGACTCTCCGAAGTTAACACTTCCATGAAAACTTCCATAAGGAAAGTTTTCATGGAAAACGCTACCTTGTTGATCGTGAAGCAGTCGGTGTAGCTAGAGGACTGGCTACGAAGATCTCGTGGATCCATAACAGTAAGAAAATGTAAGATAGAGCAATTAGAAAGACTACTGAGATGATAACAGAGAGAAAACCTAATAACAGATTTAAATAGGAGGAAGTGAAGATTATAAAGTAAAGTACATCACCATATTTATTGGCAAACTCCGAACAAGAACTGTCTTATCCGAACTTATTACACAAGTAAATAGCTACCAACTTTGTTTAAAACTAACTACACTCAGCCTACACTCAGCCTTTTGTCTAATTCCGAATAAAAAACCTATTGTCTTTCTTTAAAAACTAACTAAAGTAAAGGTTCACAACCCTAACTAAGCAGCAACGTCTTTAGTTTAAATCAAACCTATCTTACCAACAACATCAGAAACATAAATATAAATCTAACATTTATTCTTTCCAACCACAAAATGTAATACACAAGGCAGAGAAACAATCAGTTGTATGAATAAACATTAATCTATAAACATCGAAACTTGGCTAAAGCAAACCCTCATGATCAAATCTAATCAAGACATGTTACATATCAAACTCCAAAACCAGTTCATTCTCCAACTCCAAAACTAGTCATGTTCTTTCCCTTTATATATCATTTTTATAAACTAAATTTAGATACACATGACCACAAAGCTAATCTACCTTAACGAGAAAACATAAATTAACCGGGGAGGATGAAGAAACGCCATCTCTTTAAGTCTAAAACATAAATTTGAGAATGATCTTAGTTAGTTAGAATTTCAAGCTTTACAGATCTATACTGTTCACCAACGAAATAATCACACCATAGAAAGCTTTACAAATCTATACAAACTATAATATGTTGCCGAACCGTATAGCTTTACAAATCTATACAATCGTTCTAAAACAAATGCATCTATCTCTTTATTGCAACTTAATCGGAGATGAAAAACTAACCGTGTTAAAATTGGGACGATTCGCAGAGATTTTGGGGAGGATTGGTTCTCGTCGTATGGGAAGAGAAGTGAACCGATGTCGAATGAGCTTCGGAGGGAGATAAAGATCTCGGGATCAAACGACGACCAAAGCTTCCACCTCGCCAAGGGAGATAAAGAGATCTCCCACTCCAGTGAAAGAGAGAAAACGCAGGTTTGGATTTCGATTTGAAGAGACAGATTTGGAGATCAACGCTTCGCAATCGCCATCGCCATCGCCATCGCAACCGAGCTTTTGATTTTCTTTTTTGATTTCGATTTCTGATTTTTCGACGAGAAACAAAGCCGAACACACCGACCTCATCGCCCACTCCCGTGCCGCCACGTCGCTACGGGACGAGCCCATAGAGCCCTTTGTTTAGGCCCGTCCCACCCATTTTCATTTTGTTTTTCAATTATTTTCGACCCATAACAATGTTACGGGACGGGCTACGGGACCGCGATAAGCATGCCCTTAGTGAAAAGAGAAAATGAGTATAGTTATATCATATATGGATAAGATAGGAATTTAATCACGACAGACTAGTATTCATCAATAGTTGCTCGCCGACACCACTAGTTGGTGTGTTCAATCCCGATTTTGATAATGATACGTTCATTTTTATAGTTTTTGATTTTGAATAATAGTAGATGAAGTCCAACCTAATATGTTATGGAACGGTTTTATAGTTTGAGTTCGAATCCATCTTTAACCGATAATGTAATTATTTCCAAAGAAATCCAAGTTCAGTTATTAGTTTTTTTTTTTTTTGCTCTAGCTCTTCACACAATTCAAGTTATTGTGTGTATATACAACTTATTACATATTTAAATAAAATTTGGTACAATTTACATTAGTTTTTTTCTATAATTTTTGATTAGTTACATCCAAATGAAAACGGTGTCAAACTTATAAACGGGAAATTACCAAACAAAAACGATCAGGCGTGGCAATTTGATAATTATATTATTTATATAGTATTTTCCTTTTAAATTTTAATTACGGCTGAATGAATGAATGCTTTGTTACGCACCAAAAGTGCTCTTTCAACATCATTTCTAGCTTCCATGCAATTTTGTCTAACTGTGTGTCCGGCATTATCATTATCCATTATTTTACATGAATGTCGTTATATAATGTGTCAAAGTCATTCGATATGTATGTACATACACCACACGAGAGTATAAAACATACGCAAACTGAGTTGAGTTTACTTTGTTTTTTTTTTTTCTGAACATTGAGTTT
This sequence comes from Brassica carinata, assembly GCA_016771965.1. Lineage (NCBI taxonomy): Eukaryota > Viridiplantae > Streptophyta > Magnoliopsida > Brassicales > Brassicaceae > Brassica > Brassica carinata. The sequence goes on along the minus strand of CM028687.1, from coordinate 63,865,374 downwards.
ACTTTGTTCAGAGCCAACTTTGACTCGAATTGTTTATAACGGAACCAACATAGTTTGGAGTGAGTTGAAACAGAATAATAACTAACTGCTGACACCCAGATATATGTTAATTTCTTTAATTTTGGAGGAAGAATGAAGATCAATTACATTATATTTTCATATAAAACTTATTTTTCTTTTGGTAAAAAAAAAACAAATCTTATTAAAATTTTACCAAAATGGATAAATAAAAAAGACAAAACAAGGAGGAGAAGTTTAGGGGTAGGAAAGCAGTAAGCATTATGACCACAATCCCACAAGTAGAGAGCTGCACGCGCATCCACCAATTGTTTATTTCACTTATCTCTTCCATCACTCCCACACCTACACATTCTTATTTGTTAACCAAATAATTCATCAGATAATAAAAGGAATAGAATATTCCAACAATATCTTAGTTGCACAATAAACAATTTGAAAGATTACATATATGATATAACTAACCCCCTTTTGTTAAAAAAGAAGAAGATGTAAACTAACCCCTTATTTCAATTAGTTATGTAAAATGGAACTATATGCATAGTGGATCACTCCAAGCGTGCTAAATGAACTTAATTATCTCTATAACCTCTTAGATATGAAACAAAACAAATAATAACAAAAACGTATACACAAGATAGTGGGAAAGATCAGTGGGAGCACAGTTATATTAACCATACTTGTAAACCAAAATAAAAAATAAAAGAATTATCGCCAAACTCCCGAGAGTTCAAGCATGGCATATCTTAGTCTTAGATATATCAACATATGTTCTGGGTACAAGTCCTCTTCTCAACTTATGCTGTGGGTCATCAATTTGGAAGGAACAGTCAATGTGGAAAAGGGCTACATAGAAGAGGTGGGAATCTTACACCATCATTGGGAATGTGCCCTAGTTAGAAGACAAAAGAGGAAAATGGACTCCACAACTAACAAATCCATTTCTTAAGATAGTGACATGTGAACATGGTGGCCCTATTTAAGTCACTCCTCTGGGTGACAACTACACTTATGTTTGGTACGTTTGTTGTTTATTTGACATGTTATATGTCAAAGGATTATTTAAAATTATACATAAGTAGCTTCGGATGGTTTAAGTATGATTGTTAGTAGATTAAGAAAATAGTATATTAAATACATTCTCATTGGTCATCGATGTACTTGTATGTAAGGGTATAAAATAGGATATCAAATATTATATATATATATATATAGTTTAATACAAGCGAATTTAGACGTATTTTAAATCTAAAATTTTAATTAAAAACTTCAGTGCTTGCTTAAAGCTCACTTTAACTAAATATTACAGTATATTACTAAATGACTAATGGAACATAGACTGAAAATGAGAGTAGGGGAAGCTGGTGCTAATGAGGATAAATTGAGTGGTACTGTATCATGCGCACACAAGTTTATATCGAAGAATAATTAACCAAAGAGACCCACTATCTTTCGCATACCATATGCTAATTCATCACTATCTCATGTTGTGCTCCCAATAATCTTTCTCGTTTTCTTTTGTAGTAGCTTTCTTGTGAGGTTGTTGGGTACATATGAGGCAATTTATTATTCGATGCAAATCATTCCCCGTGCCTCTTATGCTATGTTTCTCTCTCCTTTATTATAAACATTACAATGATTATATCAAAATTTATTATGTTGAGAACTAGAAAAAAATAAGAAGAAGGAGAGGAAAGAATCTGATGGACCCTTATGGTTTCTCCACGCAAGAATGATTTCACTGAAAGGGGCTAATACATGCATGCATTATACTTTCGACTCCTGGACCAACACTTGCTTCATTACTTCAATCGCTGGTGTATAATTTTATTTTTAAAAAGTTGACACAATAATGAGACGTGCTGGCGTAAGCATGCATCATCTCTTTGGCATATTATGCAAATCAAACAAGACATTATTATATTTGACACATATGTAATGGATCGAGAGATTTGGTTCAGTCTTTGTTTTCTTAATAAGATAGCTGATGATGAGAAAAGGGCGAAGCATGGAGGCCATCATGTTCCCTCTTCCCCGAACTCTCTGTCCTCTTCAAAAGGTAACTGGTTCTATCTTTTTTATTTACTTCATGGACAGTTAGTACATTAGAATCATTCTATCTAAACTACTACTGCCTCTATATGACTATATAGCTTCTGACTTATTTCAAATCGCGGTATTTAATTTTTATTATAAATGTTAATCTTGGGTTTTCGTCTGTCAGAGTATAATATGGTGTGCCAAAAGAAAATCAACTTTGGATTTTGCAACGAGGAGTGTTGCTTCTAACGGGAGGATTATCAATATATCTTGGAACTATAAATTATATATGATGGATTGACTAATAATATGAAGTTTTTTTTTTTTTGAAAAGGGATTACTCAATGTTTTGAAAACCGGACCGGATACCGACTCGGTATAGTTACTGGTTGACTGGTTGGACCGGTTCAACCGGTCGAACCGGATTTTCTATCTATGAAACTTATATATATAATATATATTTATATTATATGAACTTTATTTCTACATATAATATATTCTCTATTTTTTTCTATAATTAACTAAATATAAAAAATAAACATAAATCTAACTGTATATATAATAAAATAAAACTGAATAGTGAATACTATTTAACTAAAATTAATAAAATCATATGATTTACAATTAAAATTATCATATTTATTTATTTTTACAACTAAATCTCAAATTTTATGAATATGGTAAAATAAAAATAGTATATGAAAGTCAAAAAATATATTTTTCACATTGTTTCTTAAGAAAATAAAAATCAATTAAATAATGATAGTTGAACACTAATTATAAAATATAAAATTTTAGCTAATAATAATTAAAAACACTTAATTATATGCTAATTTTTATGAACCGGGTTTTAAAATTGACCCGGGTCACCGGTTTTACCGGTTTTCAGCCGGTTTTACCGGTTTTTTACAAATCCGGGTTTTAAACTGAACCGGACTCGGCTTCTTCACCGAGTCACCGGCCGGTCCGGTCCGGTTTTCAAAACACTGGGATTACTAATATGAAGTTAATTAGTTTATTATAGTATTTTGTACATTTCTTACAAAAGAATCTTGGTTTGTTGCTGCATATAATTAGAAAAATAAACATATGCATGTATCTCTCATGATGACTTTTTGGTGCAGTGTTATGGAGTATTTATCATAGCTTTGGCTTGTGAGCTACTATTATATATATAGTGGTTAATGATCAACATACGAAACTCTTATTGTAGTGACAATCACAATGTCATGCGAATATCTACTCAAAACTTAAAGAGTTCAGAAGAACAATACATAATCATTAAATCAACTTAATTAGATGTTCTGTAGTTTTATTAATTAACGATGGTTGTATCACATGAACTTTTAGTTATACAAGTAACAAATCGCCTAGTTCCAATCGCTAGGGTTGGTTTCTTAATCAAAAATAGCATAGAAAAATAAAGAGAAACAGAAAAAGAAGATATATGGAAACCACATGCGACTGGGAGAGAAAATAGAGAGATTAGGGCAAATCCCGAAATAAGTTGTAGTTTCCATAAAAATTGCTACCGCTGGAACATGCAGTCAGGTTGCTCCGCACACTCGAGAACAGCCTTCAAGGTTGTTCCGCTTGTGAAAATCTCCAAATTGCATTCTTTCCGCCTCTTTTGCTCCAACTGGTACATTTCTCATACAATGCAACTCCAGACCTGTAAAGACTCAAAAACGGACTCGATAAATACTCTAGAAAATATTGTTGGAATGTGCCAAAAACACAACATATCAATGATTATGAGTGGGTCGTGATAACTTCAAAGAAACGGCTACATACAGAGATTGGAAACAATGATAAATTGATAATGAATTGGAAGAGTCGGAGCTTACGAAAAACATTGCGTTAGGATAGGTGAGTTGAAAATGGGTCACTTGACCGGAAATTACAAATTCTTTGGCCCATATGAGTTGGTCCATTTTCATGCTATATCCAGTTAAAAGATATGACGTGGAAAAATAATTGTTTCTGATTGGCTGATTATTTTAAACGATGTGGCAAAATAATTATTTCTGATTGGCTGATTATTTTAAACGATGTGGCATAGCTTAGAGAGTTTCATATCGCCCTTTTAGTATTGTAAGATATATATATATATAATTTATGATCTATTTTTTTTTAAATTCTCTTGATAGAATATAAGATTAATATATGTGACAAACCTTATTAGACATACTCATTTTCATATAGCAATTCTGAATATATTCCCACATCTCTTAAGACTGGGATGTTATTTTATTTGCATTTAACAGGAATTTATATTTTGAAGCAAAAAGGAGGAAGCTATATATATTGATGATGTTTTGAGGGGTATGAAGAATTTGATAGGGAAGGGGCACATTGATACGACAGTGTCTCCAAATCAGAAGCCCTAACTCCTATGCAATAAGAACATATGTTTGGGTTTTAGGGTTTCACTTTATAACTCTGTAAGGTAGACAAATCATAAGCATATGGTCTAAGAAAATATAGGGGGAGAGACCTTAGACACATATATATGCACTCTAGATATTGCATTTATTTGTTGCTATTGAGGAATAAATTCATTAGGTTTAATACAGATCTAACAAATCACAGATGAAAAAGATGACATTTGCTTGCGATACGTATACTAATATAATAGTAATTGTATTAATACTTGACGTATGACTCAAACCATTGTATCTCTTTCTTTTTGAACCATTGTATTATCTACATGAAGCATCTCAACAAAATTTATGCGCATATTTGTAATTCTACTTAGAAATTGCGAACACTTTATATTGTATTTTAACTGGAAAAGTCGATCTTGAATAAACTAAGAAGACCTATAATTTTTTACTGAAAAGAAAATAGAATAAAATAATGGAACCATTAAACGAAAAAATCAGTTTGTTATAATAATAAGAGACTGTAGCAATTTGTGTGACTGAGATACAGAAAGTAACACACATTTTTATACTACCTTTTCAAGTTTCTAGTGCTCAACAAAGTCGTTGTAGTATAGTGGTAAGTATTCCCGCCTGTCACGCGGGTGACCCGGGTTCGATCCCCGGCAACGGCGCTTAAATTTTTTTTCCTTGTAGATTTGCTTTCCAAAAATAAAAAATACTCGCTGCTAGAAGACGATGGCCCAACAATATTCGAAATGACGTTTAGTCTAGGCCTTATTATATTCACCCTTCTTCTGAATGTTCTGTCTGAAAATTGTAGTCTCTTTTCTTTTTAGGCTCTGGAAGAAGTTGAGAAGAATTTTTCTTCTCTAGGAGGAATGCTTTATGGAGAAGGTGAGGCTGAACCAAATGCTGATCAAGCTGTACAGTTAGCATTAGAGTTATGCAAAGAAGATGTTATCTCTCTTGTTATCCATAAGCTACACATTTTGGGGATGGCAAGTAAGTCAATCTGCTTTGTCAATCATAGACCCCTTGAGCTAACGTTGTAGGCAAGAAAATACTTACTGAATTGCTGGTCTATCTTGTTGAAGCAAAAAGGAGGAAGCTATATATATTGATGATGTTTTGAGGGGTATGAAGAATTTGATAGGAAGGGGCACATTGATACGACAGTGTCTCCAAATCAGAAGCCCTAACTCCTATGCAATAAGAACATATGTTTGGGTTTTAGGGTTTCACTTTATAACTCTGTAAGGTAGACAAATCATAAGCATATGGTCTAAGAAAATATAGGGGGAGAGACCTTAGACACATATATATGCACTCTAGATATTGCATTTATTTGTTGCTATTGAGGAATAAATTCATTAGGTTTAATACAGATCTAACAAATCACAGATGAAAAAGATGACATTTGCTTGCGATACGTATACTAATATAATAGTAATTGTATTAATACTTGACGTATGACTCAAACCATTGTATCTCTTTCTTTTTGAACCATTGTATTATCTACATGAAGCATCTCAACAAAATTTATGCGCATATTTGTAATTCTACTTAGAAATTGCGAACACTTTATATTGTATTTTAACTGGAAAAGTCGATCTTGAATAAACTAAGAAGACCTATAATTTTTTACTGAAAAGAAAATAGAATAAAATAATGGAACCATTAAACGAAAAAATCAGTTTGTTATAATAATAAGAGACTGTAGCAATTTGTGTGACTGAGATACAGAAAGTAACACACATTTTTATACTACCTTTTCAAGTTTCTAGTGCTCAACAAAGTCGTTGTAGTATAGTGGTAAGTATTCCCGCCTGTCACGCGGGTGACCCGGGTTCGATCCCCGGCAACGGCGCTTAAATTTTTTTTCCTTGTAGATTTGCTTTCCAAAAATAAAAAATACTCGCTGCTAGAAGACGATGGCCCAACAATATTCGAAATGACGTTTAGTCTAGGCCTTATTATATTCACCCTTCTTCTGAATGTTCTGTCTGAAAATTGTAGTCTCTTTTCTTTTTAGGCTCTGGAAGAAGTTGAGAAGAATTTTTCTTCTCTAGGAGGAATGCTTTATGGAGAAGGTGAGGCTGAACCAAATGCTGATCAAGCTGTACAGTTAGCATTAGAGTTATGCAAAGAAGATGTTATCTCTCTTGTTATCCATAAGCTACACATTTTGGGGATGGCAAGTAAGTCAATCTGCTTTGTCAATCATAGACCCCTTGAGCTAACGTTGTAGGCAAGAAAATACTTACTGAATTGCTGGTCTATCTTGTTGAAGCAAAAAAGTCGGCGAGATTTATTGCTGTGCGCAATTCTTTGAAGACCACTTTGAGTTGCTAGAATGTTTATGGTTATTTCAGTTCTTTGATATCTATGAAAGACTTTTAACATCATCAAACTATGTGACAAAGAAGGCCATCGCTGAAGGTTCTCTGTTCAACCCTCTTCTTGTTTGGTGGTATACTCATCTCTATATAACCTTTTAAACAATGTAGTTAACTATGAAACTATTCGTGGTTGATTTAGCTTCTCTCGGACTTTCTATTGGAGCCTCGAAATTTATCTAAGAAGTTCGTTATATGAAAGTGATGTTATCATGTTATGGTTGATGTTTCATTTGAGTAGGACTCAAGCAAGAATATTCAAAATATCCGCCTTCCTTATATTCAAGATAACATGTCTTGTGGATGAAGTTATTATCAGATTCTGAACATCAACTATTTGTGTGCTGACAGATCTCTTGTAGCCAATCCTAATACGCCAACAAGAAGTGAAGGATCATAACACACTATTGTCTTCGCTATTTTTGATCAGACATCTTCCGATTCCTCATCTTATGCAGTGCAGCATAAGTCCTATCAGAAAGCTTCAGACCTAAGGCCTTGAGCTCCTTAAACAGATCAACACCTTTCTCCACTTTATTCTCCTAGCAAAACCCTTGAACCAAAGCGTTATACGTGATTGAGTCAGGTGCCACTCCTGTTTCAGACATTCTCTCGAAAAACTCAAACGCCTGGTCAGCTCTTCCGTACGAGCACAGCCCCGTAATCATCGTATTGCAGCTGACCGTTGTTTCACCATACCCATTCCTAACCATCTCTCTGTAGAGTTCTTTTAGTAAGCACAACTTCGCCTCTTTTTAAATGCGCGTGTACCATCACATTGTAAGTGAACTCGTTAGGCCGCATCCCTTTCTCTACCATCATCTCAAACCACAGCTTCCTCGCGCTCCCGAACCATCCCATCTCACATAATCCGTGGATCATTGTCGTGTAGATGACTCTGTCAGGTGCAGCGTAGCCTCTCTCTTTGAGAGTGTTGAACACGCAAAACGCTTCCCGCTGCTTCTCGTTCCTACACAACTTCTTTATAACCTCCTGGTAGGTGTAAACACTCGGGAGATGGTTCCACGCAATCATGGTATGAAGAATCTCCGACATACAAGCGTAGTTCCCAACCTTACAGAAGCCGGAAATCAACTGAGCGTACACAGCGTGTCCTGGATCAAGCCCTTGTTTCAAAACCTTCTTGAGAAGCTCATAGGCTTCTGAAACCTCTCCACATTCACACAAAGCTTGAATCAAACACTGTATCCTCACAACATCAACCTCAGAGTAGTCTGCCATTTCCTGGTGAAACTCCCAGAACCGGTCGAGTCTCCTCGCTTTCACGCAACCTAGTAAACAGAGTTGCAGGCTGAAACTTCAGGGACAGTTCCAGTCTCTCTCAGTAGAGTATACACTTTGATGCCTTCGTCTACCAACCCGTCTTCACAAAGAAACTTCACGTATCGCTCCAGCAACGCTTCCTCCGGGTTAAAACCAGTGGAATCGAGAAAGGTTTTAGCAGCTGTTCTGTAATGACAACAGAGCACCAAAGAGAAGGTTTCAAGAGACAGGATCAGGCTTATAATAAAAGGTGGAGCAAAGCCATCGAAAGAACCAGAGAGAAAACATAACATTGCTGTTCTGTAACGCCAGCAGTTCTCGGAAAAAACAGAGGATCCGCGAAGTTAAACGACGGGAAATCAGATAACAGAGTTTCTTGCCATCTCCGTCTCTCTCTAATGATCGCAGAGACAGTTTTAGCCGTTTCCGTTTTGTGCAGATTCACTATCCAGAGAAGACTCGAGGGTTAGATTCCGTATCTGGGTATTAGAAGAGTGGTTCTGTCGAGCTCTGAGAGTGATCAGATACGACTGAACTCTACTCATGGGGAATCGCTCACTCAAATTCAAAGCTAGAAAGTTCAATACTTCACCGGAACCCTAGATTTTGATCCCCAATTGATTGGATCTTATCTTATGTAATCCAGCCATCCAGGAAACGAAAGAAAGGTTCTAGCTTTCTTCTCTATAAAAAAATGTTTTTTGTTTGGCTTAATGTAAAGTTTTAAACTTTTTTTTATTACAAAACATAACTAGTATCAGATCGTATTTTTGTCAACAAATGTAATAACGATATTAAAATTTAATTTTTGGTCTAAAGCTGTCAAGTTGACGGATAAAGAAAGGTTTGGGCTTTCGCTTCCTCTTCTTCTTCTCTCTCTCTCTCTATCTTTCTCGGTATCCATCTTCTTCGCCGAAAATCCCTAATCAATTTCTTCTCACCATACCATACAACAACCACCAATCTAATTCCCGCCAAAGAGAATGTCGACGGGTTGTGAGATGAATCCTCTTCGTGAATTGCAAGCGGCGCTAATCTGAAGAGTTTCTCGCAATCTCCGCCCTTTACAACCGGCTAAGCTTTTTCTTATCCGTCTTTTTTTTTGTGGTTCTTCCCTGCCGATTCGGTCGCTTCAACCAGAAATGGATAGGTAAAACTGTGGTTGATTTGGTCTTTCTCCCTCCCTTGAATCTCATTCTTGAGTTGTTGGATGTGTGTAGTTAGGTTTCAAAATGGTCTTCTCTGGGTCTGATAAAGCTCCTCTGTTTTTAGTTAAAGTTTCTACCTTTCTTGGATGATGATTGATTAGTTCTGTTATCTACAACCTTCCTTCATTGTGTCAGTGAATTAATGTGGTTTTGATTTTAACTCTTTGTGTGTGTGTGTGTGTGTTTGCTCTCCTTCGTTTGTTCAATTACAGTGCAGCTACTGAGCATAGCGGTTTCAACACCATGGTAACAAAAGCATATCCACTACGGATACTGAATCACAACACGGAAGAACATGGAAACTCAGGAGGAGGAGGAGCCGAGCCTTACGTGGGTCTAGAATTCGACACCGCAGAGGAAGCTCGCGAGTACTACAACGTCTACGCAGCGAGAACCGGTTTCAAAGCTAGGACCGGTCAGCTTTACAGATCGAGAACAGATGGAACCGTTTCTTCGAGGAGGTTTGTCTGCTCGAAAGAAGGTTTTCAGTTGAATTCGAGAACCGGATGCACTGCTTTCATCCGCGTCCAGAGAAGGGATACAGGGAAATGGGTTCTTGACCAGATCCAGAAAGAGCATAACCACGAGCTGGGAGGTGAAGCCCACGTCGAGGAGATGGCGAATACGACGCCACGTCCAGTGAGAGCTCCTGCTCCTACTAAGCTAGCTGCAACGGTGAATCAGCATAGGCCTAAGATGAAAGTTGTTGATGAGTCTGATAGAGAGCAGAGATCCTCTTCTAAGAGCTCTCTCAAACGCTTCAAAAGCGGTGAAGGAGAAGTGAGCAATGATGGTCATCATCCAAAGGCGGTTTCCGGTAGTGAGCCGTACGCAGGTTTGGAGTTTGGTTCGGCTAACGAAGCGTGTCAGTTCTATCAAGCCTATGCGGAAGTTGTGGGGTTTAGAGTTCGGATTGGTCAGCTGTTCCGGTCCAAAGTGGACAACTCGATCACTTCGAGAAGGTTTGTTTGTTCGAGAGAAGGGTTTCAGCATCCTTCGAGAATGGGCTGTGGAGCTTACATGAGGATCAAAAGACAAGACTCCGGTGGTTGGATCGTGGACCGGCTCAACAAAGATCATAACCACGACCTCGAACCGGGAAAGAAGAACCAAGACGGTATGAAAAAGATAACCGACGATGTGACAATGACGGGAGGGTTAGACTCCGTTGATCTCATCGAACTAAACAACAACAACAACAGCCACCACATCAAGAAAGCAGCTACATCATCACGAGAGAACAGGATCGGTAAAGAATGGTATCCTCTGCTTCTCGACTACTTCCAGTCCAAACAAACCGAAGACATGGGGTTCTTCTACGCCGTTGAGCTAGATGTTCATAGCGGAAGCTGCCTCAGCATGTTCTGGGCGGACAGCAGAGCGAGATTCGCTTGCAGTCAGTTCGGTGATGCGGTTGTGTTCGATACTTCGTACAGAAAAGGAAGCTACTCTGTTCCCTTTGCTACTTTCATCGGCTTTAACCACCACAGGCAGCCTGTGCTTCTCGGCTGCGGCATGGTCGCTGACGAGTCTAAGGAAGCTTTCTTGTGGCTGTTTCAGACGTGGCTTCGCGCCATGTCCGGTCGTCCTCCGAGGTCCATTGTTGCTGATCAAGACTTGCCTATAAAGCAAGCTTTGTCTCAGGTCTTTCCAGGGGCGCATCATAGGTACTCAGCTTGGCAGATGAGGGAGAAAGAACGGGAGAATCTAAGACCTTTCCCAAGCGAGTTCAAGTACGAGTACGAGAAGTGTATATACCAGACGCAGACTGTTGTGGAGTTTGACTCGGTTTGGAACACTCTCATCAACAAGTACGGTCTCAGAGACGACGTTTGGCTCAGAGAGATCTACGAGCACCGTGAGCATTGGGTTCCTGCGTATCTAAGAGCGAGTTTCTTCGCTGGAATACCAATCAACGGAGCCTTCGAGCCATTCTTTAGCGCTTCTTCTCTTGACGCTCTGACTCCTCTCAGAGAGTTCATCGGCAGATACGAGCAAGGACTCGAGCAGAGACGCGAAGAGGAAAGAAAAGAAGATTTCAACTCTTACAACTTGCAGCCGTTTCTGCAGACCAAGGAACCGGTGGAGGAACAGTGCAGGAGGCTCTACACGCTAACCGTCTTCAGAATCTTCCAGAACGAGCTCGTCCAGTCTTACAGCTACCTCTGCTTGAAGACCTACGAGGAAGGAGCGATGAGCAGGTTCTTGGTGAGGAAATGCGGGAACGAGAGTGAGAAACACGCGGTGACTTTCAACGCGACGAATCTGAACTCCAGCTGCAGCTGTCAGATGTTCGAGCACGAAGGGCTTTTGTGTAGGCATGTGTTGAAAGTGTTTAATCTGTTGGAAGTGAAAGAGCTTCCGTCTAGGTATATACTGCACCGATGGACCAAGAACGCGGAGTTTGGGTTCGTGCGTGATATGGAGTCAGGTGTGAGCTCTCAGGATCTTAAGGCGTTGATGGTTTGGAGTCTGAGAGAAGCTGCTTCTAAGTATATAGAGTTTGGGACTTCGTCTCTGGAGAAGTATAAGCTTGCTTATGAGATTATGCGCGAGGGTGGGAAGAAACTTTGTTGGCAGAGATGAGAAGCTCGGCTCTATAAAAATGTAAGATCAATCCTCTTAAGTTGCTGAAGTTTCTTGGGATTTGGTGTTGTTTATTGTTGCTAATGCTATAGGTGTTTTTGCTTTACTCTTTGAAGAATGTGAAGTCCTTCTTGTTCGACGTTCTAATGTTAACCCTTTCGGTAACTTCCGTCGCTGGCTGCAAGTGGTGGTGGTGGTGGAGTTGTGGTCATTGTCTTTTCCCAGTTGATAATCATCATTTTGCAATGGCAGCTTCTGGTGATTGTATTATCAGTGACATGTTTATTGTCTCTTGTGTGTTGTTTAATGTTCTAAGAAAGTGAGAACAGATCAGAAGTGTAGGGTTTTGGGTTGATTCTCGGATCATGTTTTAGAGAACCAAATATCGTTTGATCCTAGAAAGTTTAGAATGTAATATTAAATATCATTTTCAATCTCTTTTCTTCTCCTTCTCAGTGAGAAGTTCTCACTGATAGAAGAGCCTTGGTTATTTCTAAGTTGAAAATTTTAGAAATTTTAGGCTTCAATTGAGAGACATTTTTCTCAAAACCACTCAGAGATCATTCCTAATGTTACCAAGAGCTTAGATCCTATTGGATGTTATTTTTCTCTCTATAGGGATGATTGATTCTTTATGGCGAAAGAGCAAAGGTCAAAACATTCTCGATTCTTGCAAGATTTGGAACGTGCAACATCAGCCAAGGTTTGCAAACGTGCAAGCACGTGGAAACGTGAAAGCACTGGATGTGCTCTAATCGATACTTCAAGGGAGATTTTTTCTTAGGAAAGCTTCAAATCATGTATCCTACTTCTTCTCTATCTCGCGGATAGAGAAGTGCAAACGTGCAAACGTGCAAGCACGTGGAGACATTTTTTCTTAGGAAAGCTTCAAATCGATTTGGGAGATTCAAGAAAAGATGACACACTTACCACTCTCTCTCTCCATCATGGATCCTACTTCTTCTCTATCTCGCGGATATATGCATGATGTCTTCCCCAGTTTCTGCGGTCAAGACGTTCGCAAAACCTTTCTCAGCCATTTTCTTGAAGGCCTGAAAAGAGAAGGAATAAACACCTTCATAGACAATGGGATCATGAGGAGCGAGTCTATTAACTCCGAGCTCGTCAGAGCTATCAAGGAAGCAAGGATTGCTATCGTCATCCTATCAAAGAACTACGCCTCTTCAAGTTGGTGTCTGAACGAATTGCAGTTGATCATGGAGTGCAGGTCAGCTTTAGGACAGACTGTTATGACAATCTTCTACGAAGTGGATCCTTCGGATGTAAGAAAACAGACCGGAGATTTCGGGAAGGCACTTGTAATGGGAAGACAGAGGAAGAAAAACAGAGATGGAGACAAGCTTTGACTCAAGTTGCGGTTATTGCAGAGGAACATTCTGTTTCATGGTATCTCTTCTAACCAAATGTTCAAGAAATGCTAAGCTGTAACTAGACTGTAGAGTACTAGCCACCAGTGGTCTGAGCATTAACAAATTATTGATTTATTTTTTTATATATTCTACTTTTACATATATTTTAGTTTTTGGGTTTATAAATTACATGTACAAAAAATCAAACTTGACAAATCTGTGGATTTGCATCAGCTTAGATCAATTTATAACATTTTAGATTGGTTTAGACTAATTTTAATAAATTTAAAATATTTAATCCGATTAGATTAAATAAAATCGGATTTTAAGAAAATTGTTTCGGTTTGGTAGTCTATACCAATTTTTAGAACATTGCTTCTAACTAAATCTATTTCACCAGTTTTCGTGTGGATTAAGTATTGCTCTAACCGTCTTCTTTCAGGGCTAGTGAAGCTGAGATGATGTTGAAAATTGTCATGGATGTTTCTAACGAATTGCCATCAACGGATTTTGATCGGTTAGTTGGAATAGAAGCTCATGTGGCAAAGGTGAAATCTATGATGTGCTTAGAATCCGACGAGGTGAAGGTTATGGGGATATGGGGTCCTGCTGGTATTGGCAAAACCACTATAGCTAGAGCCTTATACAAAGAAGTATCGTGTAACTTCCAGCTCAAGTATTATAAGGAGAATGTCGAGGGAAAGTATAAGACGATCCAATTTGACAAGCATTACTTGCAAAACTATTTGGAAAACGAGATAAACTCTGGAGTTCTTGATCATAGAGACATGAAGATACCTGACTTACAAGAAGCAAAGTTTAGGCTAAAGCACCAGAGAGTCCTTCTCATTCTTGATGATATTGGTTGTGATGAGCTAAAAGCTTTGGGGAATCTAATTCAGGGTCTGAGGTTTGGAAGTAAGGTGATAGTGACGAGTGAAGATGTATATAAACTGAAAACTAACGGGATCAATCAGATACACAAAGTTGTTTTCCCTTCAAAGGAAGAGGCGTTGCAGATCTTCTCGTACTCTGCGTTTGGACAAAAGTCTCCACCAAGAAGTTACGTGGAGAAAGCTGTTCAAGTGGCTAAGTTTATCGCTCCTTTTCCACTTGGTCTCAAAGTCCTAGGTTCGTCTTTTCGTGGGAAGACCAAAGATGAGTGGATGGTGAAAGTGCCTACACTCAGAACCTATCTTGAGAATAACAAGGATATAGAGAAAGTGATTAGATTTGCCTTGGATGGTCTGTCTGATACACAAAAGAATACACTTCATGGGTTAGTTAGCTCCATGCGTTGCGGTAGGGACGTGAGCAATACATTCACCTTTCTGGAGAGTGTCTGGGACGTGGATGAAGACATGCAAACCCTATCTGACATGGCTCTCATCTCCAAAACCGGACATGGAGGAACCATGGTGCACTATTTGGTACGTCATTTGATAAGCAAGACTGGCCCTGGGTCTCGAATGAGTTATATCGAAACTTTTCTCACACAGTAATAGCTCAAGTCCATCATTGTAATGAAGCGTGTTAGACCATGTGACAAGGTTTTTAGCATGATAGATTTTTCATAAATTCATATAATGTGAGAAAAGACAATTGTGTTAGTGTAACTAAAACCTGCGGAGAGAGCAGCTTCTTGCAACTCTGTTACAAAATCAATAAGATGTTTTTATAATCTCTTGGTAACAACTTAAATCTTGTTCTTTCATTTCTTATTTGCATTGTAACAAAGCTCCTTTGAGCTATCTCTTTATCATTGTCATTAGAACAGAGGTAGGTCTATCAACATAGGGGCAGAAGCTTAAGAGTCAATAACTTTTTTTTTTGTTTGATATACAGACACTAATACTTCCTTAGTTTCAGATAACACCGTATACAATCAAGGTATATAATAGAAAAAAAATCAGACGAATAAAACAATCAACACACAATAGATTACACGATTACAAACTCTCTGTTTTGAGTAAACTGCACACTTGGAATAAGAAAACCAAACCAATATATATATATTTCTCTTTAAGTTTAGAAACTCAAACTCTTCCCGCATGAGGCCTTTCTCCGGCGACTGTTTCTCCAACTCCGACGTGGATGGCTCCGGTGCACAACAATTGAGTACCACTTACAATTATTGTCATCACTTCAAGAGTTCTCTGTCAAAAACAAAAAAACATATCAACTAATCAGTTATAAAGAAACATATTAATTTGTTTAAACTGCGAGACTGAGAGGAAAAGCTCACTAGATTGGCCTCAGTCCAGCCTATGTTGATCTCCTTACATGCCAATCTGCAGCAACACCAAACCGGTTAAGATTTGGTTTAAAATTTAACCGAACTAAGACCGGTTTTGATTAATCATAAACCGGATGGAGAGCTTGGTTTTTACCCCATGGCGAGGAGAGTGAGAGACCAGGAGATGAGAGAGGAAGCGGCGGCGGAGTGGAGATTCGGAGAGTCCCACTCAAGAACGTTCATGATTCCGGCGAGTGACGTCGCCATCCCGACGACTCCGGCGATCAGCGAGAATATTACGAAAAAGCCAGTGGCCATGTTCCCCACCGGGAAGTATATCGGGAAGATCTTCGCCGGAAGAGACAGCACCGACGCTGCAATAACCAGAAAAAAAAAGATTAAGTGGTCATTTATTCCTAAAATGTTGGAATGAATCTCTGCAAAAGTTAAAATCATTTTTTTTAATATTAGTTACCAGACTCTCGAGCTCTCTCGATGCCGTGATTAACAGCCCAGGAAGCGATGACGGTGACGACAAAATAGAGACCAAGATTCAGCAACAGAAGCATGAAAGCTGCCGACTTTGATCCTCCTGAAGCCATTATGATTCTCTGAGTTTTCCGACAAGAGATTAAAAGACTTCTAAGAAAACCTGACAATATCCTTTTGTCTTTATTTCTGTCTTGGGATAATCACGAGGTCTCTGTATGTCTGTGTATATATATTATTTATACAAGTTTTGTAGGAATTAGACTTTCTTCAGCTGAAAGCAATGTTTTAAATTCCTTACTTTGTCTTTCACTTTGGCCAAGGAATCAAATCCCAACCTTATTTTGCTGTCTTCTTCACAGAGGAAGAAGAAAAGAATTTAAGAAAATGACAAAAACATGAATCCTTTTCCCGTGTCAGACTGAAACATCTTTTGTTCGTTCTTTTTGCAAAACATTAAATCATATTTGAAGAACTAATGCAGAGCTCTGAGGATTATGGGTTGAGCGAGAGCGGTGAACTCTTTTCTTCTGTTTGACTCTAACCCACGTGTTCTTTTAACATGGGTCGTCTTTGACGTTCTTCCATGTCAACTCGTCAAGTGGATATACAAACAAAAAATAATAATTAAATCAATGGCCCAATAAGACCCAAGATATGTGAATTAGCAAGCTTCCTAAATTTTCACATTATATGAATTTTCCAATTCTTTTCGTGCACATCATAATGATTTTGAATATTTATATAATGATTAACTGGCCAACCGTGTTCCTAATAACTTGAATCAAAACCTCATATAATCATATCATCATCACCACTTTTCCTTCATTCTCTTCCTCTTACCTTTTCGTTTCCACCGACGTCATCGATCTACCCCGGAGACTCTCGCCGATTATCAAAATCTCCGGTTTCGTCTCTTCGTGATCTCTTTCAAAAACCCCTTTCTGTTTCCAGATTCAAAGTCTTTGATTTTTCCTCTACAATCCTTCCCGAGGAAACCTCAATCGAAGAAGATCTCTTCCGTTTCTTCAAAACCAACCCCTCAATTGATTTTCACGCTCCCGTCTCGTTGATGAACAACACAGCTAGGGTCTGCGGTGGTGAGATTCCCAAATCTCCGGCGAAACCTCTCACCTCGCCGCCTCTCACCGCATCAACCTCCCTCACGGAAACCGTCAACGGCTTCCACGAATTCAAAATCAGCGGCTACTCTCTCACCAAAGGCGTCGGGGTCGGCAAATACGTCGCATCCGACACCTTCGCCGTCGGCGGTTACTCCTGGGCCGTCTACTTCTACCCGGACGGGAAGAGTCCAGAGGATGACTCGTCTTACGTGTCTCTGTTCATCGCCCTGGCGAGCGAGGGAGCTGATGTGAGGGCCTTGTTCGAGCTCACGCTCGTTGATCAGAGTGGGAATGGGAAGCACAAGGTTCATAGCCATTTCGGAAGAGTGCTCGAGAGCGGACCTTATACTCTCAAGTATCGTGGAAGCATGTGGTGAGTTAACTCTGTCTTCTCTTCTCTCTGTTCCTGTAAAGGTTCAAGCTTTCAATAAAAAGAACACCTTTTTGAGTGGTTTGTGTTGTTTCAATGTTAACAGTGTTTGTCTTGTTTGGTTTTAGGGGATACAAGCGGTTTTTCAGGAGGACGAGTTTAGAGACATCAGATTATTTGAAGGACGATAGTCTCTTGGTTCGGTGCCGTGTTGGTGTGGTGAAGTCTTGCACCGAGGGACCAAGGGATTACAATATTTGTGTACCGGTTTCTGACTTGGGTCAACAGTTTGGGAATCTTTTGGAAAGTGGGAAAGGTTGCGATGTTACTTTTGAAGTCGATGGAGATACATTCTCTGCTCACAAGCTGGTGCTTGCAACGCGTTCACCGGTTTTCAGAGCGCAGCTTTTTGGCCCGTTGAGAGATAGGAATACAGACCGTATAGTGATAGAAGACGTGGAGGCCCCCATTTTTAAGGTACTTTCTTTGATTCTCTTTCTGGGTTTTACATATGTTAAGAGTCTTGGAATGTGTAAGTTGATTAGATATCTCAATAGTCAAAGAGTCTTACAAGGTCTTATAGGAAGAGATAGGTTTCTTGGTTTCTTGCCTTTTTTTCCGGGTGAGTGATTGTGGTGTCATACAGGATGTTCTGTTCAAGAATGTACCATCCGGGATCTTCTCCTGGGGCGCTACTCCTGTTGTCGAGTTTCCTCACCCGGGATAAGGTTCTTTCTTTCTGCTTCTCTTCCTTGTTGGTTGCATAAAAGTATTTTCCTCTTATTCCTATCAGTATCAGATGATCTGTCTGGTTTAGACTAATGAGTAAATGAAATACTTGGCATATTAATGGACACATGACTGCCACGATAGGTTTTGTGATGTAATGAATCTATATTTGTTTTCCTTTGTCAGGTCCTATAAGCCGCTTATAGGGTTACTAGTCTTTGCTTTAGGTTCAGATCCTAACTCATGGTAGTTTTATTGTCACTATATGCCCTGACACAAACTCCTTGTTTCCCGATGTTGTTTTATTGCTCTTGTGCAGGTTTTGCTTCATTTTATCTACTGGGACGAATTGCCTGATATGCGAGAGTTATTAGGCACAGATTCTAAATCAGCTTCTACTCTTGTGGCTCAGCATCTGCTTGCAGCGGCAGACCGTTTTGCTCTTGAGCGGCTTAAAGCTATCTGCGAGTCAAAACTTTGTGAAGGAATCACCATAAACACGGTTGCAACCACCTTGGCCCTAGCGGAGCAGCACCATTGTTTCCAGCTAAAATCAGTCTGTCTCAAATTCGTCGCCATGCCAGAGAACTTGAAAGGTAAACAAAAAGATTATCATTATTTTTGCTGTGAAATCTTTCTGAGTCAGCTCTCATGTAATAAGGCTTACGTTATTTTTCCTCTCTTCTTTTATCAGCTGTGATGCAAACAGATGGGTTTGATTATCTGAAAAGGAGCTGCCCATCTCTACTAACTGAACTATTGAAGTATTTGGCGAGGCTTAGGGAACACTCTGGAACTGCACCAGGACATCCAAAAGATATATTTGCTGATGGTTGTGATGCCAATGGAAGAAGAGTGAAGCAACGGTTACATTGAACAGAATTGTGCATTGTATAATCTCTGTTAAAAGATAATGGCTGATCTGAAACTATCTGATCCAGCAAGAACGATGAATTTTCTTCAATGCTTTGTTCTATAATCAAAGATCCAATGAAATTTGGTTACTAATCTTGGTGTTTTTCTCTTTCTCATCGATGATACATTAATTCTTTCAAGGGAATATAGCAAGTGATACAACATTGAAAGAGAGGTTGCTTTAATAAAACAAAGAACATGGCAGGATCTTGTTTCTCACCCTTCTTAAGCCAAGTCTCTCCCTAAGACGTTTCTAGCCCCAAAACATCATCTTAGTACCAGCGACTCACTGCAGTATCTTGTGCCGCAGCCACTTTCTGTGGTATATACTGAGGGTTTTGTTTTAATCCGCTTGTACCTTCGGCTTCTTCATCTCCTCTGTTGCTTTTGCAAGGTTGAGGAGTTCTCTTTGGGTATTGGGCCGCACCAGCTGGGTTTCTGACCATCCTGCGCTGTTGTTGTACAAGAGCTTCGACTCCTGTGGCATGCGCCGCAGTTATTATAGCGTAACACTGACCCAACTACTTTTTCAGGCCTAGCTACTGCAGCACCTGCTTCATTACAACAAGGTATATGCTCAGAATCTGTTAATAACACTCCAAGATACGAGTTTCCTTAGCCGAGACAAAACAAGAATGCTTGTACTGGTTGATGATTATCACGATGAATAGAACCATACTGTATTTAACAATTTTGAAATTTCTGAAGGCATGTGACCACTCAACATCGTTCTATTACAATAATCGAGTCCCTCCTTCAGAATCCAAGTTTTTATTACATTCGCTCACAACATAAAATATAGCGAAGATCATTTATTTACAAAGAGAAAATCGGAATGTGACCTCCGGCGACGGGACAACCCAGGCTGACCAAACTTAACAAGTATAAACCTGCCATCAAAGAACTAAACGAAAAAAAAAAAAACGGTATCAACAACAATGTCATGTTATATCTTATACGTGTTCAAGAATCAAAACAAAACAGGAATCAATCAACTAAAAGCATGGGAACATGTTTATTTGAATTTCAAAGAAGGCTTTTATACCTTTCCGTTCATAGCTTCCACAGCCAACTGTGCATCATCTCTTTTGGTAAACCAAACATAGCCATACCCTAGTGACTGCCGAGTCCTTTCGTTTGCGATGATTTTTACTGCCAATGAAAAACGGTAAGAAAATAAGATCGTGCTGGCTTCTAGACTGTTTTTTTTTTAAAACCAAGTTAACCTAATGATTGATATTCTTATTGCTACATCTGCAGAGGTCAGTTCCAAATTTTGAATCATGAGAGAGTTATAAAGAACTCCTTCTTTAATAGTAGCGTAGCAATTCAGGATTCGCTCACTTGTTCTCTTTTTAAAGAAGATAAACAGAAAACGTTTTTTTATTCTTCTTCTCTCCAGTATGAACTTATTCAGCTTCAATCTTATTAGCCTAGCAACTGTTTAAGAACGTAACCTATTGACTATATTCAATGCTATTTTATATACTCACTGCACACTAATCCTATTGGAAGCTCAAAATGTGACAGAGAGAGAGAGAGAGAGGGTCACCATGGGTAACATCTCCAAACTCCGAGAAGACCTTCTTCAAACGCCCTTCACTCACTGAATCCGCAAGCCCTGTAGATTACATCTGAGCTGATAAAGGATTCAACTACTTCTTACAAACCTAAGGCATATGATGAACAGATTTCGAAAAATTGAAGATAATCAAATCGAAAGTACCCTTCACGAAGATCGACGAGATAGAAGTAGAGGGAGAAGAAGATGATTCTCTGGCTCCGTCTTCCGGAAAAGCTCCAGTGACGCAGCTGATTGTCCGGGGATTGCTTCTCGCCGTATGAGATAACGAAACCAGAGGATATCTGGGAGTTTTGGCCGTCGGGATAGTAAGTTCTTTCGGATTTCGAGATACTCCGACGAATTGAAGTTTATGGAACGGAGACTGTAGAGTTGGGAGTGAGGTAGACTGAGACAGTGCCATCTCCGCCGAAGTTCGTCGCCGGCGAGAAACCCTCGAGCTGAGTCTTGAGCTACTAAACTAACTTCAGTTTTTTTTTTTTCTTCGCTTTTTTTTACTTTGGGCCTAACTTTCGGCCCAGTAATATAGTCGTTAGCCTCTCCATCATGATTTTTGGATCCTCCAGTAACGCGGGGGTGATGGCGCGTGATTTCATTCGCTGAATTCTCATTTCTCATCAGTCGTCTCGAATTCGAAATCGAAACGAATCTGATAACCGCCGCACGGTCTCTGTTGAAAAGACGAAGATGTCTCTCTCCATGTCCTCCTCTTCCGCTGCTGCGGCGGCGTCGGTGTCTACACCGAAGTCATCGTCTTCTCCGGCGGCAGCTTCGTCGACCACGTCCTGCTTCTCCGGAATCGTTCGCGGCCGCGGCGACAAACCCAACCCCGCGAAGCTATCGAAAAGCGCGTCCGCGACGGGAATCGGAAGCGGGGATTACGGTGGACCCATCAAAGGGAAGAACCAATTCCGCGGTGTTTTGTTCAAATACGGTCCAAAATCAATTCAGGTTCCCTTTTGATTTCCTTTTATTTTGAGTTAATTCGATGCAAAAGGAGACGACTTTGTTCATCTGAAGCTTGTCTGAGACTTTGAATTAGTCCTTTGTTTGCTGATCATGATCATGTTAACGATCATTTTAGTTTTTATGTAACCTTGATGGTTAAACAATGAGGTGTTAAGTCAATGTTTCAAACGAATGTGAGATCTCAATTCCAGGTTTTGCATCAAATTGAGTGATTTTAGTTGACCACTTATTGCAGTAGATGATCAGAGTTAACAAAGATGGTCCCTTTCTGAAATTTCAGAATGATTCTTGCCCAAACCTGTAGATTTATGTTTGTGAATGTTTATGGTTACTGGCAGTAACAGCTTGCTTGTCTTCGCTACATGTATCTCTTCAGGTGGCTTTTAAGACTGGGGAGTATAAACAACAAGTGATATTTATTGGTGGATTAACCGATGGGCTTTTAGCTA
Organism: Brassica carinata; assembly: GCA_016771965.1. Lineage (NCBI taxonomy): Eukaryota > Viridiplantae > Streptophyta > Magnoliopsida > Brassicales > Brassicaceae > Brassica > Brassica carinata. Next base: position 63,843,222 of record CM028687.1, on the reverse strand, counting down.
CTGAGTACGAGGCTTCTCCCTTTGCTCTAAATCTTTATCCTTTTTTTGGCATAGATTGTTAAGTGTTTGGTTACTCTGATTCTATATGATGGTTGTCTTTCAGTCGAATCTCGTTTTTAAATGTATATATTGGTTGATGAAACATTCACACATTGGCTGTTTTTTTTACTTTTCAGTTACTTGGAGCCTCTTGCAATTGCGTTGGATAAAGAGAAATGGTCACTTGTTCAACTGCTCATGTCGTCTTCTTATTCTGGATTCGGCACTTCCAGCTTGAAACAAGTAAAGAGTCGGTTTCTTTGTCAATTGATATGGCTTTCAAATAAAACTGATAGACTGGGGGAAAAAAATGAGTTTCTCCAGTCAGCAGATTACTTAGTAAGGTTTTTTTGTACCTTTTGATGAAGGATGCACAAGAGATTGACCAACTTATAAACTATCTCATCAACAAAGAGAACTCTGAAGGCGTTGTTCTTCTTGGTCATAGCACTGGTTGCCAGGTGATTGGTTAATCCCAAACACTTTTAGTCACGGTTCTTCTGAAAAAAGTTATGACAGAGACTTTGAAACAGGACATTGTGTATTATATGGGAACAAATGCTGCATGCTCCCGAGCCGTCCGAGCTGCAATTTTGCAGGTGTGAATTCTTGATTCTTTGACTTGAATTTTTCCGCTCTTCGTAATCTTATGTGTAAGGACTTGAGTTGAATTTGTGTAGTGGGCAAATGTTTTGACTTTAATGTAGAGTTGATCAAATTGCATATTGCATTGTTTTATTTAGGCACCGGTCAGCGATAGAGAGTACAAAGCAACACTTCCTGAAACACCAGCTATGATAGACTTGGCTGCAAACATGATAAAAGAAGGCCGAGCAGAGGAGCTAATGCCTAGAGAAGCTGATCCTTGTGCTCCAATCTCTGCGTATAGGCAAGTATATATTTCATTATATCATAATCGCAACCTTAAAAAAATAAAATAAAAATTGTGTATGAACATATCACTACAAATACCAATCTTTTGCTTGCTTCCTGCATGCAGATACCACTCCCTCTGCGCTTACATGGGAGACGACGATATGTTTAGTTCTGACCTAAGTGATGATCAGTTGAAAACCAGACTTGGTCACATGGCTAACACACCTTGTCAGGTAAAAACTAAAATAAACATCACGATCATTTCCAGTGCCAGTGAACATTTATGTTTCTAGATGAAGCCATTGGGATTTGATTAGCTTCTTATATTCTCTATGTCCGATGTTGTTCCGACGCAGGTGATTTTCTCCATGGGTGATGAGTATGTACCGGATTATGTTGACAAGAAAGCACTGGTTAATAGGTGATGCCTTAAACTAAAGTAACACTTAAAGAAGTCCCCATTGTGCTCATTTGGTTGAGTCTTAAGTTAAAATGGGTCTATGGAGAGTGTCCTATTGATGCAAGCTTTTGATCAAAGTGATCAATAAATGATAAACTATATCAGAAGGATTGATTTGATCTTGTGTGATTACAGGCTGAGTAAAGCAATGGGAGGAGCAGAGAAAGTGGAGGTAGAGCATGGGAACCACTCGCTCTCCAACAGAGTTCATGAAGCTGTTCAAGCCATTATGAGTTTTGTCAAAAGAGAAGGACCCAGTGGTTGGGATGATCCTTGGAGCTAAAATCTTCTTCTCTTTTTCATAATGTGGATGAAAATTATACAAATTTCAATCTCTATGAATTAACTTGACTTCTTGGCTGATTCATAGTCATTTCGCTTTTTATCTTGGATCATTTGAAAAGTCGTCCTTGTATCCTCAATTTCTTTTGTTGCTTATCTTTTCTTTATACAAAATTGTTTATTCTTATATAATCTCCGATGTAATGTTTTGATCAGAAAGCTAGCACTCAACCGTACAATTCCATTAATGTACTGATTGTATCAAACTTTTCACCTCACTGATTGAAATTGAACAGAGACATCCCTGTGTTTTACCAGTAATGTAAAAGAAGGCTTCTTTTTTTTCTTTTTAGTGAATGGTTGGTAATAAGTATTGTTTCATATATGTATCCGGGTTAGTAGTCTAGCCTAACCATGAGAGTTATACTGTATTGTTTTTAAAAAAAAAACATTTCAATAATCATACCATCAAATGCAGAAAAAAAGAGTAAAATCTCAACCTTTTAAATATAAAATAAAACAAACAAGATATGATAGATATTTATCAAAATAAATTTAAAGGACGGCTCAGAGTGTTCATATATAAGCACACGGTAAAGATGGAGTCTTCAAACTAAATCAAACAATTGAAATTCTCCTTCTTCACCAAACCTCCAATCCACATTAAATTCTTGTCATTTTCAATTTTTCTGATTGGATAATCTCCAGGGAAGCGGCAGAGACAATTCTCCACCCTTAAAGATCTCGTTTTTGTCGGAAAATTCTCCTTTTTGTTCTTGCTTGGCGGAGATAACAATCCATAGATCCGGCATAAGAGTTACCTGCGGAGATTTAGGGTCGCCGTTAATGGCGTTGACGTGGGGATCTGCTCTTCGGATTTCAGTTCTTTTGATCCTTGTAGCTGCAATCGTCTTAGCTTTCTATTTCCTGCCCGTCGAGCAGGTCCGTAAATTGCGGAAATTGGGTTTCGATTGTGGCTTTATGTGATGGGTCTTTGTTGTTTTCTGGAAATTCATAAGCTTTTCTGGTGAATGTGGGTCGAATTGTGTCATTTGAGGTTTCACAGCAATGAGAAGTTTTGAGCTTTTTCCATCTGTCTTTCTGATCATGTGAAAGCAGAATATTGACTCTTTGCATATGGTTTATGAGCAAGTTTTGTTTATATGTTAAAGTATTCAGACTGATATCCTCTCTTTTGAATTTGTTTCTTTCGAAGTTGTCATTTGTAGCGTTAGCTAGTTACTATCTGGAACTTACTGTATCTCTTTGTGTGGTTTCAGCTTTTAAGGGACTTTTTGTTATGGGTTGAACAAGATCTAGGGCCTTGGGGACCTTTTGCCCTGTAAGTTTACTCTTCTTCTTGTTTTCTTGAGCTATGAAACTAATTATGTTCTTGAGTGAATTGTAGCTGTAACCTACACTAACAACGATAGCTTTATCTCTGTTTCGGTTACTAATATTTAACCATGGTTTGAGGAACATAAGAGTTACAAGGCCTTTTTTTCGCAGGTTGTTTTACTTCATTACTGAACTCTTTTCTTTTGTAATATGTGTAGAGCTGTTGCCTACATTCCTCTTACAGTTCTAGCTGTTCCTGCCTCTGTTCTAACGGTACATACATCACATCCTAATTCTTTTACGTGTGTAGTGTATCATTTTTGCTATTATCCACTCTCAACTTTCGTTGTTAGAGTGACGAGTTTATCTTTAAAATTGAGAAATCTTATTTGTTTTGAGGCTGTGATATTCAGATCGGTGGTGGCTACCTCTTTGGGCTGCCAATTGGTTTTGTGGCGGACTCGGTGGGTGCTACACTTGGCTCTGGAGCAGCATTTCTTCTAGGCCGTACGGTAAGTGTAGAAGATTTGATTTGCAGACATATGCTATCTTTTTACTTACATGATGAATGTTCTTATGCAGATTGGAAAACCTTTTGTATTTGCAAAGTTGAAGGACTATCCTCAGTTTCAATCGGTGGCACTCGCTATTGAGAAATCCGGTTTCAAGGTGAGAACAACCAATGCAAGTTTTAGTTTATTTTTTTTTACTGCTGACACTCTGTTTTTGACACTTATGAATATGCAAAAACTGAACATGTAGATATGCTTGTTGCTCCGGCTTGCTCCTCTTCTCCCATTCAGTATGTTGAACTACCTCTTATCTGTAACGCCAATTACGCTGGGACCATACTTGCTTTCTTCTTGGTTAGGGATGATGGTAATCTTCATCTAATCCACCTCTCAGTGATTAAATGTCTAAATGTAAGATCAAAAGAGTACAGCTTGATATACATTTTAATTTGGCAGCCAATAACGCTTGCGTTAGTGTATGTTGGAACAACTCTAAAAGACCTTTCTGACGTGACTCACAAGTGGAGCGAGTTATCTTTCGGTCACTGGGTAAGATCCGCTCAAATTTAACTTAAATTACATTCTCACCTTCTTTTCTAACCGGTCTTATTCAATTTGCAGGCATCATTGATTCTGAGCCTTGTAGTATCCGGTTAGTTGGAAAGTTACTTATGATCTTTATGAACCTGCAAAGATGCAAAGATGCACAGAGTCACATATGTTTCATTCTTTATTTCATCTCTCTTTGCAGTGATCTTAATGGTGTGTGTTACTAAGGTGGCGCAGAACGCTCTAAGAAAAGCTTTAGCAGAGCACGGAGGAGATATGAACGGAGCAGTTGCAGCCTCACCTGAGCTGAACGATGTGGGTGATGCTCCGGCTGATTTAAATGAGCCGCTCTTGATAAAGATAGATTCTCAATCACCTCAGGACCAAGAAAACCATATAGTCATGAAAGAAGCTGGTGGTTGAATTACTTTGTACAATAATCTTACAAACTACAAAACATAGGTCCGTTGGGCAAAAGAAAGTCCGTCATGAATGCACATATAATATATAGACACATCTAGCTCTCGATTCTTGGTTTTTGTATAAGAACATCGATTAATAAATCAATTATATTGTCTAAGTAGTTTTGAGATGTAACTACTGCTGTATACATAAAGAAAGCCAGCGAGTTCATAAATCCACCGAGGTAAAGTGTACTCGATTCAGTTAAAATCTATTGGGCCATGACCATATATATGGGCCTCATCTAACATTTGTATACTCAAATGAATTAAATACCACGTGGAAAATTAGCAAAGTACGAAACTATTCCAACTGGTGCAGCTGCGCATAAACTCCAGTGATTATGGATATTCCCAAAAAATAACAAAATATCTCGCATTAAAAAACTCCCGCCGCACGTGCCAAAATTCCTCTAGTGGTCTCTCACCTTTTTAAAAATAAATGGATAAACAATGACCAGAAGAAAAAGTCCCCACGATTCGCGAAACGACACGCAGTCTACTCAGCACTTACCTTAAAACAAACCAATCCTTAAACCAGCGTCGGCCCACCGCGTCTCATTCTATCTCTCTCTCTCAAACCAGAAACCTGATCCTTTTAAAACCGTCCAGATCTATCTCCTGTCCCCCACCACACTCAATCAATCACACTTGTAATGGCTTCTTCTTGTCTGAATCTCTTCGTCTTCTCCTTCCTCTCCGTTCTGCTCATTACAAAATCACAGATCTCTGATTCGGTCAACGGCGTCGTTTTCCCTGTCACTCGAGACCTATCAACAGGTCAGTACCTCGCAGAGATTCGCCTTGGTGACTCGCCGGAGCCCGCTAAGCTCGTCGTGGATCTCTCCGGTACGCTTCTGTGGTTCGATTGTTCCTCCGGACGTATCTCCTCGTCGCGAAGTCTGATCTCGGGAAGCTCGAGCGGCTGTCTGAAAGCCAAGGTAGGGAACGACCGAGCTTCATCGCGTGGAGACCAGAACACCGATTGCGATTTGCTTGTCCGAAACGGCGCCGTTGGGATCACGGCGAGAGGAGAGCTCGCAACAGACGTCTTGTCATTCGGATCTGTTGCTTCTCAGGGAACCGTTGAGGTACTCTTCGCCTGTGCTCCTCCGTTGCTGTTACGTGGGCTCGCTAGTGGAGCCCAAGGAGTGATGGGCCTTGGAAAGGCCCAGATCTCTCTCCCTTCGCAACTCGCCGCGGAAACTAACGAACGCCGTCGTTTAACGGTTTATCTCTCGCCGTCGAACGGCGTCGTGTCGACGAGATCGGTGGACGAGGTGTTCGGAACGGCAGCATCTAAATCGCTTGTCTACACGCCTATGTCAACCAGCTCGAGTGGCAATTACGTAATTAACGTGAAATCTATCAGAGTCAACGGGAATAAGCTCTCCGTGAACGGTACGTTATCGGCGGAGCTAAGCACGTTGGTTCCTTACACGATGCTGGAGAGCTCGCTCTACGCGGTGTTCGCGGAAGCTTACGTTAAAGCTGCTACTAACGCTAAATCGGTGGATCCCGTAGCACCGTTCGATCTCTGCTTCACGAGTACGTCTTCGGATGAGGTGGAGTTACCGGCGGTTGATCTCGCGTTGCAGAGCGAGATGGTGAGGTGGAGGATTCAGGGGAAGAATCTATTGGTGGATGTTGGTGGTGGAGTCCAATGCCTGGGTATTGTAGACGGCGGGTCGAACCGGGTCAGCCCGATTACAGTTGGTGGGTTACAGTTAGAAGGCTTTGTATTGGACTTTGATTTGGGTAACTCGATGATGGGGTTTGGAGAAAGGACACGATCCAGTTCAGATTCCTTCCCACCAGAAGCTTTGTAGTAAAAAAAAAAAAACATCTTGTTTAACTCGTAGATATTGTCAGTTTTGCGCTCTTTGTTTGTTGTGTGTTGACATAAGAGTACCGTTTCTTACATGAGTGACTGTAAGCAACTCTACTCATTTACACTAATATGGTTTGTTGGTCGTGAATACAAATAAATTCAAAGAGTGTCTATTAACATCCGCCGTAGTTGAAAGACTTTAGAAGGATGAAACAAAGATGCAGAGGCGAAGGAGGCAGCAAGGATGATGATATGTAGCATTCTTCCATGCCCACATCGACTTTAACCATGTCCAATAAATATGTAGCATTCTTCCATGCCCACATCGACTTTAACCATGTCCAAAGCTCTCCTCCAAGGCTCAACCCCACGACTACGAGCACGTACAGAGTTATCATTGAACGTTCATAGGAGTACCAACTAACAGTGACTACACTTCTTAAATTCTACTGCATGTAGGTAAACGGAATAAAAAGATCGAGATGAAAACTAAAGCTTGGGGATGGCCCGATTATCGCGTTGTTGTAAGCGCCGAGTCGAATCGGGTTGGCCCAACTATGACATGTGGGCTAGAGTTAGAAGCCTTTGGATTGGATTTTATTTGTTTTGGGTACTTTGAGTCTGACGGGCTTGATTTTGATTTCAGTAATTTCACGCCGAATATAATTGTCTTTATTTTTGTATAAGAATTTTTATATAGGATTGGGGATTTCTTAGACCAGTATTCAAAATCGGTTCCAAAATTGAGTTTTAGTATAAGAGAAAACCACCAAAAAACGCACAGAAAATAGGAAGGCCATACTCGATTGTGATCGCATCAAAGAAAGCAATATATCATTGTATCAACGAGGGTCCAATCTATATATATAAAAACCAGATTGCTCTCTCTCCTGAGCTATGCCAACAAGGACGCCACGTCATAAATTCAAGTCCTACAGCATCGACACGTCAGAACTCAACGTTTCACTAAAACATGATTATATCGTTACTAAGTATGGACTTCGTCATGCGTTTCTTTTGCGGCCCATCTACACAATCTTCTACGGAACCCTAATCAAATTCTCACCTTCGTGTTCTTCGTTCGTCTTCGATCGGGGCAGAGACTATCAAGTTTCTGTAACGGTGATCGTGGTTTAATCGTCTTAAATTGTCTTTATTCCCCATCCCACTACGAATCTACCACTTGCGCTATTCATCTGCTAGATCGTGTATAAATATGCTGCAATCTCACCGATGCGAATCGCGCTCTCTACACTTTTTTAATCTCACACCTTGCTCATTCTCAAATCTTACTCCTCATCTCTCTCGATGGCTAATCAAAAAGGTTTTTTCGATTTGAAATCCGTGCGGTGCTCATCCGTGTCGAAGCCAGACTGCTCCTATACTGGGAGGCTAGGAACGTTAAATGTGGCAGGGAGCTTATGTGGATGGATCTACTCATGGTGGATGTTAATGTGAGTGATTTCTTCTGAATTCTTCTATGTATCAATCGTTCTGGGTTCATATTTATAATCATTCTGTTTTTATTTCCGGTGAGCTCTAGTCTGTTTATGAGTTTTGATAGTGTTTTCGATTAACCTGATCGTGTTTTATTTTTTAATTTTTATTTTTATTTTTGTAAGAAGTGCTGAGTCGGGTTAAGCATATGCCACTGCAGCGAGTCGCAACCGTCTAATGTAAAGTTATGGAGATGTCAATCATATTTGTTCATCTTTTCATTGTTGATGTTTCTGAAAATCGAGGATTTGAACCCAAGGTTGTTCAGTGTGATTATTGAAACTAAAGCAAGATGATGACTGTGAAGTGAAGATAGAAAGCTCATATGGCTACCACTAAGGACAACAACGAAATCAGACAAATTGCTGGTCTTTGAGGTGAAATAAACATCTCCGGAAGTATCGTCATGGTCTCTATGGAGATTACAGTGAATAGTGATTATTTTCAGAGCAGTATTCACAGGAGATCATCTGAAGTCAATATAAGAAGGGGAATCCAAGAAAACTGAGTCTTTTTGACTTAATGATAACTGAAAACTGCAGAAATCAGTTTCAAGATAGTGTTTTCAAGACAACGAATAGCCATGCAAAACTGTTCTGATCAAGGTGAAACTTGGTGAAAATATTCATTATGCTCCTGTCTTGATATTCAACGGTGAGATTTTGATTCCAACGGTTGGTTTGTGTTTTATTTGAGGCACTTCAACCTGAGCTGGGAACAGTTTTTGAGCTTCAAATTTCAGTGTGAGCTTAGTTTCAGAGCTGTTGAAGAAATTTTTGGAAGTTGTATGCAGTTTTTGGGTGGTTTAAAGTCTGGTACGTGCTGATTAGTCAAGACCAAGAGCTTTGAGATGAAGATCTATTTGATACTTTGGAAGAAGACTGGAAACAAGAGCTGGTTTCTTTGATACGTGGAGGTTTTTGCATGAAACATAATTTGAAGAGTTGGTTGCAGATTTTTCAGAAAGAGCAGTTCAGTGAAAACTTGCAGAAAATGGTGATGTGTAGGATCGGTTTTGTTTCCTCCGTTTCAAGTTTAAAAATAAAATGAGAAGATGTTTTGATAATAGTAAACTTGCTAAGGAGATCATCATGGTGTTTAGCGGGTTTGAGACAACAGTAACATTAACCATGCTCTTACATCGTGAAATGAGATGGAAATAACCCGCATAAGTCGTGATTAAGGGTGTTTTGCTCACGAGCTATCGCATCAAATGATATTGTTTCGGCGACGCGAACGACCGGCATCTATGAAATCCTTTCACAAGTTTCTGTAATGGTGGATATCTCTGGAAAATAAAATATATTGTGAGAAGCATGAATGAGGAATCTGACAAGAATCTGATGGAACAAAGGGGTGATGATGTCTGCAACGAGTTTGCAAGAACCAAAGAAAAGCGAGCGATTATCGATCAAGTCCGGGATATTGTGAGAGCCGGACGTGGAACGTCCAAGGTGGTGAAGAAGGCGTGCTGGTTGAGACATGTCAACAATTAATAATGCTCATACTATCGTTCTGCTAATATTTATGCATCTTTGTTCATTTTCAAGTATTTAGATATTTTGTTTTGGATATTCTCCATTTTAAGGGTGATTTAGTTTTAAATTCATTACATTCCGGTTTAAATTTAACTTAGAAGTTTTAGCATTCCGGTTTAAATGGTTTTTTTTAATATTACAAATGAAACATGCGCATCTAACGCGTGCAAAACATTGATATTCAAACTCTATGCATACATCTATCACCAGTTTGTAGTCAAAAGTATGCTATTAGGCTATTTCATAAGTCTGTTTTATTATGTAGCTACATAACTCTGTTTTATTTACGTAGATACATAGTAAGCCTAACGTCCCACGCACGAACAAAGGCCTTTATAATGTCGAGAAATTTAATTTTAGAATTTGATTATTTCGGTATATAATTAATTATGAAAGGTCTAGCATTCCAGTTTAGTTTTTTTCATTACAGTAGTTTGGTTATGCTATAAGGCTAAGTTATATGTCTTATTCTATCTACGTAGCTAAGCTGCACGTCCAGTCCAATGCACAAACAAATGCCTTTACAATGTCAACAACAAATCTATGATTGGACTCTCAGTTTTAATAATGCTTATGCATCTTTGTTTACTTTCACGTTTTTGGTTATTTATCTTTTGATATTCTCATTTTATGGGAAATTAGTTAAGTTTAAGGAATTTGCATTCCGGTAAATTTTAATTATAGTTTGAATATTTGATTAGCGAACAACCAATGTTTACTTAACAATATTTCATAATATCATATATACCTCACAAGAACGAACAAAAATTTTTTTAAAAAAAATAAAACAAACAATTTTAATTATACATATAGATTATCCGTGGAAATTATTTTATAGTTCACATCCGCAGAGTAGGGCTGACTAGTAATAATTATGTTTAAATGATCTGAACCTTTAGATCTACACATCCAAGTGACTGAAACAGCCAAAACATTATGAAAAATCATTGATATTGCCAAAAGCGAAAAAGAAATAAAACGCAACATAATTTTACACATGAAGACTTTTGTGTTGTTTGTTGTAGTTTATAAAAGCTAAGCTGACTGAGATGGTGACCATTTTGCCTATATATCATTGTATTAACGATGGTCCAATAATAATTGTAAAGTTTAAATGATCTGGAACCTTTAGATCTACACATCAAGTGACTGAAACAGCCAAAACATTATGAAAAATCGTGATATTGCCAAAAGCGAAAAAGAAATAAAACGCAACATAATTTTACACATGAAGACTTTTGTGTTGTTTGTTGTAGTTTATAAAAGCTAAGCTGACTGAGATGGTGACCATTTTGCCTATATATCATTGTATTAACGATGGTCCAATAATAATTGTAAAGTTTAAATGATACGGAACCTTTAGATCTACACATCAAGTGACTGAAACAGCCAAAACATTATGAAAAATCGTGATATTGCCAAAAGCGAAAAAGAAATAAAACGCAACATAATTTTACACATGAAGACTTTTGTGTTGTTTGTTGTAGTTTATAAAAGCTAAGCTGACTGAGATGGTGACCATTTTGCCTATATATCATTGTATTAACGATGGTCCAATAATAATTGTAAAGTTTAAATGATACGGAACCTTTAGATCTACACATCCAAGTGACTGAAACAGCCAAAACATTATGAAAAATCGTGATATTGCCAAAAGCGAAAAAGAAATAAAACGCAACATAATTTTACACATGAAGACTTTTGTGTTGTTTGTTGTAGTTTATAAAAGCTAAGCTGACTGAGATGGTGACCATTTTGCCTATATATCATTGTATTAACGATGGTCCAATAATAATTGTAAAGTTTAAATGATACGGAACCTTTAGATCTACACATCAAGTGACTGAAACAGCCAAAACATTATGAAAAATCGTGATATTGCCAAAAGCGAAAAAGAAATAAAACGCAACATAATTTTACACATGAAGACTTTTGTGTTGTTTGTTGTAGTTTATAAAAGCTAAGCTGACTGAGATGGTGACCATTTTGCCTATATATCATTGTATTAACGATGGTCCAATAATAATTGTAAAGTTTAAATGATCTGGAACCTTTAGATCTACACATCAAGTGACTGAAACAGCCAAAACATTATGAAAAATCATTGATATTGCCAAAAGCGAAAAAGAAATAAAACGCAACATAATTTTACACATGAAGACTTTTGTGTTGTTTGTTGTAGTTTATAAAAGCTAAGCTGACTGAGATGGTGACCATTTTGCCTATATATCATTGTATTAACGATGGTCCAATAATAATTGTAAAGTTTAAATGATCTGGAACCTTTAGATCTACACATCAAGTGACTGAAACAGCCAAAACATTATGAAAAATCGTGATATTGCCAAAAGCGAAAAAGAAATAAAACGCAACATAATTTTACACATGAAGACTTTTGTGTTGTTTGTTGTAGTTTATAAAAGCTAAGCTGACTGAGATGGTGACCATTTTGCCTATATATCATTGTATTAACGATGGTCCAATAATAATTGTAAAGTTTAAATGATACGGAACCTTTAGATCTACACATCAAGTGACTGAAACAGCCAAAACATTATGAAAAATCATTGATATTGCCAAAAGCGAAAAAGAAATAAAACGCAACATAATTTTACACATGAAGACTTTTGTGTTGTTTGTTGTAGTTTATAAAAGCTAAGCTGACTGAGATGGTGACCATTTTGCCTATATATCATTGTATTAACGATGGTCCAATAATAATTGTAAAGTTTAAATGATCTGAACCTTTAGATCTACACATCCAAGTGACTGAAACAGCCAAAACATTATGAAAAATCGTGATATTGCCAAAAGCGAAAAAGAAATAAAACGCAACATAATTTTACACATGAAGACTTTTGTGTTGTTTGTTGTAGTTTATAAAAGCTAAGCTGACTGAGATGGTGACCATTTTGCCTATATATCATTGTATTAACGATGGTCCAATAATAATTGTAAAGTTTAAATGATACGGAACCTTTAGATCTACACATCAAGTGACTGAAACAGCCAAAACATTATGAAAAATCATTGATATTGCCAAAAGCGAAAAAGAAATAAAAGCGCAACATAATTTTACACATGAAGACTTTTGTGTTGTTTGTTGTAGTTTATAAAAGCTAAGCTGACTGAGATGGTGACCATTTTGCCTATATATCATTGTATTAACGATGGTCCAATAATAATTGTAAAGTTTAAATGATCTGGAACCTTTAGATCTACACATCAAGTGACTGAAACAGCCAAAACATTATGAAAAATCGATATTGCCAAAAGCGAAAAAGAAATAAAACGCAACATAATTTTACACATGAAGACTTTTGTGTTGTTTGTTGTAGTTTATAAAAGCTAAGCTGACTGAGATGGTGACCATTTTGCCTATATATCATTGTATTAACGATGGTCCAATAATAATTGTAAAGTTTAAATGATACGGAACCTTTAGATCTACACATCCAAGTGACTGAAACAGCCAAAACATTATGAAAAATCGTGATATTGCCAAAAACGAAAAAGAAATAAAAGCGCAACATAATTTTACACATGAAGACTTTTGTGTTGTTTGTTGTAGTTTATAAAAGCTAAGCTGACTGAGATGGTGACCATTTTGCCTATATATCATTGTATTAACGATGGTCCAATAATAATTGTAAAGTTTAAATGATACGGAACCTTTAGATCTACACATCAAGTGACTGAAACAGCCAAAACATTATGAAAAATCATTGATATTGCCAAAAACGAAAAAGAAATAAAACGCAACATAATTTTACACATGAAGACTTTTGTGTTGTTTGTTGTAGTTTATAAAAGCTAAGCTGACTGAGATGGTGACCATTTTGCCTATATATCATTGTATTAACGATGGTCCAATAATAATTGTAAAGTTTAAATGATCTGAACCTTTAGATCTACACATCCAAGTGACTGAAACAGCCAAAACATTATGAAAAATCATTGATATTGCCAAAAACGAAAAAGAAATAAAACGCAACATAATTTTACACATGAAGACTTTTGTGTTGTTTGTTGTAGTTTATAAAAGCTAAGCTGACTGAGATGGTGACCATTTTGCCTATATATCATTGTATTAACGATGGTCCAATAATAATTGTAAAGTTTAAATGATACGGAACCTTTAGATCTACACATCAAGTGACTGAAACAGCCAAAACATTATGAAAAATCATTGATATTGCCAAAAGCGAAAAAGAAATAAAACGCAACATAATTTTACACATGAAGACTTTTGTGTTGTTTGTTGTAGTTTATAAAAGCTAAGCTGACTGAGATGGTGACCATTTTGCCTATATATCATTGTATTAACGATGGTCCAATAATAATTGTAAAGTTTAAATGATACGGAACCTTTAGATCTACACATCCCCCAGTCGACACCGTATTTGTAGATAGAATAACAGTACACTAGGTGATAACCCGCGCCCTGCGCGGGGTGGTGGATTAAAGAAAATATTACTTTGATTATATAGATTTTAAAATTATGTATTTCTCGCGTGTTCACAAATATTAGATAATTGGAAATATCGAACGAAAGTGTGCAGTATTATATAATGTATATTATGGATTTTAGATAAAATAAAACATAGTCAATAGAATTATTACTTCATTCATAAAAATTTATGTTTAAAATATGAAACGTAACAAAGGTAATAGAATAATAAAACATAAAAGAAACAAACAAAAACGATAAAAGCACAACAACAATGAAAAGTTTCTTCAGAACTCATGATTTTCAATCCTATATAAATAAATAACAAATCAGCTTACAAAACTAAACAAACTTATTTCTCAAACTCTAAGAACGAAATGATATACCTCTTTAAAGCATCGATTTGTGGCACATCATTGGATTCAAAAATAATTTTCGAAAACCCATTAGTGTTAGTCACGTTCTTCAATCGACCTTATCATGATAAACAAAACAATGTCAACAAAATATTAAAGGAGATATTAGCTGAACAACTTTTATGTGTCGAAGGCCAAGAATATATATACCTCTGAGTATAGTTGACGGTAATCATCGGAGTTAATGTGATAAAATATAAAATCAAATCACCCTAATTATAGGAAACTATCAATAATTTCGTTATAATTATAGGAAACTATCAATAATTTCGTTCTAAATTAAGGCTCCAATTTAGAATTATAATTTGCCTTTAAACCAAAATATATTTAATAAAAATATATCGAATAAGGTACAGAAAATCGAATATTACAATGATGACGCCAATTAACTTTCTCAAGCTTCCTTATCTTACAAATTTGTTTTAAAATAATCAAACTATCCTTTTATACAAAGTTAATTGCCGTTAGAATCAAACCCTCGATTTTGTCATATCAATTAACTTTGTCATAATTGTTTAATTATGCTAGTCAAAGGAAACAGTACTTTGATTTTGCCATATCAATTAACTTTCTATTTTTAAAATCATAATTATATCGATATTTACTAACCATGAGCTGGAATTTTAAAATTTTGATAAACTTTGATTTATACGTAAGCAATTTGAAATAGTTGTGGTTAGATCAAATAATGCTCAAATACATTTCATCTACTATTGTTTACATATAAGCGCATCTAGATATATATATATATATATATATATATATAATTATGACATATCCAAATTAAACAATTTCATATATTATATATACATAATTATATATAAATAGGATGAGACTATATCACATGCAAAAATGGCAAAAATGTAAGGTTGCATGAGTCTGTCCAAGTGATAAAAATAGTTTTTAACTATAACTATAACTTTGTGACAAAAAAAAACTATAACTATAGCTAAATTACAAACAAACGATAATTTAATCTATATAATTAAATATAAACTAAATTTATAAGACTATATAAGCCTTTTCGATTTTAAATTTATTATACTATATAAGTCTAACTATAACTATATTCATACTTTAATTTATATAAGAACACATATATATTATTATGACATACCCAAATAAAACAATTGCATCATATTATATATACATAATTATATATAAAAAGGATGAGACTATATCACATGCAAAAATGTAAGGTTGCATGAGTGTGTCCAAGTAATAAAAATAGTTTTTAACTATAACTATAACTAAATTAAAAACAAATGATAATTGAATTTATATAATCAAATATAAACTAAATTTATAAGACTATATAAGCCTTTTCGATTTTAAATTTATTAGACTATATAAGTCTAACTATAACTATATTCATACTTTAATTTATATAAGAACATTTATATAATTATGACATACCCAAATTAAACAATTACATATATTATATATATACATAATTATATATAAATAGGATGAGACTATATCACATCTTGAACCTGTAAGGTTGCATGAGTCTATCAAGTAATAAAAATAGTTTTAAATATTACAAATGAAACATGCGCACCTAACGCTGCAAAACATTGATATTCAAACTCTATGCATACATCTATCACCTTGTAGTCAAAAGTATGCTATTAGGCTATTTCATAAGTCTGTTTTATTATGTAGCTACATAACTCTGTTTTATTTACGTAGATACATAGTAAGCCTAATCCCACCATCGAACAAAGGCCTTTATAATGTCGAGAAATTTAATTTTAGAATTTGATTATTTCGGTATATAATTAATTATGAAAGGTCTAGCATTCCAGTTTAGTTTTTTCATTACAGTAGTTTGGTTATGCTATAAGGCTAAGTTATATGTCTTATTCTATCTACGTAGCTAAGCTGCACGTGCCCAATCAATGCACAAACAAATGCCTTTACAATGTCAACAACAAATCTATGATTGGACTCTCAGTTTTAATAATGCTTATGCATCTTTGTTTACTTTCACGTTTTTGGTTATTTATCTTTTGATATTCTCATTTTATGGGAAATTAGTTAAGTTTAAGGAATTTGCATTCCGGTAAATTTTAATTATAGTTTGAATATTTGATTAGCGAACAACCAATGTTTACTTAACAATATTTCATAATATCATATATACCTCACAAGAACGAACAAAAATTTTTTTAAAAAAAATAAAACAAACAATTTTAATTATACATATAGATTATCCGTGGAAATTATTTTATAGTTCACATCCCGCCCGTAGGGCGGGTCGGCCCTAGTAATAATTATGTTTAAATGATACGGAACCTTTAGATCTACACATCCAAGTGACTGAAACAGCCAAAAACATTATGAAAAATCGTGATATTGCCAAAAACGAAAAAGAAATAAAAACGCAACATAATTTTACACATGAAGACTTTTTGTGTTGTTTGTTGTAGTTTATAAAAGCTAAGCTGACTGAGATGGTGACCATTTTGCCTATATATCATTGTATTAACGATGGTCCAATAATAATTGTAAAGTTTAAATGATACGGAACCTTTAGATCTACACATCCCCCAGTCGACACCGTATTTGTAGATAGAATAACAGTACACTAGGTGATAACCCGCGCCGGTGGTGGATTAAAGAAAATATTACTTTGATTATATAGATTTTAAAATTATGTATTTCTCGCGTGTTCACAAATATTAGATAATTGGAAATATCGAACGAAAGTGTGCAGTATTATATAATGTATATTATGGATTTTAGATAAAATAAAACATAGTCAATAGAATTATTACTTCATTCATAAAAATTTATGTTTAAAATATGAAACGTAACAAAGGTAATAGAATAATAAAACATAAAAGAAACAAACAAACGATAAAAGCACAACAACAATGAAAAGTTTCTTGAACTCATGATTTTCAATCCTATATAAATAAATAACAAATCAGCTTACAAAACTAAACAAACTTATTTCTCAAACTCTAAGAACGAAATGATATACCTCTTCGAAAGCATCGATTTGTGGCACATCATGGATTCAAAAATAATTTTCAAACCCATTAGTGTTAGTCACGTTCTTCAATCGACCTTATCATGATAAACAAAACAATGTCAACAAAATATTAAAGGAGATATTAGCTGAACAACTTTTTGTGTCAAGGCCAAGAATATATATACCTCGAGTATAGTTGACGGTAATCATCGAGTTAATGTGATAAAATATAAAATCAAATCACCCTAATTATAGGAAACTATCAATAATTTCGTTATAATTATAGGAAACTATCAATAATTTCGTTCTAAATTAAGGCTCCAATTTAGAATTATAATTTGCCTTTAAACCAAAATATATTTAATAAATATATCGAATAAGGTACAGAAAATCGAATATTACAATGATGACGCAATTAACTTTCTCAAGCTTCCTTATCTTACAAATTTGTTTTAAAATAATCAAACTATCCTTTTATACAAAGTTAATTGCGTTAGAATCAAACCCTCGATTTTGTCATATCAATTAACTTTGTCATAATTGTTTAATTATGCTAGTCAAATGAGGGTTTTATTTAAAAGAGTATGGTGATCTTGCATAGGAAATGGCATAGTTGTTATTAACACATGAAGAAAAGGTTACTTTTAAAAATGCTCCTACTTTAATATTAAGGGGATGACTTATTATCTATTGTATGGCAAAAAAAATCTTATATATATGTCCTCTTCAAATGATAAGTAACTTGTTTTGAAATAGTTTTTGGAAATTTTGTAAAGATAAATAATGTAAAATAATATCAAAGTCGTTTTCAGCTTGTGCTCCCAGAGTCCCAGGTCCATGCGTGATGCTTGCCACTCCTCAAATATTTATTTGCGTTTTCTATAGTTGTTTTCTGGGGGAGATGAGAGAATAATACAACTAGTGGCTTGTTTATAAATTATAATAAAAAATAAAATAATTATGTATTTTGTTAACATCAACAAAACAAAATGATAACATCAGTCATTGTTTTCATTTACTTTATATTAGTATTGTTATCAATATTCTTCTTGGTTTTAGGGGATATGATTTTAAGATTCCAGATTGATTCTGATTAAAAAAAGACAATTCCAATATATTACTATATACAAAGGAATCTGATAATAATTTAATCATCCATATTCTTGGACAATGGACAATAGATGAAACAGTAATTGGCCACTCAAAATGTCTAAGTAGTGCAGCTCTACCACCAGGAACAATGTCCTAAACGAAATATGTTTGGTATGACCTATTGGCTAGCAAATGATATGCTCTCTCTCTAAAATACTAAATTGTGGTCTAGCATTTCTTCGATCCACTTCTGTTTATTCTAACATTCGTCGGTCCATATTGTGGTCTTTGATACTTGGCGCGTAATAGTTATAAGTTTTTATCTTATACATCTCTCGGTTGTTGTCACCAAACCTTTTATTTTGTTCTTTGGGGTTTCCTTTTTTGAATGTGTCATTTTCTTAACTAGTGGTCAATAATCTTCAGCAACTCAGCCATCTTTGTATATAATTGAAAGCAATTTTCTTCACTGGAGTTTAATTATTGTTTAGGTTTCGTAGTTCGGAAAAAGTAAGTTGGGTTATGCTCGCAAACATGTAATACAAAAGGTTGTGTTTTGTCTTACATCGAACTTTGTGGATCAGTCTATGCACCACTCAAATTTTGAATCTTATTGTGTAATTACTAATTGTTTACTAAAAGACAGCCCCAGAAAAAAAAAACAATGGGCGGCTCACTGTTCTGATCTTAATATTCTTGTTTTTTTAATCAACACACCACATATTTATTTTTCATTTCTATATACAAAAAACTGCAACTGAAACTACAGTCTACAGCCCCTTGTATAAGCTCCTCATGACAGTTTTAAATTATTACGAAAGGTCCAATGTAGCACAAGGTTTGGAACCTCAGATGATTTTATAATTTATAGTGAAGATGTCATAAATTTATTATTTAAAACTTTATGATAAATAGTTTTTTTCCAGTTTTTCTTTTATACAATGAGACATGTATAATTTGGAACCCGTAGCTGTCTTGGTTCGTTTTCTTTTAAAACATTTAATGTAATTTAAGCTGACATACCATAAATTTATAAATTTTGAAGATATTGTAATATTGTCGAAATATGTCAATTTAAGTTAGGTTCAAATTGCTTTCAGAAAACGAACTCTACAGTCTCTCCTAGTCTATTGGCTCATAAAACATATCTGATTTGTCAAAAAAATATGAACCACACCAAGACCAATTAAATCTCTGAGATATGGTTGGTGATTTTAGTTCTAGCAGGATCGACTTAGCCAAAAGCACTTAAAAGTAGAATAAACAAGGTAATATATCATTTTATTAGTTGACAGACTCTGCTTGATGCATCACTTCACCGATTACATATATATTTACTATTTAGTTTCGTTTATAATCTTTTTGCTGATTTTTTTCTAATAAATTATAGTGTATGTTATCTTTTCTGTTTTACGAAAGTGTTTGCTGGCTTCAAAATGGAAACAAAAATAAATTTAAAATAAATAAAATAGTTTAGATAACTACAGCAGTTTTACAAAATTATATATATATAGGATGAGACTATATCACATGCAACCTGTAAGGTTGCATGAGTCATCAAGTAATAAAAATAGTTTTAAACTATAACTAAATTAAAAGAAATGATAATTTAGTTTATATAATTAAATATAAACTAAATTTATAATATATAAGCTTTTTCGATTTTAAATTTATTAGACTATATAAGTCTAACTATATAAGAACATATAAGACTATATAAGTTACAACTAAACCATAACGGTTGTCGTTTCTGTTTCTTCTACTACGAAAATTTACCAAACCATACGATGCAACCTTGCATGACCAGTCGATTTTTATATTTTATATCGATAATAAGGAAGCAAGATATGGGAAAGTTTACTATATAAGTTGGAAGTAATAATAAATTAAGATGTCTAATAACTGGTCCATAACAATGGCAATGTTTGTAATTACGCTTACCAAAGGTATTTTATTTGCTACCGGTATATTTACTACGCATGGTGAATTGGCGATACTATATTAACACATGGTGAAAAGCTTTTTAAAATCGCCCTACTTTAATATTAAGGGATGACTTATTATCTATTGTATGGCAAAAAAATCTTATATATATGTCCTCTTCAAATGATAAGTAACTTGTTTTGAAATAGTTTTGGAAATTTTGTAAAGATAAATAATGTAAAATAATATCAAAGTCGTTTTCAGCTTGTGCTCCCAGAGTCCCAGGTCCATGCGTGATGCTTACTCCTCAAATATTTATTTGCGTTTTCTATAGTTGTTTTCTGGGGAGATGAGAGAATAATACAACTAGTGGCTTGTTTATAAATTATAATAAAAAATAAAATAATTATGTATTTTGTTAACATCAACAAAACAAAATGATAACATCAGTCATTGTTTTCATTTACTTTATATTAGTATTGTTATCAATATTCTTCTTGGTTTTAGGGGATATGATTTTAAGATTCCAGATTGATTCTGATTAAAAAAAGACAATTCCAATATATTACTATATACAAAGGAATCTGATAATAATTTAATCATCCATATTCTTGGACAATGGACAATAGATGAAACAGTAATTGGCCACTCAAAATGTCTAAGTAGTGCAGCTCTACCACCAGGAACAATGTCCTAAACGAAATATGTTTGGTATGACCTATTGGCTAGCAAATGATATGCTCTCTCTCTAAAATACTAAATTGTGGTCTAGCATTTCTTCGATCCACTTCTGTTTATTCTAACATTCGTCGGTCCATATTGTGGTCTTTGATACTTGGCGCGTAATAGTTATAAGTTTTTATCTTATACATCTCTCGGTTGTTGTCACCAAACCTTTTATTTTGTTCTTTGGGGTTTTTGAATGTGTCATTTTCTTAACTAGTGGTCAATAATCTTCAGCAACTCAGCCATCTTTGTATATAATTGAAAGCAATTTTCTTCACTGGAGTTTAATTATTGTTTAGGTTTCGTAGTTCGGAAAAAGTAAGTTGGGTTATGCTCGCAAACATGTAATACAAAAGGTTGTGTTTTGTCTTACATCGAACTTTGTGGATCAGTCTATGCACCACTCAAATTTTGAATCTTATTGTGTAATTACTAATTGTTTACTAAAAGACAGCCCAAAAAAAAAACAATGGGCGGCTCACTGTTCTGATCTTAATATTCTTGTTTTTAATCAACACACCACATATTTATTTTTCATTTCTATATACAAAAACTGCAACTGAAACTACAGTCTACAGCCCCTTGTATAAGCTCCTCATGACAGTTTTAAATTATTACGAAAGGTCCAATGTAGCACAAGGTTTGGAACCTCAGATGATTTTATAATTTATAGTGAAGATGTCATAAATTTATTATTTAAAACTTTATGATAAATAGTTTTTTCCAGTTTTCTTTTATACAATGAGACATGTATAATTTGGAACCCGTAGCTGTCTTGGTTCGTTTTCTTTTAAAACATTTAATGTAATTTAAGCTGACATACCATAAATTTATAAATTTTGAAGATATTGTAATATTGTCGAAATATGTCAATTTAAGTTAGGTTCAAATTGCTTTCAGAAAACGAACTCTACAGTCTCTCCTAGTCTATTGGCTCATAAAACATATCTGATTTGTCAAAAAAATATGAACCACACCAAGACCAATTAAATCTCTGAGATATGGTTGGTGATTTTAGTTCTAGCAGGATCGACTTAGCCAAAAGCACTTAAAAGTAGAATAAACAAGGTAATATATCATTTTATTAGTTGACAGACTCTGCTTGATGCATCACTTCACCGATTACATATATATTTACTATTTAGTTTCGTTTATAATCTTTTTGCTGATTTTTTTCTAATAAATTATAGTGTATGTTATCTTTTCTGTTTTACGAAAGTGTTTGCTGGCTTCAAAATGGAAACAAAAATAAATTTAAAATAAATAAAATAGTTTAGATAACTACAGCAGTTTTACAAAATTATATATATATAATCAGTAATTATGCATTGCAATGTTTTTTATCTCTTAGTTTATATATTCAAAATGATTTAAATAAAAAGTTATTTCCTCTGTTTCAAAATAATGAATAGTTTAGGGTTTTTATACATATTCATAATAAAAAGTAAATTTTAACTATAAATGTATAATTTTTGCAATTATCTATTTTCATAATTTTAAATCAATAAAAATTAGTAAATACAATCATTTGTTGGAAGTTTACAATTACTTATTATTAGTTGACAAAATACACATCAGAAATATAAAAATGTATATTTTTAACAAATTTTTTTTATAAAGCATGTATTTTTCAGAACGGAAGAATATATAATTGGCGTAAATTTTCAATTAACCCATTTGAGAAGAAGATGGATAAGATAAAAGGCTACAAATGGCAACTTGGGGTCCACAGAAACTAGAAAGTAACGCTCGAGAATGATCCTATCTCCTCTGTGTGGGACCCTACGTATTATTGACGTTAATTTCAGTGTAAAGAAACTAAATAAACCAAAAAACCAATGGAAGATTCAGAAATTTGGTAATGACGAAAATGCCCATGCTATCATTCATCATCCTCCTCCTATATTAATAAACACCATATCTCTCTTTTGTCATCAACCTCCATGTCTGATATGTCTCTAACAGAGAAACTATCCAAAGATTTCCTTTTCTTTTTGGACTAGTTGAGGTTCTGTTTGTTATTTTCGGAGAAGATAGAAAATGTTGGGAATTTTTAGCGGAGCTATAGTATCATTGCCGGAAGAGCTGGTGGCCGCTGGCAGCCGAACTCCATCGCCGAAGACAACCGGAGCGGCTCTAGTTGACAAGTTTGTCGAGAAAAACCCATCCGCTGTGTCCGTACAAGTCGGTGACTATGTCCAGCTTGCATACACCCACCACAAAGAGAGTCCTCTCCGGCCAAGGTGAATCTTCGGTGATTTACTTATTTTCATTTCTTGTTATAATCAGCTTTGAGATAGATCCCAAAATATCTACCGTCCGATCATATAGATCGGACGGTGGTGAAATACTGAAATCATCCTCCATGGTTTTAGTTTCGTTGAATATAAAATTATGATCATTTCCTTTAAACTAAGTAGGTCCATTTGCATGGATCGACCGATTGGAACCCTATTTCGTCCGATTTTATATCTAAGCATTAATCAAATTAAGTCGTGTAGACAATATAGTTTTATATTATATATTCTCAACTGGGTTTACAGAATGGTGTTATTATTAGGCATTCCAAACTAGGGTGTGATGTGTTTGTGGTTTAGTTGTGTGGACACAAGCAATGATGAAAGAGTAAAGTCCAAATATTTTTAATTTAAAAGATGTATATAAAAATATATATATTGAGAAATGTGCATATGCAAGGTACATCATAGGCAACTTTAATAAAACGTACCAATCCTGACTGTATGGATGATTAATAGAGGAACACTACAATTTAAATTATCTGATTACTCATCCAAGAAAAGATTCTATTGGTTAAAAATAATTTCTCTCAAGCTTTATGGATCCAGGCGTTTTAATTTATTAAAAAGATATCGATCTCAGTTTACATATTCACATGTTATATTCATGAACCTCTTAAATATAGATTGAAAGATAAAAAAAAATGTTAGTAGTTGACTTTGTCGGTGACTGTGGCTCAAGGAAGGACAAAGTCACAGTAGTTTGTGTTGTTCGTCAAAGATGATTCACAATCACAAGATTCTCATGATTCGTAACAAAATGACACATGTCGCTGAGACTCCGATTACTAATAGGTAACAAAATAGCACAAAAAAAAATCAAACTATTTCAAGAATAAAAGTGAAGAAGATTCAAGATTATGGTAGAGACTAGTTAACCACTAAATTGAATTTGGACAAAACTTGGTCCGTGTTCAGACAAAGACGTCTACATCCACACGAGATCATAATTAATGGACAAATGGTTGCACAATCGCTATTTACTATACATGATAATCAGTTTTCTCAATGGCTTATTCCTAAGTATAGTGTGGTAAGAGAAGTTACATTTCAAAACTCATCCACAAATCTATATACATATGGCTTGTCTTTAAATGTTTTGTAATTCGAGAAATATGTATCGATCCTTATTGGATGGATGAATACTAAAGTTATAAAATGATTCCAGTTTATGATCCCAAGTTTTTTTTTGAAAATAACTTATTACATGTTATATTCATGAACCTCTTAAATATAGATTGAAAGATAAAAAAATGTTAGTAGTTGACTTTGTCGGTGACTGTGGCTCAAGGAAGGACAAAGTCACAGTAGTTGTGTTGTTCGTCAAAGATGATTCACAATCACAAGATTCTCATGATTCGTAACAAAATGACACATGTCGCTGAGACTCCGATTACTAATAGGTAACAAAATAGCACAAAAAAAAATCAAACTATTTCAAGAATAAAAGTGAAGAAGATTCAAGATTATGGTAGAGACTAGTTAACCACTAAATTGAATTTGGACAAAACTTGGTCCGTGTTCAGACAAAGACGTCTACATCCACACGAGATCATAATTAATGGACAAATGGTTGCACAATCGCTATTTACTATACATGATAATCAGTTTTCTCAATGGCTTATTCCTAAGTATAGTGTGGTAAGAGAAGTTACATTTCAAAACTCATCCACAAATCTATATACATATGGCTTGTCTTTAAATGTTTTTGTTTGAATTGAAATGTATAAGGTCATTTGGAGCTAAGGATGAGATATTCTGCTTGTTCCAAGGCTCTCTTGACAACCTAGGAAGCTTGAAGCAGCAATACGGGCTTGCAAAGAATGCAAATGAGGTTCTCTTGGTCATCGAGGCTTACAAGACTCTCCGTGACAGAGCTCCTTACCCTGCCAACCATGTTGTGGCTCACCTAAGTGGCGATTTTGCCTTTGTGGTCTTTGATAAATCAACCTCCACTCTGTTTGTTGCTTCTGTAAGTTCTTTTTAAGCCCTTCAAAAACCTTTTTATGACCTTGAGGTGGTAGATTGATCTTGGAGGTAAAAAAAATCGGTTTTGATTTGATGTTAGGACCAAGTTGGTAAGGTTCCATTGTACTGGGGGATAACAGCTGATGGGTATGTGGCATTTGCTGATGATGTTGAGTTGCTTAAAGGTGCCTGTGGCAAGTCTCTTGCTTCTTTCCCTCAAGGTTCGTTTTCTTCATCCTCTTTGTAGAATTTTCAGGACATTACAAGCTTGATTGGGTGTGATTATGAATGGTTGTGCTTTGTATGCGTTTGCAGGCTGTTTCTACTCAAGTACATTAGGTGGCCTTAGGAGCTTTGAGAATCCTAAGAACAAGATCACTGCCATTCCTGCTAAAGAGGAAGAAATTTGGGGAGCCACCTTCAAGGTGATTGATAATTGATTCTTCAAGATTAACAAACCATATCTAGTTTTCTTTTTTTCCTCAGCAGCATTTTAAAAAGGCTCATAACACAAACAATTGGTTGTGGAAACAGGTGGAAGGAGCAACAGTTCTTGCAGACTGAGAATGGGGAAAAAGAAATTCAAGATCCATCTTTCTGAATCTCGAAACTTCTCTACAGCAGAATGAAAATAATCATGTAGAGAGAAACAAGCTGTTCTATGAGTTGTTTAAGCTAAATCATGGTGTGTTGTGTCGTATCTCTCTTTTGTCTCTTGCTTCTTTGTACAGTCCGTATCTCTGTCTTCGTGTTCCAATAAGTTATGTCTCAGACTCCCAAATTCTACCTTTTCTTGATTCTTTTTTTCTCTTGTTCATCACTTGTCTATCAATCTATCTACATACCCTCAAACATGGATTCGTGAGAAGTTATATCGAGACTTGGCAGAGAACGGATCCTGAGTAAATCTTTATTGGTAATCACAACATTCATATTTCTATTATTGAGATGAACAGAAAACACACAAAAGGACAGAAACAGGAACAGCTTTTGAAGTCTTTACACAGAAAACAAGATGTAGTAGAAGAAGGCAAGACCAACTCTGCAGATTAAGATGCAGGGCAGATCTCCTCCAAACTGTAGAAAGAAACCGAAAATATTAATAATACCGAAAACGAAAACTATTGTAGATTCTCTGATTGTAGTAGTTTCACTAAGAAAAAAAGAAATAACATACCTCTCCCCTAAACACTCGATGATGTCGCTTGTGAGTGTTGATCTCTTATGTTTTGTAAAAGCCAGAGATGCAGCCTTTCTCAGCAGGCCAGATGCAGCTATGCATCCCAAGATGACTGGACTCTCAGAGGGACTGAAATTTTCAGTGTGTGTGTCAAAAATACTTGGCTCAATCAACCAACGTTTGAGCTAGAAGATAAAAGGAGATGTCTAACCTTTCAGGATCTGACTTAAGCTGTTGCGCCCATGACAGAAACACTGCAACACTAGACGAAACCAAATACATGTAGGCGCTCCATTAGTGGCTATAACCGTGAGTAATAATCTGATGATATAGCATCAAAGAAGTGTAACTCACCCCCCAGAGAGAATATCACCCTGTCCACCACATCGCCTTGGAGAACCATATATGCTCACTGATTTTACTGCAAAAATAAACATAATCACACTTGACATTCTCAACATTTTTTTCTAACCGAAAGAAAAGACAGAGAGAACGCTACTCACCTATCTCCCCATTGCTTATAAGATCAGATTTCCCTTTCCTCAGAATCGTCACGCCACCAATCCTGAATAACACAGACGTCTAACACTATCATCATCATGAGGTTTGATTTTGTGCTAAAAGTCATCAATAGAGCCTATATGGCCTCCATGGCTTCTGAGATATTCATATTACAAATCGTTTTTCTTTCTAGGCTTGCAAAACTGACTTTTGTAACTTACTGTTTGGCCAAAGAACGTAGTTGATCTTCAGCATTCTCTTCATCTACTTCACAGTTCAGCACTCTCTGAACTAGACGCTTATACTCATTTACATTCGGAGTTAAGACAGCAAGGGGATAGCTGTTGACAAGATCAATTGAATTTGTTACGAGAAACAGCCCGTCCTGCAGAATCATCATACAGAACAAATGAAAAGATGAAACAATCACAAGATCCGGGAAAAGAAGAAACGCCAAATCATTGCTTACCCCATCTACAACAAAAGGAACATTGAACTTCTTGGCAAGAAGCATGATTTTACTCGCACATTCCTGGAAAATACAGAGTCCTCAAGTCAAGTCAACCAACCAAAGCATTGAAAACTCAAATTAAGTAAATGTGATGAGAGGAATCTTGTACCAAAAGGAATGGATCCCTTCCCAAACCAGGACCAATGACAAGACAATCAAATCTTTCCATCCATTTATCCACTTCTCCTATCACTTTATCCTGTACTTTTCTTTTCTCTTCCTCACTGAATTGACTGAATCCAGATAACAAGAAATAGAGATTATGAATCTGGCTTTGTACTAATAAAATCACACAATAGAAGTAGCACACAATGTGGACAGGAGCATTCACATTCACCTGATGGTGTAGGATTCCTCAAGAACAGGGTGAACAATAAGCTCAGGACTATAGCTCTTAATAACAGGCGCTGCGTCTTTCGTGCAGAAGACATGAGACAAATCAGCACCCTAAAAGTTTTTACCAGGCAAGAAAAGAAACCAGTCTTCACTTAAAATTAACTTCAAACCAAATACGAGCAGAAAGAAGCTAATAGAAACGAAACTACAGACGATTTTCAGAGCTGAAATGGCTGCAAAGTAAGGAGCTCCAGTGTATTCACGACAGCCACCAATCACAGCTATCTTCCCTGATGAAGATGAAGATAAAGAGCTTAACATCAGAAACCCCCACACAAAGACTCAAACTTTGAAGTTCGAATTTGATTCAAAACCGATCAAACAACTGAAATACTGCGTAACCGTGACGAAAAAGACTCAAACTTTGAATCCAAATTTGATTCAAATCACCAGCAGCAGTTACGCAGAAAGGAAAGAGATTACTTTACCAGCTTGGCCTTTGTGTCGTTTAGGGTCGAGCGATGGTGTGACGGTTCTAAGAACACTCTCGGCGTCGGCCTCCGATGTGGAACTCATTGCTCTGGTGAGCTTTGGGAGATAGGTTCTTGAGCCACAGAGCGTTCGTACCAAGAACTGTTGCCTTCTGATCACAGTTGAAGAAGAAGGTGAATGAGAAGTCAATTGTCCCAAGGTGGAGATGACGCCATGCCTCACCAACATTTAGATTCTACAGAAAGGGACGAGAAACACACACACACACCGCTTATGAATTATTCTGATACAGCACCCACCGAGTGTCAAAAACTCTGTCTGCATGAGAGGGTCTTATATATATATATATTGCCAAGGTATTGTTGTTACTGTAGTAGCCAAACAGTTTCAAGTCACTTGCAGTAATGTTTGAAGCTTTGGCGTCATCTCTCACATTCGTGTCTTTTCTTGTTCATTGTGATTTCATTGAAGATTGTGTGTTATATGAACCCGTGAGACTCAAAGAACATGTAAGAATATACAGTTTTGCGTTAGAGATTGTTTATGTTTAAGATTTGTCTCACACTAACCTTGTTGGTATGGGTTAGATTAGTTAGGAGGAAGAACATTAGACCCTTGTAGAACTATTATAGCTGTTAATAAGAGTTTCTTTGACTTCATTTACTTAGCTCGCTCTTTGTTTTGTTATGTAATGGATCAAGTTTGATAGGAAGTTGATGCTGGAGAAACTAAGGAACAAGAAGCTAGTATTTGTAGGAGACTCAATTGGAAGAAACTAATGGGAGTCTCTTCTTTGCCTACTATCAACAAAACAAGCACAAAGCACATGGGCTTCTTTTATGTTCAAGTTTCATGACTACAACTGCACTGTTGAATACTATAGAGCACCGTTTCTGGTTCTCCAAAAACATGTCACTCCATGATTAGTTTCATAACTCATCAAATAATAAAAGAAAAAAAGAAAGATCTGTAAGTGTAGGAACTTTGATTCATTCTGCCAATAGAAAAAAAAAACTAAATTAAATAACATTCAACTAGAAAAAAAAAAACATCACAAATCGAAAGACGAGGACTGGTTTATCAACGTGAAACGTGATGAATATGGTGATGATGATGATGGTGATAAGGATGAGAGGCTCGGACATGATGAGGATTTATGAACGTGCCATAATTGGCGGCAGACGAGGGTTCTGAAACATCTCGTGTGACCACCGTTTCAGCCTTTTCCACGTCAACAAGATCCTTACGCTCATCTTTGTCCTCGATGCAGCAAAGGACGCTGATGATGAAACAACCCAAAAGGCATAAACAAACCAACACAACCCTGTGTACGTAGACAATAATATCTTCCATTGTCTTGCCTTTTTCTTTTCTTTTTGTGTGTGTGTGAGGTTTTTTATAGCAAAGACAAAAAGAAAGTAGGTGTATGAATTTTTGAGAGATTGATTGATTATAGGATTGATAAACAATGTTGGTATGATATCAATTTTCCTGAGTAAATTGGATTCTTTTTCAAAAAGAGAATGAATATTACCATATTTGGATGGTAGTTAAGACCATATAATGCTTAGAGTTGCATATTACGGAAAGAAATCTTAGAAATATAGTAATTCTGCTTATAAATAATTCCATAATAAATAATATTTTTTCAACTAAAAAACATTCCTAACTGTAAAGAAATCGAAAGCTAGAAATGGGCTGGTTGTTCATATAAAACTAAGCTGTCGTCTGGTTCATCAACGTCGTGATGATGATGATGGTGGTGATAAGGATGAGAGGCCTGGACATCATCATGATGATGATAAGGTTGATAAAGATTTAGGAACGTGCCATAGTCGGCGGCAGATGAGTCCCTTGAAACATTGTGTGTGGCCGTTTCAGCCTTTTCACGTCTACCAGACTCTTGCATTCCTTATTGTTGTCGACGCAACAAACCACGGCGATGAAATAACAAACCAGAAACAAACCGATCGAGACAGCCCATGAAATAACAACCAAAAATATCTTCCATTTGTTTTTTTTTTCTTCTTGCGTCTGAGAGTTTTATGGCAAAGACAAAAAAAAATGAGTAGGTGAATGAACTTTTTAGAGATTGATTGATTTTTTTGTAACACTAGATTGATTGATTATATGGTTGTTAAACAATATTGGTGGATAGCTGTTGACAAGATCAAGTTGAAACAGGCTGCAGAATCATCATACAGAACAAAACAATCACAAGATCCGAAGCATCTGCTTACCCCATCCAACCAGCAGCAAAGAAGCATGATTTACTCGCACATTCCTGGTACAGAGCCAAGTTCAACCAACCAAAGCCTCAAACAGTTAAGAAAACCAAATGAATGGAATAACCAAATGACAAGACAATCAAATCACCCACACCTCCATTCACTTCTTTCCTCACTGAAACTGAATCCAGAACTAGAGCAACCAATTTGTAGCACACAATGGAAGACATTCACCAGTAGGATTCCTGGTGAACAACAGCTCAACTAAGCTCAAACGCCGTCTTTCGTGCAGAAGATGAACCAGCACTTAAAACCAGGCAGCAGCCACCAATCATCCAAAAGAAGTAATAGAAACGTACAGCATCAGCTGAAGCGAAGATCAGTCCAGTCTTCATTGAATTGCATCAAATCCAGCAAAAAACGCAAACCTGAAAAGTCCAGTCCCGACAAATCACCAGCACAGTAACGCCCGGAACCCGTGTCGATCGAAACACTCTCGGCGTCGGCACTCATTGCTCGTGAGCAGTTCTTGAGCCACAACCACGCCTCTGATCACCAATTGTCCCATGACGCCATGCCTCAACGTAGCTACAGAACGCCGGTATGCGGTTCAACAACCATCGAGTTCTCGTCCGTCATTCCTGATGTGTCCGAGCGCCCGTCGTTCACCGTGATGTCAGAGACGTGACTCAAAGAACATGGCATGCAGAATGTTTAAACACCCGCCCGCCCAGCGTCTTCCAGCTCGCTCAATCAATGATGTTGATGCTGGAGAACCAAGAACATTAACACGCCTGCGCCATGACAGCAATATGTTCATGTCTCACATGTTGAAGACAATTTAGAAACATGGAACTCAAATGAAGGGACAGTTTGAAAGAAATGAAAAAGAATAAATGAAGGGAAGGAATGAATGAAGTGAAGGAAGAAGGAAGCACCGTTTGCCGGATCCACGTCCATCCGATCATCTTTGTCCTCGATGCAGCAAAGGACGCTGATGATGAAACAACCCAAAAGGCATAAACAAACCAACACAACCCTGTGTACGTAGACAATAATATCTTCCATTGTCTTGCCTTTTTCTTTTCTTTTTGTGTGTGTGTGAGGTTTTTTATAGCAAAGACAAAAAGAAAGTAGGTGTATGAATTTTTGAGAGATTGATTGATTATAGGATTGATAAACAATGTTGGTATGATATCAATTTTCCTGAGTAAATTGGATTCTTTTTCAAAAAGAGAATGAATATTACCATATTTGGATGGTAGTTAAGACCATATAATGCTTAGAGTTGCATATTACGGAAAGAAATCTTAGAAATATAGTAATTCTGCTTATAAATAATTCCATAATAAATAATATTTTTTCAACTAAAAAACATTCCTAACTGTAAAGAAATCGAAAGCTAGAAATGGGCTGGTTGTTCATATAAAACTAAGCTGTCGTCTGGTTCATCAACGTCGTGATGATGATGATGGTGGTGATAAGGATGAGAGGCCTGGACATCATCATGATGATGATAAGGTTGATAAAGATTTAGGAACGTGCCATAGTCGGCGGCAGATGAGTCCCTTGAAACATTGTGTGTGGCCGTTTCAGCCTTTTTCACGTCTACCAGACTCTTGCATTCCTTATTGTTGTCGACGCAACAAACCACGGCGATGAAATAACAAACCAGAAACAAACCGATCGAGACAGCCCATGAAATAACAACCAAAAATATCTTCCATTTGTTTTTTTTTTCTTCTTGCGTCTGAGAGTTTTATGGCAAAGACAAAAAAAAATGAGTAGGTGAATGAACTTTTTTAGAGATTGATTGATTTTTTTTTTGTAACACTAGATTGATTGATTATATGGTTGTTAAACAATATTGGTGGTAAATATTTCAATTAATTTTCTGAGTAATACAACGATCTTTGGACAGTTATTAAGATAATATAGTGCTTGCAGTTGCATATTATAGTAAAAAATCTAGTAAATTAGTAAAGAAAAAAAAAACCACCAAAATTTAGTAAGAAGAAATAATTAAAAAAAAAAACTTTTAAGAAATAGCAAAGTTAACAACCAATGGATGGTAACGTATTTTTCCTAATATATAATTTAGTTTTGGGCCCAGCCCATTGTTGACCCAATAAGTATAAGGATCGTGTCCGAGAGAATGTGTAGCTTTGGTCGGACTCCTTGGGATTGTTCGAGCTCGCCTCCTCCGTCAATCAGTTATTCGGTGAATCGCCACTCTTCTCTTCCTCTCCGGTTTCCAATGGCTGATCTCGATTCTCCTCCTCAGAGTAAGACGAGAGATCTCGACAAGCTTCTTCTCAGAGCTGGGAATCTCGTCGGCCCCGACTTCTATCCCGGAGCCGAAGTAAACGCCCTTTTATTACTGATCATTCGATTGCTTCTCTTCGAGGGTTTCTTAAATTTCGTGTCTTTTATAGTTTTCTGAGTTTCGATTTTTGCTTGTTACAGCTGAGAGACGACATAAGGGACTACGTCAGAATCTTAGTGGTTGGTGCTGGTGGGTTAGGTTGCGAGCTCCTCAAGGACTTGGCTCTTTCAGGGTTTCGTAATCTCGATGTGATTGACATGGATCGCATCGAGGTCACCAATCTCAATCGCCAGTTCCTCTTCAGGTAATGATTGGAACATATAAAACTTATGAATCTCTTATGTCATGGTTTGATTGATTTGGTTTGGTTTGTTGTCTTGTTTTAGACTTGAAGATGTAGGGAAGCCTAAGGCAGAGGTAGCAGCAAAGCGTGTGATGGAGAGAGTGAGTGGAGTGGAGATTGTGCCGCATTTTTCACGTATAGAAGACAAAGAGCTTGACTTTTATAACGATTTTAATATCATTGCCCTTGGTCTTGATTCTATTGAAGCTAGGAGATACATCAATGGTGTAGCTTGTGGGTTTCTTGGTATGAAAATTCATTGGCTTTTTTTTAAAGTTCTATTACCTTCTTCTCCCTCTCTGATTATCATTGTGTTTTTGTGGAATAATGTAGAGTATGATGAAGATGATACCCCGAGAAGAGAAACGATCAAGCCGATGGTGGATGGTGGAACGGAAGGTTTCAAGGGTCATGCTAGAGTCATCGTGCCTGGTGTTACGCCCTGTTTTGAGTGCACGATTTGGCTTTTCCCACCTCAAGTGAAGTTTCCTTTGTGCACTCTGGCGGAAACGCCTAGGAATGCAGCTCATTGAATGTTTCATCTAACAGTGGATGATTTGAATGGATTGTCTTTGAAAGAGACTCTTCTTTCCAAGTGAATTGTTTTAGTTGTTCTATTCTTCCTGAAGGTTCATGGTGGAAAGTCATTTGATCCTGATGAGCCAGAACATATGAAGTGGGTCTATGATGAGGTAAAGTCATACTTTTAGTTTCTTATGCTATGAGTTTTAGTTTTGGTTTACTTCTCTGTATTATCTTCGCAGGCTATCAAGAGAGCCGAGCTTTTTGGAATTCCAGGTGTCACATACTCTCTCACACAAGTATGCTGCTGTTCTCACCTTCTTTTTGTAAACATTCCAGTAATTTGTATTCATTAAGGAACTATGAGAGAGAGAACCTTTGTTTTTGTATATAGGGTGTGGTGAAAAACATAATACCGGCGATTGCATCCACCAACGCTATTATATCAGCAGCTTGTGCGCTTGAAACCTTGAAGATTGTATCTGGATGTAGCAAAACACTCGCAAACTATCTTACGTATGGTTTGCAAACTCAAGAATTTGCAAAGAATTCAATGTTATCCCTAAGCAATTGTGGTTTGTTTTCATTTTTGCAAGGTATAACGGTGGAGAGGGTCTCCACACTAAAGTGACTGAGTTCGAGAGAGACCAGGATTGTCTTGTATGTGGGCCAGGCATTCTGATTGAGTTGGACACATCGATTACTTTGCAAAAGGTCCTTCCTCTAGCCCTCTCGTCTCAGTTCTCCATTTAATACCGCCATGATGCTAACTTATCCTCTCTAGTCCCATCTCCGTTTATTCATTGTAAACTCTCTGTTTGTCCATTTAGAATCCTGCATCTCAGTTCTCTGCCATTTCTCCTAGTTCATTGACATGCTTGAAGAACATCCCAAGCTTCTACTGTCGAAAGCAAGTGTCAAACACGGCAAAGACAGCCTCTACATGCAGGCACCTCCAGTTCTAGAAGAAATGCACAGACCAAACCTAAGCAAGCCGCTCTACGACCTCATGGGAAGAGTCCAGAAGGACACTGTCCATGTGTTTGGCACTGCCCTCAAGAACGAAGAGAAACATTCAAGCTTAACGAAGCTAAGAGTTGTTTTCAAAGGAGCTGATGGTGTTACAGATATGGATACCGATCGAGACAGCCCATGAAATAACAACCAAAAATATCTTCCATTTGTTTTTTTTTTCTTCTTGCGTCTGAGAGTTTTATGGCAAAGACAAAAAAAAATGAGTAGGTGAATGAACTTTTTTAGAGATTGATTGATTTTTTTTTTGTAACACTAGATTGATTGATTATATGGTTGTTAAACAATATTGGTGGTAAATATTTCAATTAATTTTCTGAGTAATACAACGATCTTTGGACAGTTATTAAGATAATATAGTGCTTGCAGTTGCATATTATAGTAAAAAATCTAGTAAATTAGTAAAGAAAAAAAAAACCACCAAAATTTAGTAAGAAGAAATAATTAAAAAAAAAAACTTTTAAGAAATAGCAAAGTTAACAACCAATGGATGGTAACGTATTTTTCCTAATATATAATTTAGTTTTGGGCCCAGCCCATTGTTGACCCAATAAGTATAAGGATCGTGTCCGAGAGAATGTGTAGCTTTGGTCGGACTCCTTGGGATTGTTCGAGCTCGCCTCCTCCGTCAATCAGTTATTCGGTGAATCGCCACTCTTCTCTTCCTCTCCGGTTTCCAATGGCTGATCTCGATTCTCCTCCTCAGAGTAAGACGAGAGATCTCGACAAGCTTCTTCTCAGAGCTGGGAATCTCGTCGGCCCCGACTTCTATCCCGGAGCCGAAGTAAACGCCCTTTTATTACTGATCATTCGATTGCTTCTCTTCGAGGGTTTCTTAAATTTCGTGTCTTTTATAGTTTTCTGAGTTTCGATTTTTGCTTGTTACAGCTGAGAGACGACATAAGGGACTACGTCAGAATCTTAGTGGTTGGTGCTGGTGGGTTAGGTTGCGAGCTCCTCAAGGACTTGGCTCTTTCAGGGTTTCGTAATCTCGATGTGATTGACATGGATCGCATCGAGGTCACCAATCTCAATCGCCAGTTCCTCTTCAGGTAATGATTGGAACATATAAAACTTATGAATCTCTTATGTCATGGTTTGATTGATTTGGTTTGGTTTGTTGTCTTGTTTTAGACTTGAAGATGTAGGGAAGCCTAAGGCAGAGGTAGCAGCAAAGCGTGTGATGGAGAGAGTGAGTGGAGTGGAGATTGTGCCGCATTTTTCACGTATAGAAGACAAAGAGCTTGACTTTTATAACGATTTTAATATCATTGCCCTTGGTCTTGATTCTATTGAAGCTAGGAGATACATCAATGGTGTAGCTTGTGGGTTTCTTGGTATGAAAATTCATTGGCTTTTTTTTAAAGTTCTATTACCTTCTTCTCCCTCTCTGATTATCATTGTGTTTTTGTGGAATAATGTAGAGTATGATGAAGATGATACCCCGAGAAGAGAAACGATCAAGCCGATGGTGGATGGTGGAACGGAAGGTTTCAAGGGTCATGCTAGAGTCATCGTGCCTGGTGTTACGCCCTGTTTTGAGTGCACGATTTGGCTTTTCCCACCTCAAGTGAAGTTTCCTTTGTGCACTCTGGCGGAAACGCCTAGGAATGCAGCTCATTGTATTGAATACGCTCATCTAATTAAGTGGCATGAGGTATTTGAATGGATTGTCTTTGAAAGAGACTCTTCTTTCCAAGTGAATATGTACTTGTTTTAGTCATGATACAGTCTATTCTTCCTGAAGGTTCATGGTGGAAAGTCATTTGATCCTGATGAGCCAGAACATATGAAGTGGGTCTATGATGAGGTAAAGTCATACTTTTAGTTTCTTATGCTATGAGTTTTAGTTTTGGTTTACTTCTCTGTATTATCTTCGCAGGCTATCAAGAGAGCCGAGCTTTTTGGAATTCCAGGTGTCACATACTCTCTCACACAAGTATGCTGCTGTTCTCACCTTCTTTTTGTAAACATTCCAGTAATTTGTATTCATTAAGGAACTATGAGAGAGACCTTTGTTTTTGTATATAGGGTGTGGTGAAAAACATAATACGGCGATTGCATCCACCAACGCTATTATATCAGCAGCTTGTGCGCTTGAAACCTTGAAGATTGTATCTGGATGTAGCAAAACACTCGCAAACTATCTTACGTATGGTTTGCAAACTCAAGAATTTGCAAAGAATTCAATGTTATCCCTAAGCAATTGTGGTTTGTTTTCATTTTTGCAAGGTATAACGGTGGAGAGGGTCTCCACACTAAAGTGACTGAGTTCGAGAGAGACCAGGATTGTCTTGTATGTGGGCCAGGCATTCTGATTGAGTTGGACACATCGATTACTTTGCAAAAGGTCCTTCCTCTAGCCCTCTCGTCTCAGTTCTCCATTTAATACCGCCATGATGCTAACTTATCCTCTTCTCTAGTCCCATCTCCGTTTATTCATTGTAAACTCTCTGTTTGTCCATTTAGAATCCTGCATCTCAGTTCTCTGCCATTTTGTTTTCTCCTAGTTCATTGACATGCTTGAAGAACATCCCAAGCTTCTACTGTCGAAAGCAAGTGTCAAACACGGCAAAGACAGCCTCTACATGCAGGCACCTCCAGTTCTAGAAGAAATGCACAGACCAAACCTAAGCAAGCCGCTCTACGACCTCATGGGAAGAGTCCAGAAGGACACTGTCCATGTGTTTGGCACTGCCCTCAAGAACGAAGAGAAACATTCAAGCTTAACGAAGCTAAGAGTTGTTTTCAAAGGAGCTGATGGTGTTACAGATATGGATACAGCCATTGGAGCATGAACGTTGGGAGAAAAAACAACCCGTTTGATCGCAGCTAGATCCATTAAAAGATAATTGGCCTGTTTAACTTGCCTTGTTCTTATCATTGGTTCTGTCGTTAATAGCTGTGACAGCAAATTCTTACTGCGTGATGAAAATAAAAAATGTTTTACTCCAAACAGATGGGTTTATTTGATTTTTCTTAACCTCGATGATGTGAATCTGTGACAAGAAAACATAGAGCTTGAAACAAGTTGATATTGTGTTTGAGATTGGTTTAAAACCATATTTTAAAAAGAAAAGGTACGTGATATGAACTCCTTCATGTTTTCTTCTACTCTGGAAAGTAAATAGAGAATATATAATTGTGT
This sequence comes from Brassica carinata, assembly GCA_016771965.1. Classification (NCBI taxonomy): domain Eukaryota; kingdom Viridiplantae; phylum Streptophyta; class Magnoliopsida; order Brassicales; family Brassicaceae; genus Brassica; species Brassica carinata. The sequence continues at coordinate 63,805,368 of CM028687.1, read as the reverse complement.
TCATATACCATATAAACCATCAAATTTTGCTTGGGAAGTAGTTAATGTGAACAATCATCAAGTAGGAGCGGTGTGTGACCCTACTTCACTCGAACACTATCCTCAAACCATATCATATCAATGAGTTAGATTCTTACTCTCTCTCTCTCTCCACGATTCAAATTGTGTATTGTCCATTTCCTCAACTGCCCACCACAAACTGTCTTCAGATGTTGCTGTTTTAGGATCTTGTAGCCATAAGAAAGATTTCCTCAGGTCTCTATCAAAGATAGTTGTTTTTGACCAATAACATAATAGATGGATAATGGAAACCAAAGGGTATCTAAACATTTGTTGGTAAAGGTATAAAGTTTCTGGTGAAATATAAGATATATGTAAATGTAATACAAACAGAGTGGATATGAGTTGTTTGTCAACTTTGATACCTATCTTTCAAACGTGTAACAACTGGATAACATCAATGCACAACCTCCTGTCATTCATGTTGTGTATTGTGGGGACTTAAGCCAGATACATTATTCAAAATCTCTCTTTTTTTTTCCTCTGGCCTCATTCTTCCACCCACATGCTCTCCTCTCTCTCTTCCTCTCTCTAAGGGCCAATTTTTCATAGCCTATTTATTTGACTCTTTCAACATTCCCTCGAACTCCACCTTCAAGCCAAGAAAAAACACAAGACTTGTTTCTACAGAACAACAAACTATGGAATTAGAGCTTGATGATGATGTCTTCTTTGCAGACATAAGCAAGCAGATCTCTCTTCTCATCATGGATGAAGATGAACAGTTAAACCCTGTTTCTCTCTCTTCCTCCTCCTCTCTCGCGTTCCAGGTTTATTCCTCTGTCCACACACTTAATCTGTCTCACTCTATCTAAACATACCTCTCTCTCTAACAGCGTGTTTCTTGAATACTTGTGGAAACAGGGTATGTTTAGAGAAAGCTACCAAACGGCTCCATATATGTATCATCAGGAACAGAGCAAAGGGACTGGTGTGTTCATCCCCAAATGTTATCAGTCAAGAAGAAGACCTCGTCATCCGAAACAATGTAAATTTAGTTCCTTCAACGCCAAGCAACAACACTCTTTTCATCAAAACAAACAACAGTATCAGCAGAATCATGACAACTTAAGAAGTAACCTCACCAGTCACACCAATAACAACAACAAGAGCAGCATGATCACTGGTAATGTTCATGCTTCTATCCCAAGAAGAACCTACAGAGATGCAGCATCTATCTACACTTGATTGATTTTTGACATCTATCTACACTTGATTCATGGTTTATGTGTGATTGATTCATATAACTATATATAAATTTTTATAGATGCATAAGATCTATTTGTTTGTAAATCAGCAGATAGTATGGATTCTTCTATAAGGAAGGTCTTGGGAGATTTGTTCCACGTTTAGTTCTTGATCTAATGTAACTCTTTCTTGGTCACTGGCTTCTCCATTTGTAAAGTATTTTTCAAGAATTAAATAAAAATCAGTTTGTGAAATCTTGTTGATTGATTACAAAAAGATTGATAAAGGAATGTGTAAAGAAAAGCCCCATGTGGAATTAGCATATGTTCTATGTCTCTGTGTCCAATTTATCAATATCTTTGGGACATCACATACTAGTTTGTCACACTGTCTGAATATAATAAAAGGACTCAGGTTAAAACTAAGAGGTCCAAAAGACTGTCACAAGGTCACACACCTTCTGTCCAGCCACTCACAGTCACATGCCCATCTCTCTCTCCCATTATTAACTCTCATTTTCTTAGTATTTCTAATTTTTTTTCGAAAAAGTAGTATTTCTATTTTGAGCAAAACAATATGATCAGGTTTTAGTAGTATAGATATATGCCCATTTATCATTTGTAGTTTTTTTTATTGGAACTGTATCAGTGTGTCTACGATTACTAAGGACTAGACCGTGTGTTGTTGTTATCAGTCCTCTGTATAAAAGTTCATTACGGATGAGACAACAACTATTACGATTTTAGAACTATTGCAAGTTCGAAGAAGTTTAAGGTCATTACGATATTCACAAATCCCAGGGAAAATATCTCTTGCAACTTGTAGCGGAGGCTAATTATAATCCACTGACAAAAAATCTCAGAGTTCGCTTGTTTGACAAAGTATTCTATTTGTACTCTCATCTCATATCATTATGTTGTCCACTTTCATCTCGGTATATGCTTTTACTAAGCATACAAAATTACGAAGGGATAAAATGAAACCTCAAAATTACAATCTAAGATTTAATGTTGATGATGAAAGTGAACGATGATGACGATAGACAGGAAAGATTAAAAGTAATCAGGTTTAATTTAATTAATTTCCAGAAAGTGGCATAAAGCCTTACATATAAGTCCCACGATAGTTTCATTGGTCTAACAGATGACCTGAATGGTAAATAAGATAATTAAACCGAAGTTGACCAACCGGATGGTAACAGAAGTTCCTGCTACCGTTCCACACCAAACTATCCTTCATCAAACCCATCAGAGACCAGACGTACGGATTGAAAAAAAAGCTATAATATTACCTATAATGATCTTAGCATAGATAGATCCTTCCAATATTCACAAGTCAGACACTTAAAAACCTTAACCATATTAGAAAGTGCCATCTTTTCATCAAATTCATTAGTACTATATTAGTAGCGTCATCTTTTCATAAACTTGATCATAGTAGACAACTATCAAGGAGATGATGAACCTGACCCATCAGAAGTTGAACTTGTACTTGTACTTGTACTTGTACTTGTTTTGTCTGAATCTTGGTCCTCAAGTACCCTCACCATCAGCTTGCCACCACCTTCTACTAGACCAACGAGGACGTCAACTGCGTCAGAGACCAACCCATATATCTCTTCCACATCCGCATGTCCTAAATCAGGGAGGACACCGATAATCAGGTTAAGCTCATCAGCCATAAGGTTCAAGACCCTATTCCCCCTAGCGATAATCCCAGCGTGACCCATCATGGGATCGTTCAGGTACACCACTTCTTCTGGATTCTGAGCCTCTACCAAATCAGGATGGTTTGCCATCCAGTTCAGAAACGTCTGGCGTACGCTTTGTGACTCATGAACCAGTTCTCCCATGTGATTATGCATGGGCCAATAATGAACCTGGTTTGTGAGACCTGCTTGAAAAATATCAGAGATGTCGTTGAGCCTTTGTCTGATTGTTGAAATCCCATGATCTCTCAAAACTTCTAACTTCGACAGTGCCTCTCCTCTATTTCCGTCAGCCATTTTTTTCAGTTTTAGACTCTGTTTAAGATGGTTTTTTTGTGTGCCCGAGACTAAAGGGTATGCTCTTGTATTTATGTAAGGGCACCGTAGAGAAGGTTAGAGGCAAAACTATAGTTTGAAGAACACGCTTAGCAATTGTATAAAGACAACTTTCCTTATTAATGTCTAGAAACTCTCTCAAAACTAAATACTTTGTGATCCTTTACTAATCATATTTCTAATACAAATAGAAAACTTCTTTTTTCAAATCTCTATTACAAGTAGATAATTTCCATTTATCCCTTACCTACTTGTTAAGAATAACTTAAGCTCCAAGCTATTGAAGCTTACCCAAGGAAAACTACATGCCGTTTAGTTTTCTGTACCTATCGCTGATGATAATCTATGTTCTGATGACCTAGGGTTAGGGGTCCTATAAAAGTTAGAACTGGACGTAGAATAATTGATTTGTTTTGCTATTTCTGTTTTTCTATTTTTTATTTCAGTCGGTTTCATTGCTGACATGAGATTTTTAATATTTTTTTATATGCAAAACAACCTATACGAATGTTTTAATAAACTAACAGAGTTATGGCTACTAAACCAGATTTATAATTTTATTGTTATTTTAGCTCTTTCAATATTTGTTTTTGTTTTATTTCATCCAGTACAATTATTTGTACTAATACATTTGAATATAAAATATTTTTCTCGATCGTTATTTGGAGATGATTTTTCAAAAAGGTACCTTGGATATCAAATTTTTTTATTTTCTAGAATTTGTTTTTGTTAATTTAGCTTTATATATAAATACTAAATGCTTTTTGGGTAAGTTTAGCTCTTTTTTTTTGAAACTGGCATTCTAGGGTAAGTTTAGCTTTACAGAAATAAATTGTAGATCTCTAGAACATAATGCAACTTTTGAAAAATATTAAAAAAAATTTTTTTTGGAAATCTGTCTCTCTCTTCCTCTCGCTTTCCCTCTCTATAATCAGATAAGCTAAGCAGTTTTTGTTCAAAAAGAAAAAAAAAAAGCTTAGCAGTTAAGTAATGGTAAAACTGTTCGCCGTTTATGTGAAGCGAATAAAAACTATATGGCGTCTAGTATACTGTCCTTGTCGCTGATGATGCTGACTAGGCCTCGTGATGATTAAAATTTTGAAATACAAATTTGGACGTCAAATAATATTTATTTATTTTTGCTATTTCTATTTCCTATTTTTATTATTTTACTGGTCTTCATAAATAACGTAAGATTTTTAATTAACTTTTATTTTTCTATGCAAAACAATCTATATGATTAATTTAGTATTTTTCACAACCAGATCTACGATTGTTTTTATATGAATAATTAATATGATTTCAACTGATACAATTATTTGTATGTTTTATTATACGTTTGCACATAATCTATTTGTTAGTTTTTCAAAAAGTTATCTTAGATATCAATTTTTTTCGCTTAGTTAGCTTTACATAACTAATTAAGTGGCATCCACGTCCTGCGTGGAGTGAGTGACTTAAACATCATATTTATTTTTAATCTATAGATATTAAAATGTTAAAAGTTATAGTTACAAATATTAGATATAATAATATATAGCTGACAAAATTGTGCAGGTATATATATTGTAAGCTTATTTATTTCTTTTTAAAAATCTTGTGTAATTTGTTAGGTTTAAATGAAATATATTTTATTATATATATATATATATATATATATATTTTTTTTTTGATCAAAGGAAAAAAATATATAAGAGTATGAAAAGACTGGTACAAATTTATTATTAATTTAAGATAAAACAAAACATAAACAATAGAATTATTGCTTTCAAAATAAAAATTATGATTATAATATTAAAAGAAATATAGGTAATAAAAAAATACGAAAGAAACAAACTATACAGAAACAAAAAAAAACTGATAAAACCACAAATGATGTGAAAAGTGTCTTTAGAACTCTCCTGATTTACAATCATATAAAAAGAAATAGCAAAGAATCGATTTTCCAAACTAAACACATTTAATTACCAAATTCACTAAACGAATGATATACATTTTTCTGAAAGCATCGATTTCTGGAATATCATTGGGTACAAAATAAATTTGGAAAACCATCAATGTTAGTCACCACATGCATCCTCATTTCTGGAACACCATTGGGTTCATCACAGTTCCTTTGTTATAATATTGAAAAAAATATGGCAAATGTGACTATGTATACGATTCATACTGTTAGAATATTAATATATATGACAAATGTGACTATATATACGATTCAAATCGGCAACTGAGTTAAACAATGTCATGAGTGTTGTGATTGCTCGAATGTAGTGATAAAGTAGTTTTTAGAAAGAGACAATAGTGAGGAGATGTATCTATAAGGGCATGTATTTATATGAGCAAGGCACCTAGGTTTAAAACTAAACTCGACGCAATTAATAGTCACAATAATATTTCTTATTCGAAATCAGAATCTTCATATATTAATTTCCTTGTTCCTACGATTACACGATTTGTTTGTAATATTAAAGGAAACAAACCGAGTAACATTTATTCGCAAATTAATTTTAAAAACCAATCAATGATGATCACACGTACTTTCTAAATTTGACTCGATATAATCGTTAAGTTTCTATATTTTTGTATGAGTTGACGTCTACTTTGAATCTCTAATACAATAAAAAGCGTATTTACATTCCTAATTTGTGATAAATTGAGGAAAATACAATTAAAAACTACCAGTAATGCGTGATTGACGGAGGATTGAAGATCTTTTATTTAAAATAAACGAATCAAAGGCATAATTATTAAGCTTATAAATGGCATAATTAACGTTGAAAGATTACGAAAATCATGTGGATTGTCACGCAAGTAAATCGTGATTGAGAATTCGTTTTTGATCTCTATGAACATACATCAAGCGAATAAATGCCCAACTTAACATACGAAGATATTTTTTCATATAATTTGAATCAGCTTCTTATAATAATGAAAATCCATAATATTCTCCTGTGACCCCGCCACATTAAGTTCTTAACGTATATGAAAAAAAAATTATATGAAAAAATTACATGGAAAATATATAAATTATATGAAAAAATATTACATGAAAAATAGCCCATGTATGTGTATTAGGTAGTCATCACCACATTACGTAGAGGTTTCATGTAATATATCGAATGCTACATTATTAATAATACATGAAAATATTACATGGAAAATAATGATGCTGGATCATTTGATGATATCAAGCCATTAGGTTTGATAATGATTTTACATTATGATTTGAAGTTAAAACATGTCAACATAGCATTCATGTCTTGTATTTTAAATACGTATGAAACCACATGATAGACGTACTCAAATCTCAGGGATTCATCGGTGAGTAAATCAAATGCATCATGATTAATAATCTGTGTAATAATATATGGAAAAATAATAAAGACAAACCATTAATCGTAGACATTGTATTTTTGGTTAGTTAATAAAGAATAAAGTTATAATGTAATGACCAATAGAAGTTAGTGTAATTAGTCTAGTAAACTAAGGATTTTTGAATATAGGTCTTGAGAGAGCATGTGGTAATGACGCATAGGAAATGACATTAATGTAAATCATATATGAACTAAAGGTTATTTATTTCTAATGCTCCTAAAATAATATATAAGGGATAGATGATAGATCTCTCAGTCATACTGGTGCTTCTTATTATAAGATATGATATCATAGTGTTGTATGAAAATGTAGCACGAGTCCTCAAACACTAATTGTGTTTTGCCTATAGGTGCGATATCTTCCGTATTCAACCCCAACGCCGAAATATTACGACCATATTCCTGGTTAAGATATCTTAAACCGATGACTGCTTCTTTCTAAAACTACTATTATCAGAGAACACATCATGAGGAGGTATTATTACCTAAGATCAAGGAACAACTACATACACATCTTCTCTGTTCCAGATACATTGTGGTCACTGCTCAGCTACACCTGACGTTCCACCTGCTCATTTCTGTGCACTTTGTAGTAATTTCTGAAATGTCTCTGCAACATATTACACCTTCAAAATAATTAAAAATATGTATATAAGTATATTACCATTTACCACCTTTTGCTGCACATAAAGTAGCAACTTGAAAAACGATGTGCCATTATGACATAATATATAATTGAAAATGCTAGATGTTTCGACCTTGATTTATAAATCGACAATAACTCGGTCATAAAAGCTAGGGTCGCACTTGCTTGTTATACTTATTAGTAAACCTCAAAGCGTTTTACAAAAAAATACTCACCGCCAGAAGATGTTTAGCAGCTAATTCATACTTCCGTGTGGCAACTTCATTGAGAGTCCCAACTCCCAACCAGTAGCTCCTCTTTTGTTTCGTGGGTCAAGTACTGTCTAGCCTTGTCTCCCTCCAAAAAGGCCTACTCTTAATGCGAAAGAGGAATATTCCACACTTCAGAATTCATCAGTCAAGTAACTACGAACATAAAACCTCAATCCCGAACTAAATGAATACCTTTAGAGGACGCAGTAGTCCAACCACGTGTGGTAAGTGCCTAACAGGCAGTGGTTTATAAGTCATCATACAAGTTGCGGTTATTCCCTTGAGCTGCCTTAGCCCCTATAAGAGAGAGAGAAGCAACCATTTACCATTGCGGACTTGAATATGTATGACACTTAGAATAATAATTGTAACCTGTCCAGCTACACATACACAGAAAATTGTACTTTACATTGTTCTTAACAGGTGCTCACCAAGAAAGTCAAACAAATCTTGAAGCGCATAAATTAAACAGTGGGCCTAACGTTTCTCCAAGGCTTTACCTCAGCAGATTTATCTAGAGCTGAGCATCATTACTGGTTACTCGCCTTAGACTCGCTACTCGACTCGTACCCGTCTTAAAAATTCAAGTACTCGGTGTTAACAAGGCAAGTAACAAGTCGACAGTTTTCATTACTTGCAAGACCAAGTCAAGTATCAAATATCATTATCATTTTTAATAATTGACTCGTTACTTGCCCCGTTACTTGCTCCATTACTTGGTATTTGTTAAATAATCTATTAAATATTTATTCATATTTGTCTTTTCTTTTACTTGCATCTAAGATTAAACAAAAATACTCATTATTCTTCTTATGTTTGTTAATTGTTCCGTATCTGTCTTGATTTTTCAAATACTCGTCGTCATCTAGTTAAGTATTAAATAGAAACAAATATTAAAAGTTTAGCTATATGGATTGTTATTACATGTTACTTGCTTAGAAAAGACATTTTTGTCTGCTTATATATCGAAATATTCATATTTTTTGTCTTCTTTATAATATGAATGAATATTTCATTTAAAGTAATTCCCGTATTATTTTAAGTAAAGAATAAACAAAACAAACTTTCATATCTATTTCTAATATAATATTATTTAGTAAATAGTTTTTAAATACTTTGAAAAACTCATAAATAGTTCACAAGTACTCGTAAATAGTTCGCAAGTACTTGTAAATAGAAAGTAATATGACGGGGCAAGTAACTTGCAAGTAATTCATTTTTGATCAAGTATTTGAAATAGCAAGTACTCGTTTTTAACAAGTCAAGTACAAGTCGAAAATTTTATTACTCGTGCAAGGCAAGTCAAGTAGCAAGTACACGCAAAATAGCGAGTACTCGCCTTGTGCCCAGCCCTAGATTTATCAACAATTGCTTCCTTTATGGTCTTGCTAACTAAAGGTAGGGTAGGTCCTACCCTAATGATTCCACGCCCTCTAACATGCTCTTCCTCACCACATCAGGAACTTCAGAGTAGCATGAAAAAATTATGTGATATACGTCCAACGTAATTAATCGCCACAAACTTCTGAGACTAGATAAAGTGCATCATGTATAACCTGCAAGGAAAGTAACGTGTAAATATTGAGAGAGTTATAGAAACAGACACATTTGTCTTTTTTACTACACAAAATAACACTTTGTGGTTAGAGAGCACAATTGCTGAAATCGAGGTCAAATTTTGATACTTTTGCCCTTAAAGCTAAGTGGAGTGTTTCACGTGTGAGCTGTAAAGTTAGAAAGTAGTTTCTTTGGTTTTGTTAGTTTAGTTAGAGAGATAGTTAGACAATAAATTAAATTAATGTTAGGTATATAAGAGAGTGTAGTGTCATGTGAGTCACACGATCCAAAAGTACCTATTGGATCTTATGGTTGTTTTTTAATATTACATGTTCGAATAAAAGAGGCAAATGTGTTAATGTGCTTTGTTGGTGGTTGAGGTTGCAAAAGATGGATTCAAGGTTTTTTGCAGTTTTCGGGAAGATACATGAGAGCTGGGGATGAAACTCCCAGGATTAGTGATCGGATTGGGGTTCTCAGGTGTGTTGTGGATAGTACTCTCGTGGTTAGGTGATTGTTGTGGTGGTCTGGTGTGTTGTGTATGGGACTCTCGTGGTTAAGAGAGTGTTGTTGTAGTCGGGAGTGTTGTGGTCAAGGCTCGGTGGTCAGTGGGTGTTTGGATGCTGATATTGGCGACAGTACCAATGCGATTTTGTAGGCTTTGGTCTGGATGGAGGTAGTGTTGTGTGGCATATTGACTAATGATAGGGGAGTGGCTTCCAAGTGATTCTTGTTCCTCCGACTGAAGTGGACCTGAGAAAAAAAAATTGGTGAAAAAGTGTTTGCATGATGAAGTGCCATGTTATGTAAGTGTCTAGAGTGCAATCTCACCGGGATGTAGGGCGCAGTATGTGCATTGTTTGAGTATTGTGGACAGAGCGTGTGTGGATGTGGTTGCATGTGACTTGCGAGCTGTGGATGGTGCAGTTGTGGACAGTAGACATGTGGATGTGGTTATTAGCAAAAAGCGAAGTGTGGATGTAGCTGCTATAGTTTTAGGAAGTGTGGATGTGGAAGCCGCTGTTATGGGTGGTATGGACATGAGAGTTAGAGCTGGATCTACTAGAGGTAATACTTAGAGTGTGCGAGTTGTGGATGGTGCAGTTGTGTTCTCTGTTGTCCCCCATAAGAAAACGAAACAAACACCAGTGGCCATCCACAAAGATCTTGAGCTCGGAATCCATGGCTGTCACATTGGCGATTGGGGAAGAGCTAGACCACAGTGACGCAGTAGCAATAAGTAGTACTACAGTGTTTACGATGCTCAAGAGTACATCAATAAAGAAAGCAGAGCACTTATCGAACTTCAAAACCTCGAGCTCATCCAATCTTTACTCTAACGATAAAGCTCTCTCGTTAACCCAAGGAGTGATGAATTCTCCCTAGTGCTCAGGGATGAGGTTATACATACTAAATTTCTTTAATTTCTCATAAGACCAATTTCTCAGAACACCAATTCACGAGTGAACAAAAAAAAATTACCTCTATTTTGAGAAACAGAGACAATAAACAAACTCAATCCAGCTTCAGTTTGTCTCAAATTTTTAAATTCTTTTTGATTTCATCCCCATTTCTCGTCCTCCTCTTGATTTCATCTCACACTTTCCATTTAGGGTTTGTGTTATCAGACAAAATTTGTGGTCTCTTGATTTCATCTCAAACAAAATTCTCTGAACACAACAAATCAATTTGGGAGTATATTTGGAGAGAAAGCTTCGACAATTACGCGCCGTATATCAGATTACCTTTTACCTCTGCGATAGTTTCATCATTCGGAGACCACAAATTTTAAGAGAGAAAAAACAGTGAAAGGAGGAAGAAGAAACTAGTAAAGAGAATAAGATATAGTTAAAAGGTAAGAAGGACAAACATCAAAAATGTGTATCATAAGTGGTACTAGATCTTGACCCGCCCAGTCGGGCGGGTGTTTGCTTTAACTTGTAAAAATATTATCAACTTATACCCAATAAGAAATTATTGCGTTGTATAAAGTATGGTTCAAGTTATTAGTTATCATATTTTTGTTATTGTATTTAATGTATTTGTAACACGAAAAATACAAATACCTTAGTATATATATATATATATATATATATATATTGCATTGTTTATTTGATATTGTAACCCTAATATAGAAAAATATATTTTTAAATTAATAGTTACATATCTGTTGTATTAATGAACAATAATTTTTTTAGAGAATTATATGTTTACCTATGTATTATATATAAACTATAAATACCAATAGTTATAACAAAACAACCAATAATTACAATGACCTAATAAATAATCAAGTTACCAAAATGGATCATAATAGCAAATTAAATAATATGACCCAGTTATATAAGCCCAAGTTAGATGTTATCTTTGTGTCCAAACAATATTTTATTTTTTTTTAACTCTGCAATTCATGTTGCCAAACAAAACCAAAAAGTACTTCTACTTTAATAAGATAGATGTGTCTTTGTTTGTAATTCAAAACATAAAAAGTGTCCTTCAATGTAATATTTTCGTAAATATTCCCATATAACCAAATGATCAACCAAATGGTTCATGTGACCAGATTTCATGCATTACGAATCAGAAATTTCGAGTTTAATAAGATTCGGAGAAAAAATGACATCCTACCAAATCATCATTCCAAAAATTTGGAGTAACAACTATACTATGTTTTATAATAATTTTTATTAACATTTATTTATAGCATTTTATTACTAATTACGAAATTATTTAATGTGTTATTTTTTTATTGAATGAAATTTTTTTTGATTGAATGTTAATATGTTATTTTATAAAAATTTTTAAAAGGTTAGTAAGATTATGTTAGATCAAATTTTGTTATAATTAAAAAATAAAAGTTAAATTTATAGTTGGTTTATTATTAATATAAATAATCAAATATGTCATATTAACTAATTATTTAGGTTGTCTTAATATGACTTATCAACATTAGATAAAAATTAGGACCCTAAATTAATAGATTAGATTGTCAGATCTATATAATATTATTCGAGAAGTCAGTTTCTTACGTGCCGTGCTCACGTTAATTCTCATAATGGTTGATTACGGAGATACCCTTAATGAATTTAAAATATTATATTTAGTTACTATTATTAAAAAAAAAATCTTTTTTATAAGGTAGTGCTGTATAATTAAATTTTTATTTATTTTCCTTTTTTATTTTTTCCAATAACATATATAATAAAAAGGAAATATTTACAATTTTTAAGAACGAAAATTTTAATAATATTTATATAAAATGTGATTTCATAAAAAAAAGGTTAACCAAAGTAATCTTGATATTAATAAAAGAATAAAATAAAAAATATATTATTTTATAATATTGTTTTATTAATTTTTATAAATATAAATTATGATTACCTCAAAACATATTATCTTACATTAAATCTCACTAAAATATATTTATGGATACCTAGAAACATATTATGTTATTTTGAATCTCATGCATATAAATTATGGTTACCTCAAAACATATTAACTAAATTTAACAATTTATTTCTATTGTATCTTATTATATAAAGCTTGTTTCTTCAAATTTACTAATTAACATGATCGCGACATGTGTCAATAAAATTTTAAATATTGCGACATGTTTTTATCTATCTCATAATTATATATATATATATATATATACTAAGATATTAACAAAAACAAATTTTATTAAAAAATAATTATAAATATTATCTAATAGTAATTTTCCATTTTAAAATCCTAAACAAAAGATAATTGCAAAGGATTATTTGATAGTAATTTTCCTTTTAATATTGTATAATGTGTTAAAATTTATAATGACATAAAATATATATACTAAAATAACAAAAAATGAGTTTTCAAATAAAGTAATTTTTAAATTTATTTAATAAGAAAAAAAAAAGAAAATTTAAAAATTATTTACTAATATTCTTATAGAAATTTTCCTTTAAAATCCTAAACAAAAAAAAATTGAAAAAAAATTGAAAAATACTATATTAATCTTGGTTCTTCAAAGTTGTTAATTAACATGATTGTGACAAATGAAAGTTATATATTTAAAATTGTGATATGTGTTAAACTATCTCAAAATTAAAAATAAATATACTAAGATAGTAAAAACAATTTTTGTTAAAAGTTAATTATATAATAATTTTCCATTTTTAAAATCTTAAACAAAATATAATTTCAAAATATTATTTGATAGTAGTTTTATTTTTAATATTGTGACATGTGTTAGATATCTCATAATTAAAAATATATATACTAAAAAAATAAAAAACGAATTTTGAAAAAATAATTTTCAAAACTATTTAATTGTAAAATTTAATATTAAAATTATTTAATAGTAATTTTCTAGAAAAGTTTCTTTTTAAAAATCCTAAAGAAAAAAATATTTGTAAAATAACTTATTTAATACTAATTTTCCTTTTCTCAAATCCAAAAAAAAAGATAATTGTAAAAGATTATTTGGTATTAGTTTTCCTTTTAAAATATTTACATGTGTTAAAATATCTCATGATTAATAAAATATATAACAAGATAATAAAAAAAACTAAAAAGTAGTTTTAGAATTATTTAATGGTATTTTTCTCTACTTTTTATTTTTAAAAATTTTAAACAAAGATATATTTGTCAAATAATTTATTTAAACTAATTTTTGTTTTCTAAATTTCTAAAGAAAATATATTGTAAAAAATTTGATAGTAATTGTCCTTTCCTAAAATCTTAAACATAAGAAAAGAAAATTGTTAGAGTGTTTAATAGTAATTTTTGTTTCTTCAAATCCTAATCAACAGATTTGTAGAATAATTATTTCAACTATTTTTATGAATAATTTATATTCCTATTTAAAAATCAGAAACCAAAAGGAACTATAATTATTCACATCTATATATGTGATTAAACTCTCTAATTTTCTTTTCAAAATCATAAACAAAAATGAATTATAATTATTCACATCTATATATGTGATTAAGCTCTGTCATATATTGTCAGGAGACACAAGAAAAATATTAGGTGAGTTTTTCTCCATGTTCTTTCACATCTTCGCATGTGTCCTATTTTGGTTGTCACATGTTGATGAAATAAAACTGATGTTTCATTTTTTAGAAAAGAATATTTGTCAAGCTGCCGTATATTAGTTATTGTTACAATTATACTTAAGCGTTTGTACATATAGATGTAGGGGTTGAAATGAATCGGATATCTGGGTTTTTGAGATATTCTGATATGATCCGTTTTGTCAGAATAATTAATCATTCGATCCGATTTGATCCATAGCCACTGGATATTCGGTGTTCTGGATATCTAGAAAATTTTAGAATTTTGACATGATATCCGATTCGATCCATAAAAATAAATTAAAAATTAAAAAATAAATCAAAAATTCCAAAAATATAAAATAATATATATTGATTTTTAAAATTCTAATAAATTACTTGATAAATTTAGTAAATAAAAATACTAGAAAACTTATATACAATATAATATTTATATAACTTATATATATACTTCTTTAATACATGTATATATGCATATAACGGATTGGATATCCATTCTTAAAAATATTAGTATTTGTGATTTGCTTCGTTTCTTTCGGATATTGCATATAAGTATTTGCTTTGCTTCGTAGAGTTACGGATATTCGGAATTTCGGATCAAATCGAAATGGATAACGAATCGAATCAAAATTACAGATATTTGTCCATCCCTATATATATGTTATGTTGTTGTGACTAAGTTAATGTGACTATTATGCTTATATGTGATTATTCTTATGTATGTTTAATCTTATCGACATATAAAATTGGTTATGCTGTTGTAGATGCTAATATGGAATTTAAATCAAAGAGAACGACTTCACAATTAAATTTTGTAGGTCATGCTATTAAATAATTTAAATTAAAGAGAAAGACTTTGCAAAAGAACAATGTTACTAATAACTCGCCTAGGCAACATGATTATTGAAACCGAAATCCCAACCGGAAGTTATGTGAAAAACATATTTTTATTCCTAGAATAAGTCTCATACCAATAGATGCAAGATGACCTTTCAAACTGAAAAGTCTTCAATTTCCTATAAGAGTTTGCTATGCAATGACTACCAACAACAGTTAAGGTTAAAGTTTAAAAGGCTGGTTTATTTGCCAAGTCCACTCTTACAATTATACGTTGCACTATCAAGAGTCACTACAACTGGAGAGCTTCAGATTTTTAAAGCATAGCGACTATAGTTTTTATAAAATATTATATATAAAAAAGAGGTTAAACTCACACCATGAATGCTAAAGTAAACAAATTTGATGTTTTATCTAGCAATATATTCGATATTTAGCTGACTATCAATAAAACATATTGATTGGTGTTATGTAACATTAATATTTTGAATCGAATTGTTTTTAATTTGTCTTACACAATATAAACAATATATAGAGTTCACAGTTCTATATGTTTCAATTAACTATAACTAATATTATTTTGAAAAATAATTAAAAGTGATGTATTTATTAGAAAATAAAAATATCAATAAACTATACAAAATACCATGATTATTGAAATAGAAATATCAATCAATATTTATGTAAGAAAGCAGATTATTGTTATTAAAATGGCACCAATATATACGGAGAATCCAAGAACTCATGTGAAAGAATATTTTCATCCTTTTTATGTGTTCGTGAAATTAAAACACCAAATAAAATCCGTGCAGCGCACGGGTCCATATCTAGTAATATATATGCATGAGATTCAATATTATCTTTACATTCTTTTATGTAATTTTTAGTCAATCCATATTTTAATTTATTTTATTTATTTGACTCTTAAAAAGAAACTATGTTATACAAAATCTCACGAAAATATATTTAAGAGAATAACCAACCTAAAATTAAAATATAAAAATTATCAAAATATTAATATAATTAAAGAAACAAAATATTATGGTTGAATTTAAAGAAGTAAATGTAATCTAATATACTCAAATAAAAACTAAACCGATTAGATATTACATATATAAAATTACATGTTTAACTCAAATACAATATTATTAATATAAATTATACATATAAATTATAAAATTATTTAAATTGAAAGTATAAATTAATTTATTATAATATTTTTTATTTTAAAAATATTTATATCCGTGCATGAGCACGGGAGAATCACCTAGTTTTGAGTATATACGGAAATATCAATTACATTGTTCAGATTTTAGATATATATTTTTTTGTTAGTATGCCAAGTAGTTTGAAATTCCAAAAATCTACAATTAATTGTTGCCATATCTAAATACATTTCCTTTCAAATTTAAATAATTTTAAACTAATTATGAAACTATATATAATAACCTTTGACCTATCATTAGTAAATCAACTATACAAATATTATGGAAATCTTAAGTAAACGTTATTTTATATAATGTAATGATACAAAAATGTCTTTTATTCTCCAGTGTCATGGATTTTATATATAATAATAACACATTACAAATATTTAAAGAATTGTTTGTATATGTGTTATGTACAAAGTAAGAAGAAAAAAAATCATGATGTAATATATAACCAATTATATAAAATCATCCATATTAAAAGTTGAATGATTATATATAACTAAAGAATATTAATATTATCTTTCATATATGCCAAAATATTTGGAAAAGTTTGACTTAAGGAATGGATCAATATCTGGTTTCAAATTATATTACGTGGGTTATTGTTTATGTAACCGAATTATAATACATTAATAAAATATTTTTTAGGTTAAAAAGTGAATTATTATACATGATTAATAGATTAGATATTATTAATGTTGAATAGGTCCAAAACTTAAATAACAATTTTTCTAATAGATAAAAATTAAGACTCTATTTTAATAGAGTAGATGCAGACTTGGTTTTGTTTTGTATTTGGAAAAAAACAAAGATGGGCCAAGATATCTATACGGGCCCGTTATTGGACTTTAAGATCCGAGTATATTACATATAAACAGATCATCGGTAATGGGAGAATGAGACAAAAAAAAAAAAATCCTAGGTTTTGGTTTCAGAGACAACACAGGTTTCGATCTCGATTCTTCTTCTCTCTTTTTTTCCCCTTTCCAATTTATATGATTGTCGTCCGTTCCATTTGCTTCTATATCTCGTTGCTTATTTAAATTGCATAATAGTATATAATTTGGTTTTGTGCGTTTTGAATTTAGGGCGTTCGGATTTTCTTAATCTGTGTGTTAGGGATGTAGTGGTACTAATCGCAAACAAGTTTGTATCTCGATAAATCAATTCCCATGAATTTAATATGATTCGTGTCTGTGGTCGTCGCTTATAATTTTGTTGTGTGTGTTTTGATGTTAGGGCGAGAATTCTCTAGTGTTTAGTGATGGATATCAAATCATATATCAAACGCAGATACGATCGTTTTACACGCACGTTATTTGAGATGGTTGATGATCATTCGACGGATGCAATAGTTTCGTGGAGTGAGAGTGGCAAGAGTTTCATCGTTTGGAATGAATCTGAGTTTTGCAGAAACTTTCTTCCAAGTTTCTTACTATTCGATGAGATGTCA
The DNA here is from genome assembly GCA_016771965.1 of Brassica carinata. Taxonomy (NCBI): domain Eukaryota; kingdom Viridiplantae; phylum Streptophyta; class Magnoliopsida; order Brassicales; family Brassicaceae; genus Brassica; species Brassica carinata. The sequence continues at coordinate 63,787,693 of CM028687.1, read as the reverse complement.
CCGTTCATCCGCCTTCTTCGGCAATGGGGCTTCAAGAAGATTCAATCTGAGCCGTGGGAATTTTCAAGTGAATATTTTGTGAGAGGCCATCCTGAGCTTGAGCCGCCTCCAGAAGCTTTTGAGTTTGAAAGACCATCTAAAGAAGTGAGTGCAAGAAACGTGGAGAGACTCAAGGAGATGTCGGCGGCTATAAGGAAGAGACAGGCTAAGAAAGCTAAGAAACAAGCTAAGAAAGAAGCTGGCTTGCACAAGGGAGAGAGAGACAAGTCTTATTGTATGAATAAATAAAATCTCTCTTCGTTGGAATTGCTACTTACTTCAACATGATTTGTATCGAGCCCATAAGTTGATAACAAACCACTCTGTATACCTCTTAAAACGTTATATGATACTATCGTTGAAGTGATGCTTTGAAACTTTGTGTACGTCTATTAAGTAGTTTCAGTAATAATATATAGAATGTAGACGAACTGGAGTAAGGAAGTGACTGTGGAGTTTCAACCATCTATGAGGAAACATGTTACGTACGGCTGATACATAACAAAAATGTGAAACTGTAAGTAAAGAGAAAGGTAAGAAGTTTCTTTTTGTTAAGATTAGGAAGTAGCAACGTAGAAAGATCCAACTCGTCTTCTTGATCTTTGAACAAAACGAATTAGGATAAAAAACCAAAATGGCCGCATCGATGCTTATGTTTCACTAACATTTGTTTCAGTGTCTAATATTATTACTGAAATTGATAAGACTTGGTAGACAGTTTTTCATATGGATTTAGAATGTCTACATTTGTTTCAGTGTCTAACATTAAGCAATCTTCTCATCATGCTACTATCCCAATTTCGTTTACTGAAATTGATAAGACTTTGTAGATAGTTTTTCATATGGATTTAGAATGTCTACATTTGTTTCAGTGTCTAACATTAAGCAATCTTCTCATCATGCTACTGTCCCAATTTCGTTTACTAATTTTTGGCTGGCTTAGTTATACATTCAACAAATCGAACAGTAAACAAGCTTACCTATCACCTTGGTATAATACCCAAACCGAAAAAAAGTTTTAAAAGGCTTTAGGTAATTGGCAAAGGCGTTAGATACCACCTTACAATCGAGTATCTGTTGAGTCAAACTAGGATTGGGCATGATTACTTCTATTTGGCTTGTATTCATTACTCGTCCTGTATTCACCTTAAAAAACGTACTTGGCGGTAGCAAGTCAAATAGCAAGTCAACAAATTTTATTACTTGCAATTTCGAATCAAATATCAAATATGGTTATTTTTCTATTACTTGTCTTGCTATTTGTCATATTACTTGTTACTCGTTACTTATTCAAAAAAAAATACTAACTACTCAATAAAGAATATGTATTTCTCGATCGAACTCTTTCAAAAATTCTTGTCACCCATTAAAAAATACTTGTTTCTTGTCAAAAAAACACTTGCTCCTCACTTGTTTCATTTACTTTTATACTTACAAATAATCAGGTATTTTATAAATAAGTTTTTGATTCTGGTAGGCAAGTCAAATAATTTGCAAGTATTAATTTTTTCTCCAAGTACTTGATTGAAGGAATACTTTTTCAAACAAATCAAGTACTGCCCAGTCCTGTCTAAGTCAAACTGTCCAAGAATGAAAAGGTGGATAACGTCAAATACTCTCTTAACTTCCCACTAAGACCATCTGCAATGGTGGACTCCAACATGGAGTCCTTAGCCATTATTCTATTAATATTTTTTTTTAATGAATAATTAAGGACTCTAAGCAAAAAAGTCTGTCCAATGGTGGATTCCATTTAAAAATCTTTAGGGAAAAAAAATATTGTTAAACATGAAAAAATTTAAATTTTTTTAATTGCATAATTGAACATAACGATAGCAATTTGAACATAATTTCAAACCATAATTAGACTATAGCAATTTGAGGACCGGCTTTGTTGGTCTAAGAAAGCCGTTACAAAGCCGGAGCAAGAACAACTTCAAACTATAGAATTTGAAAGTAATTTGAAACCATAAGAAAGGCATAACAAAAACAGAACAACAACAACTGCAAACTACAACTTGTAGTCTTGTAAGATATGCTCAAGTCGATCAATACAAAGACGAACAACAACAACTACAAACTACAAAATTAAGACAAAGCCATAGAAAGAAGAGACTTAAACCTTGTACTTGCTTGGTTAATAGAAACAGTATATTACAGGTCGATCAATACAAGTCCAGCAGAAAGAAGATCTTAAGCATACAAGGTTGGTGACAATACCATTACAGAGAGAGGAGAATACTGATGAAAAGGAAATAAAGCAAAGGACCTAGCTAAATAGAAGTGAAGTTAGACAGCAGAACCCGTGAAGAATGAATTCATAAGCATTGCTTCTCGAGCACTAACAAACCCGTAACAAACCCATAAGAGCACAAACCACGAACAACAAGATCGAGCAGAGACAACATCACGAGAACCTTGATTAAACTAAGACCACAAGAATCCATTTTCACTAACAAGCCCGTAAGAACACAAACCCTGAACAACAAGATCAGAACAACAACAAGATCAGAACAACAGACAAGATCGAGCGGACAACATACGAGAACCTTGATTAAACTAAGACCAAACCGAAACTTCACGAAATCGATTCAAAACCCAAAACAGAACCGTAGACGCGAGGAAAAGAACATGCAACCTAATCTAATGGCATAAATCATCAAGAAACGGCTTCGATTTACCTCGATTGTCGGAGGAGATCGAATCGCCTCTTAAGTCGCCGAGAGCACTTTTTTTTCCTTTTCGGTTTCGCGAATGAGTTTTTGAACATATCCATTAACAATTCGCGAGAGCCAATGATATGCCGCCCGTCGTCTAAGGATTCGGTCCTTAGAATCCTTCAGACGGACTGATCCTTGACCATTTGGGCTTCGATATGATTTTAAAATCCAACTTCGTCTTGGATACTACGCTAAGGATCCGGGGAACAAGCCCGTTGCAGGTGCTCTAAGTAAAATTTACATAGAAACGTCAGCTCTAGTAATATGAAATCCATATAATGATAATGACCATATTTATTTCTCTTCAACAGATTCATTCACAAGATAAAAAAAAAGACTAAAGTCACCGAGATTTTGTCTAGTATTAGTCTAGTCTTCTTGGTAACCATATTTAACATTTCTTTTTTTTTTGGTCGAAACCATATTTAAACTTTATCTAATTTAATGCTTAATAATGTTTTAAAAACGGTTCAACATTATTCCACATTCTTTTACAAAAAAAAAAAAAAAATCTTTCCAATTTGAATTTGAAGCAATCATAGCCGTCGGATCAAGACAAATATAACCGTTACGGAGCGCTCCTCCAAAAACGATAATAAATCAGACAAAATCTCTCTCTCTCTCTTCCTTGTCTCTCTGAATCTCTCTCTCTCTGTGTTGTTGAAAGAAAAGATGTCGACGAGAATGAGATCTTCTTACCTGAAACCACCTCTTCCGAAATCGCCCCTCCGTCTCCGATCACGCCAAGTCCTCTCCAGCTCCTCTTCATCGGCTCTGCAAACACCACCGGGTCTGACCAAGTTCCAGAAGCGGAACGTCGCGGATCTGGAATCGAACCTCCCGATCGAGTACTCGTCGATCTCGAGCGAGATACACGCGATGGCGAAGATGGTGGAGAAAGAGTTCGCTCAAGAAGAAGTGAAATCCAGAGCTTCTGCTGCTGCGGCTTCGAGTCTGGAGCATATGGCTGCGAACTCGGAGGTGGCTCCCCTCTTCGAGAGAGGGAGGTTGTACGATGAGTATTCCGCCAGGAGGAACGAGAGGCTGAGGAGGAAGAAAGGAGGAGGAGATGATTCTGCAGTCAAAGGAACTCCTTACAATCTTGGAGTCGAGCCTGTGACGACTAAGAGAAGAGGAACCGTTAAGAAGAAGACGGCGACAGCTGTCTCCATGGGTGAGACGACGACAGCGCCGAGGTATTCACTGAGGAGTATGAAGAAGGAGAACAAGAAGCCTCCGATTCCTTTGAATGTTGATATCAGTGCGATGAAGACTGTCACTTCTACCAGGAGGGTTAGGAGAATCTGATGCTGGTGTGTGATTCCTTCTGTTGGTTTTATTGTTGTGTGTGAAATCGAAATTTCGGGTTTTGATTTCTGCAACTCTGTTTTAGTATTGTTATCTTGCTTGAGGGATTTTGGATATTGAACTTTGCTTTGTTTTCTCAGTTTATTAATACATTGAGATAAGCTTTTTATCTATCAAATGCATTTTTTCATTATCTTCTTTCTTTGCTTCACTCATATCGATCTTCTATCACAAACAATTTAACATTTTTTATGTGAAGTATGAGCAAGTGTGTGTGACATGAGTGTTAGTGTCTTGCTTTGTATTGACTGTCAACTCAAGACATATACTCTAGAATGAAGATGGCGAGACTTGTAACATGTATCATCTTCAATAATCCTTCAAGTGTTAAGAAGAACACCCCCAACACAGAAAACTAGTTAAATGTACAAACAGGAAGCAAACGTCTAGGAGCAACCACTCCCTCTCTACTCCACTGAGTTTGTGTAGGGAGTGAGACATTTACTTGGTGATTTAAATCGAAATAACAATTCAGGTATGTCTCAGCTTTAGTAAGATATACCACAAAAAAATAATAGAAACACACCTCAGTCTCAATATTTGTGGTCTTTGTAGCAGCCAGCTAAAGTGACCCTAGTACATAACATACGATTAAACACCTGAACTACAAACACTTAATTTTCTTCAGCTTTGGTTTCAACTCACTATTATTCCCCTTACCGTTCTTCCTTTTCTCCTTTTAAATAATTTGAAAATTCACGTCTCAGATATATTCATTTTCTTAGTTGTTACTATGTGATTTATCATTCAGAAAAAAGTCATTGGTCACTACCAATATACCATATCTGATCATCAACAAACCTACAGAAAAGTATCTTTGCTTCAACAAAGAGGATGTTGAAGCAACCGTGTTAATTATTATGCTACCACATTACTTTCCACTGAAACTATTCCCTCCTCACCTGAGTAATTGTGTATTCACAGAGTCGCTTCAGACCCTCCAAGAGATACTGATCAGCTGCTCTCAGAAGATCTTGTGATATCTCAATTGTTATGTCGACTGATCCAGTGTATATATATACCTGAGCATCACAATTATCAAGTGTTAGTCAATCATGAAAGTTCTCAGTCTAGAACCTGCAGAAAGCTCATCATACCTCATCATTAACTCAAAAACCTCCCATTTAATATTCGGATTCTCAATATCTCTAGCGTCTTTTTCCTGTGGTATGAACGAAACACAAACTGAATGAGACATTTTTTACATAATTATCATATATCTAGTGAGTGATAATTTTCATTTGCTCCACAAGAACATATCGAAAAGTATTGGTCACTCAGAACTAATAGTTCGTTCACTCACTCTGTAACCGCCATCAAACATGCATCTGAAGATGCCAGCAGACAATGTCTGTGTGCATAGAATCTCCTTCCTGCAGCATGATTTTTGCTGTTCTACATATACAGTTTGGAGCTAACAAGACTGCTGCAACTTCCTGATTAATATGATTTACCTTCGACTAGAAAAGTTACATCAGACAGCGTTGCATTATTTACATATTGCTCTCCGAGATAAAGGCGTCATAAAAGAAGACAAAAAGAGTACCAAACTGAGACTTCCAACACTTATGTATTAGAGAACTGAAGCAAGAAGAAAACTCACCCTTTGTGTTGGAGAAGGAAGAGCAGCATCAACTGGAGAAAGTGACATAGATTTATTTGCTCATTTGTATAATGCTGCAGCACCATCAAGTTGCTGCTTAGTGTTTGTAGAACCAAGAAGACCAAGTAGCAACTCCAACCACCCTGCCAGAATTTAAAACCTTTTTTTTTGCAGAAAGACCATTTTCTAAACTGAATGGTTAAAGCGTTACAAGTTTTAACATTATAAGTTCAAAAATGCTATCACATGCCTTTCTCATCTATGAATATGGTTCTCTGATCCTCTGGTGAACAGAAATGAGCAAGAGCGAGAGCAACTCGTCTTTGGATAGACTTCTCAGAAATGGGCATTAGGAGAAATCATGACTACAGACAAGTGGAGATTCATGTGCAAACGTGAAGAGGCTTGAGCAAGAGACTAATGCCAAGATCGAGCAGTTAAAGGACGAAGCTTTGAGGATTTCCAGAAATGTTGTGGACATGCTTCCGAAACATGTGACCACAGTGAACAACTTATATCTCACAAGCAAACCACAGTCTGTAAATTATTTTGAGTGGATTCGAAGAAACAGAGGAAACAAAAAGCGATTCTCGACGATAAAAAGTGGGGGAAGATAAATAAGTTTTTCTTTTCAAGTACTAGTTATGGAACTCAACACCATATATCTTTTTGTTTCTCTCTTACGGTGACTGGGCGGAAGTATTAATAATGCGAATATTGAATTCTAAGAATGTCCTTTAACTAAACCTTTTTAATTCTGTTGAATTCTTAGAGAATGTAAAGATTTCAAGAGTTTATGTAAAACTCTTAATAGTTTTATAAAATTAAATCAAAAGTATTTCTAAACAATTGAAAAACTCTCTATTTATAAGCTCACATACAAGACTTATAATAATCAGTGCCGGACCTGAGAATAATAAGACCAGAAGCAACTAAACATAATTAAGGCCTATTAAGTGATAAAAAATTATAAAAAATATGTATCAAAAAAAATGAAGGCTAAATAAGTAAAAGGAATATGAAAATAAGTAAAAGCCAACTAACATAAGAAGATTAAGAAGAAAAAGGAAAACACAAAGCAAAGCCAAAATAGAAAAGAGATGTACCCTACATCACACAACATACATTTTCTTTTTTATTAATGTGATATCTCGGAAAAAAAAAAGATTTTCTAGATCATTCATGCATGTTAAGAATACAACTAATGTTCACAACTGATATTTTTTTTCATTATTTTTACTATGTACTTTCCAATAACTATCAACTAATGATATTTAATCCATTCAAATATTCTCAATTAATGTTTCTTAAAATTATATAAAATACCTTTAAAATATAAAAACCTATTTTTGTGGAATGAGAAAAAATTTAGAAAATCTTACTTCATGACCGGGAGAAATGTTCATTGTGAGGTTTGCAAAAATGAAATAAAAGAAAATTGGCAAAAATGGAAGACATTTTACTTAAATTGGTCATATAAAATTTAAACATAAAAAGTTTGGAAGGTTAAGACTTAGATTAAAGTTAATACAATTTTAGCCCTAGAAAAATTGAATTAAGAGTTAAATCAAAAATATCTTTCATTTTTTGATATTACAATAAAAGAAAAACACACAAAAAACTTATTATCCATCGATGCTGAACCTTCTTCTTCTCTCTTTTTGTCCATAATCCACATTCTTATTGGGGTGCAAATGTTAAAACATAATCCATGATCCACATTCTTTTCTTAAGTTGCGGTGTTTATGTATCTCTATATTTAAAAATAACTTTTATGTTATTAATAAATGATGTTTAAGCGACTTTTTGTTTTAAGAAATTATATATAACAACACAATATATATAAGATTTATAAAATTTATAAAATATTATTTTCAGATAACAACATAATATATATAATAATTATCTTACTTTTTAGAAATTCTGTTTCTATTTTTGACAATTTTAGTATAATAATTTATAATCAATTATCTAATATAACATATAAATCTAATATTATTAATATAAATTAATTTTTAAGTATATGTTAAATTATATATAAAAATTTCTTAAGGATATCATTAACTTTAACCGTCTAATTTTTAACACGAGAGCTCGAACAGAAAAAATTAATTATTTTTATAATATACAAATATTATTTTCTGAAGCAAAAATCAATTATAAATAAAACAAATATATATTATATTTATCATATTGTTACAATATTATTTTCAGATAACACCATAATATATATATGTATATTATCTTATTTCTTAAATATATTTTATTTTTGACGATTTTATTATATTAATTTATAATCATTTATCTAATAAAATATATAATCGAATATTATTAATATAAAATTAATTTTTAAGTATATGTTAAATTATATATAACAACACAATATATATAAGATTTATAAAATTTATAAAATATTATTTTCAGATAACAACATAATATATATAATAATTATCTTACTTTTTAGAAATTCTGTTTCTATTTTTGACAATTTTAGTATAATAATTTATAATCAATTATCTAATATAATATATAATCGAATATTATTAATATAAAATTAATTTTTAATTATAGAGTAAAACTATATATAAAAATTCATTAAAGATATTGATTTTAACCACTCTAACTTTTAAGCGAGAGCTTAAAAGCAAAATTTCATTTTGCAAATAATACTATAGATAATTTGTAATACAATAATTATCTAGCGTTAAAAAAACTGATAAAAAAGTTAAATTCTATTACAGTTCCCTGACCCCTCGTTTCTCAATATATAGCCAACAACACGTGTCTTGCGGCTCTCATTGGGCTGGCCACATTTTACGATTGGACTTGCGGTTAAACTCAATTTTTTCAGCTTTATAGAATTACTCTTGGTTTATTCGAAAAATCAAAATTATTTAAGGGAGTTTATTGAAAATAAAATTTATGTGGAGTTTCAAAATTTTACAAGAGATTTTAAAAGTTATGTAGATTTGATGAATAGCTACCAAAGATTCTGTATAAACTATCATTGATTTTCATATATATATATATATATATATATACATAGTTTCAGATATATATTCTCCCAAATTCTCCTTCGAGAATGATATATACATGTTTTTTGCTTTTTAATAATGATTGCTTTGGCATTTTGTTTTGTCTTGTTTAATTTTTGTTTAAGTTTTCGATAATTTTATTTATATTATTATTTAATATCGAACTATGATTTTTTCATAATGTTGTTTCTAATGATTGTGTTATAATTTTATTTTTTCTTATTATGTTTCACTTAATAATAAAAATGTAATATAAAATTTTGTGTGTGTATGTGTTTTTTGTTATATAGATTTTAAGAATCTTATGAATATACATGGTATTTCTAAAATTGAGTCTTATAAGTAAAATTAAAGATAATTTATGTTCCAATAATAAGAAATTTTAATAGAATTACAAATCAATAAAACTACACTTTTTAAATAACAAATGATATTGCATGGAATTTAGAAGTTCATAAACCAATAACAAAAAATTCTAACAAGATTTCAAAAATCCATAAACAAATAACAATGGAATTTCTAAATTTTCTAAGTCATTAAAAATTCAACCACTGATAAACCCCTCTTAGTTTTGTTGATAAAATATATTTTCGGAGTTAAAAAAACAAATATATATTATATTTATCATATTGTTACAATATTATTTTCAGATAACAACATAATATATAAAGAATGTCAATTCAAAAAAAAAACATAAGAAACAATTAACAGATTCCAAGACTATCCACACACATAAACCAATTCCCGATCAGCTATACGGCAATCAATATTTGGAATTGTACTGTTTTTGTTCACCTTAATCTTAATCACATGATAATGAATCACCATCATGAAGCTTATGTTTTGAAACTTTTATTTTAATCACATGAAGGGAAAATGTACTTTTGTTTTTCCACTGCCATATTAATTTACTAATCATCATTGCTAAAAATTAAATTCACATTAGAATAAAATTCCAATTGACAACACCATTAGTCAATTGGTTTGTGACTCAAATTCTTCATATATATTCTTATTGAGCCATGGTGTAATAAAGATAACCGGTTTGATTTACACACATAAAATTGATATTTTTCTTACAATACTTGACCGGGAGTTAGACATAGGGTGATGAATGTCTTTGACGAGAAGTAAAATAACTAGATTTCTAATCTTTGAACTTTGCGTTTTGTAAGCCAGATCATATTGACTCTCAGGGCAACAGGAGCTGAAAGAGACAAATTCAATAAACAACAAGAATGACCCTAAGGTTAACAGTAACAACTAAATGCTTAACCATGTAAATTAAAATGGCGAGTTTCCACACACCTGAGAAGACCAATGACAGGTTGCAACGCCCCAGAAGAAATAACCTCTTTTTAATGTTTGGAGACGAATGTACTAGATTGCCTATAACTCCAACGTATAAGCATGACTCAGATAAGTGGTAAAACAGTTGATTATGAAAACTCTCGACGCAGTAAAAGAATCCAAACCGCTTCGTAATGTATAGCAGCATCCTCTGATCCTAGCATTAGAATGAGCGTGGGAAGAGCATTGCATTCAACTATCTGCAAAAGTAGGCAATCAAAACACGCTCCGTCCAAAAATCTAAGTAGAAGCTGAAAGATAGCAATTTCTACCAGGTTCTTGTTATCTCAACGCCCCTGCCGCTGCTCGCTGAACCTTGGAATCAGAATACTCAAGCAACTCCACGAGAGGTGGAATACCGCCTTCTAACCTGCTTTGTCAACAACTGAACAGTCACGAGGAGAGTTGCACTGAAAACAAATCTTAAATCACTTAAATAAATAAGCTGACCTGACACGAGTCTTGATGCTGCTGTTCTCATGAGCTAGATTGGTGATGGCTCTTCTAACAACACTATTAACAGCACGAGAAGTGGGGCCCTCTTTGTTTCTCTTCAAGAGACTCACGAGATGAGGTAAAGCGCCTTTGTCTACTATCAGGTTCTGGTACTCTGGCTGTAAAAGCAGTCAATCCCACAACGTGATCACATAGTCCCCTCGGTAATTAAAAATAGAAACTTTATTACCAAAAGTTGCCTTTAAAAAACTAAACTTGGGACCAAAACCTTAATTGCGAGAAGACCAAGCGCAAAGGCGCTTCCTTTTCGACCTCGTGTTCGAACGGCTTGTGAGCTAAGTCTCCGTCGCTGCACGGCGGGGCTGTAGATGCGCCGTGAGAGCAGGAACAGCACCTCCGTCGACAATCACGTTCACCAAATCCTCTGCTTGAACATCGAAGGTTCACTAAAAGATATGAAAACTGAAGCGAGATAGGAGAGTCGAGACTGATGTTCACCGAGGACTTGAGCTGCGCGCTTTGCGGCGGCGCGATCGGATTCTTTCCAGGAGAAGGCGGAGTTTAGAACGGAGACTTGAGCAGCGACTTCGCTGAGAAGCGCAGCGTCGGTGGTGGTTGAGGGAGAGATCTGTGGATCCTCTGCGGCGGCGGGTGGTCCTTCCTCAAGTTTCCTCTTCTGTCCCTTGCGCTCTGGAAAGCTCCGGCTTTCTCGTTGTTGCTCCATCGTACACCAAGTTCGTGAGAGAAAGACGATGCGAAGAAGAAGAAGAAGAAGCGTTTTTTGAAATCAATCAAGGCAGAATAGAGAACAGGGTGCTTTGGGTATTTACTCATGTGTAATTTTGAATGTTTTCTTGCCGCATGAAGCTAATTTGCGCTCGATACCGGAAATGAGTATGTGCTAAACTACGCCTGTGTATCGGAAAGATAATCACATTCCCAGGACGAAAAGGAAACTAGGTAGTCTAGGTTGTGTGTGCACTTTTGCTAAATTTCATTTTCTTTATTAATATGGTTTTGTGATTATTTTTATAAGAAAAGAAACAAGTAGAAGGCTTTTGGACTGAATGGGGTCTGCCACAAAGTGAGACGTGTTTGAAAGTGTTGAATAAAATATCAAAATGACATGAGTATATGACTATATATGAGTTCTTCAATTTAAGAGGGAGAAAGGAAGCATTTCTATGTAGTGATGTATGTGCTGCTAGCTGGTATATACATGTTACTTGCAATGTTGTTATTATTCACACAAGTAATATTCATGTTTCTATGAATAACATGTATTTTTAAAAAAGTTATATAAACATGGCAAGCCACATTGGCGTAATGAGACATACACTATGACAAAAAAAAAAAAAAAACAGTAAGTACTATATCAATCTTCAGCCGTATGTAGTTGTATAATCTTAAATTAGATCAAAGACGAATTAGTGCCATGATTAAGAATATAGACATGCCACTAATTCGTCTTTATGGTATATCGACATGCATGTTGCTACTACGTTACTTTAGTCTTGGAAGACCATTGATGTTACTAAACATATATCTGATCTTAGGTAAGTCACAAAACCATATCCTATCGAAGTTATATCAGCTCATCTTGAACTGTTTAATATGCACACTTCTTCAGTACTTGTGACTTACATGCACACTTATTAGGTAAGTTACTTATATCCTTAAGTTTTGTAATCCATTCTTTGTTGTATCTCTATATTTAAAAATAACTTTTATGTTATTAATAAATGATGTTTAAGCGACTTTTTGTTTTAAGAAATTATATATAACAACACAATATATATAAGATTTATAAAATTTATAAAATATTATTTTCAGATAACAACATAATATATATAATAATTATCTTACTTTTTAGAAATTCTGTTTCTATTTTTGACAATTTTAGTATAATAATTTATAATCAATTATCTAATATAACATATAAATCTAATATTATTAATATAAAATTAATTTTTAATTATAGAGTAAAACTATATATAAAAATTTCTTAAGGATATCATTAACTTTAACCGTCTAATTTTTAACACGAGCTCGAACAGAAAAAATTAATTATTTTTATAATATACAAATATTATTTTCAGATAACACCATAATATATATATGTATATTATCTTATTTCTTAAATATATTTTATTTTTGACGATTTTATTATATTAATTTATAATCAATTATCTAATATAACATATAAATCTAATATTATTAATATAAAATTAATTTTAAGTATATGTTAAATTATATATAACAACACAATATATATAAGATTTATAAAATTTATAAAATATTATTTTCAGATAACAACATAATATATATATGTATATTATCTTATTTCTTAAATATATTTTATTTTTGACGATTTTATTATATTAATTTATAATCAATTATCTAATATAACATATAAATCTAATATTATTAATATAAAATTAATTTTAAGTATATGTTAAATTATATATAAAAATTTCTTAAGGATATCATTAACTTTAACCGTCTAATTTTTAACACTAGAGCTCGAACAGAAAAAATTAATTATTTTTATAATATACAAATATTATTTTCAGATAACACCATATATATATATACATAGTTTCAGATATATATTCTCCCAAATTCTCCTTCGAGAATGATATATACATGTTTTTGCTTTTAATAATGATTGCTTTGGCATTTTGTTTTGTCTTGTTTAATTTTTGTTTTAAGAAATTATATATAAAAATTCATTAAAGATATTGATTTTAACCACTCTAACTTTTAGCGAGCTTAAAAGCAAAATTTCATTTTGCAAATAATACTATAGATAATTTGTAATACAATAATTATCTAGCGTTAAAAACTGATAAAAAGTTAAATTCTATTACAGTTCCCTGACCCTCGCTTTCTCAATATATAGCCAACAACACGTGTCTTGCGGCTCTCATTGGGCTGGCCACATTTTACGATTGGACTTGCGGTTAAACTCAATTTTTTCAGCTTTATAGAATTACTCTTGGTTTATTGAAAATAAAATTTATGTGGAGTTTCAAAATTTTACAAGAGATTTTAAAAGTTATGTAGATTTGATGAATAGCTACCAAAGATTCTGTATAAACTATCATTGATTTTCATATATATATATACATAGTTTCAGATATATATTCTCCCAAATTCTCCTTCGAGAATGATATATACATGTTTTTGCTTTTAATAATGATTGCTTTGGCATTTTGTTTTGTCTTGTTTAATTTTTGTTTTAAGAAATTATATATAAAAATTTCTTAAGGATATCATTAACTTTAACCGTCTAATTTTTAACACGAGCTCGAACAGAAAAAATTAATTATTTTTATAATATACAAATATTATTTTCTGAAGCAAAAATCAATTATAAATAAAACAAATATATATTATATTTATCATATTGTTACAATATTATTTTCAGATAACACCATAATATATATAATAATTATCTTACTTTTTAGAAATTCTGTTTCTATTTTTGACAATTTTAGTATAATAATTTATAATCATTTATCTAATAAAATATATAATCGAATATTATTAATATAAAATTAATTTTTAATTATAGAGTAAAACTATATATAAAAATTTCTTAAGGATATCATTAACTTTAACCGCCTAATTTTTAACACGAGCTCGAACAGAAAAAATTAATTATTTTTATAATATACAAATATTATTTTCAGATAACAACATAATATATATATGTATATTATCTTATTTCTTAAATATATTTTATTTTTGACGATTTTATTATATTAATTTATAATCATTTATCTAATAAAATATATAATCGAATATTATTAATATAAATTAATTTTTAATTATAGAGTAAAACTATATATAAAAATTCATTAAAGATATTGATTTTAACCACTCTAACTTTTAAGCTTAGAGCTTAAAAGCAAAATTTCATTTTGCAAATAATACTATAGATAATTTGTAATACAATAATTATCTAGCTAAAAACTGATAAAAAGTTAAATTCTATTACAGTTCCCTGACCCTCGTTTCTCAATATATAACAACACAATATATATAAGATTTATAAAATTTATAAAATATTATTTTCAGATAACACCATAATATATATAATAATTATCTTACTTTTTAGAAATTCTGTTTCTATTTTTGACAATTTTAGTATAATAATTTATAATCAATTATCTAATATAACATATAAATCTAATATTATTAATATAAATTAATTTTAAGTATATGTTAAATTATATATAACAACACAATATATATAAGATTTATAAAATTTATAAAATATTATTTTCAGATAACAACATAATATATATATGTATATTATCTTATTTCTTAAATATATTTTATTTTTGACGATTTTATTATATTAATTTATAATCAATTATCTAATATAACATATAAATCTAATATTATTAATATAAATTAATTTTAAGTATATGTTAAATTATATATAAAAATTTCTTAAGGATATCATTAACTTTAACCGCCTAATTTTTAACACGAGCTCGAACAGAAAAAATTAATTATTTTTATAATATACAAATATTATTTTCAGATAACACCATAATATATATAATAATTATCTTACTTTTTAGAAATTCTGTTTCTATTTTTGACAATTTTAGTATAATAATTTATAATCAATTATCTAATATAACATATAAATCTAATATTATTAATATAAATTAATTTTAAGTATATGTTAAATTATATATAACAACTCCACGAGAGGTGGAATACCGCCTTCTAACCTGCTTTGTCAACAACTGAACAGTCACGAGGAGAGTTGCACTGAAAACAAATCTTAAATCACTTAAATAAATAAGCTGACCTGACACGAGTCTTGATGCTGCTGTTCTCATGAGCTAGATTGGTGATGGCTCTTCTAACAACACTATTAACAGCACGAGAAGTGGGGCCCTCTTTGTTTCTCTTCAAGAGACTCACGAGATGAGGTAAAGCGCCTTTGTCTACTATCAGGTTCTGGTACTCTGGCTGTAAAAGCAGTCAATCCCACAACGTGATCACATAGTCCCCTCGGTAATTAAAAATAGAAACTTTATTACCAAAAGTTGCCTTTAAAAACTAAACTTGGGACCAAAACCTTAATTGCGAGAAGACCAAGCGCAAAGGCGCTTCCTTTTCGACCTCGTGTTCGAACGGCTTGTGAGCTAAGTCTCCGTCGCTGCACGGCGGGGCTGTAGATGCGCCGTGAGAGCAGGAACAGCACCTCCGTCGACAATCACGTTCACCAAATCCTCTGCTTGAACATCGAAGGTTCACTAAAAGATATGAAAACTGAAGCGAGATAGGAGAGTCGAGACTGATGTTCACCGAGGACTTGAGCTGCGCGCTTTGCGGCGGCGCGATCGGATTCTTTCCAGGAGAAGGCGGAGTTTAGAACGGAGACTTGAGCAGCGACTTCGCTGAGAAGCGCAGCGTCGGTGGTGGTTGAGGGAGAGATCTGTGGATCCTCTGCGGCGGCGGGTGGTCCTTCCTCAAGTTTCCTCTTCTGTCCCTTGCGCTCTGGAAAGCTCCGGCTTTCTCGTTGTTGCTCCATCGTACACCAAGTTCGTGAGAGAAAGACGATGCGAAGAAGAAGAAGAAGAAGCGTTTTTTGAAATCAATCAAGGCAGAATAGAGAACAGGGGTGCTTTGGGTATTTACTCATGTGTAATTTTGAATGTTTTCTTGCCGCATGAAGCTAATTTGCGCTCGATACCGGAAATGAGTATGTGCTAAACTACGCCTGTGTATCGGAAAGATAATCACATTCCCAGGACGAAAAGGAAACTAGGTAGTCTAGGTTGTGTGTGCACTTTTGCTAAATTTCATTTTCTTTATTAATATGGTTTTGTGATTATTTTATAAGAAAAGAAACAAGTAGAAGGCTTTTGGACTGAATGGGGTCTGCCACAAAGTGAGACGTGTTTGAAAGTGTTGAATAAAATATCAAAATGACATGAGTATATGACTATATATGAGTTCTTCAATTTAAGAGGGAGAAAGGAAGCATTTCTATGTAGTGATGTATGTGCTGCTAGCTGGTATATACATGTTACTTGCAATGTTGTTATTATTCACACAAGTAATATTCATGTTTCTATGAATAACATGTATTTTAAAAGTTATATAAACATGGCAAGCCACATTGGCGTAATGAGACATACCACTATGACAAAAAAACAGTAAGTACTATATCAATCTTCAGCCGTATGTAGTTGTATAATCTTAAATTAGATCAAAGACGAATTAGTGCCATGATTAAGAATATAGACATGCCACTAATTCGTCTTTATGGTATATCGACATGCATGTTGCTACTACGTTACTTTAGTCTTGGAAGACCATTGATGTTACTAAACATATATCTGATCTTAGGTAAGTCACAAAACCATATCCTATCGAAGTTATATCAGCTCATCTTGAACTGTTTAATATGCACACTTCTTCAGTACTTGTGACTTACATGCACACTTATTAGGTAAGTTACTTATATCCTTAAGTTTTGTAATCCATTCTTTGTTGTATCTCTATATCGTTGTGAAATGATAGAACACAGCCCAGCAGCGATATATAATAATTGGAAGTCATAAATGATCAAACTGAATTGGATATTATGAAATGATGTATAGGGATTAGTATGGTTTTGGTTTTAAAACGTGAGGCTAGAGTTTCAGAAGAGTGAACCATGTACTTATAAAAGTTGAGCAGAGTCACTTGGTGGATTCTTGCTTGAGAGAAAAAGGATCTAAACAACAAAACATCTGCACATCACTGTACTCTCCTGTATTGCCTTTTTTTCCATTAGTTTTTGCATTTAACTCTTTTGTCTATCTCTCACTTTCTCACATCTTAACCCCTAAACTAACAAACATCAAGAGTCTAACCCAAAATATTTGATCTTTGGCTTAGATACAAACAGACAGAAATACAACAAGACAAACACTTTCAATATAATGAGACGAAAATCATACTAATGAGTTTATTTAATGATGAATATTTTATTGTGTTAGGGTATGAAAATGTCATTCACATTTATACAATGTCAACACACATCAGATCTCAATCACAAAAGCTCAACAAAACACACAATCCATCTAATCACAATACAATTTCCATCATCAAGTTCGTCTCTCTACTTTGTTTTGGTGAAGCCTTAGAGGAAAGAGGAAACAGAGGAGGCTTGGAAGGTGGAACATGAATCATTGGTCTTATCCTCATAGTCAGAGATCTCGTCCTCTCTATTTTCTTACCTCTCTTCTCTCTCTCCTCCTTCTTCACCGCGTCCCCGATCGAGCTGGAAGAAGACGAAGTCGAGCTCGAAGAAGACGACGGCAGAGAGACGATGCCTTCGCGTTGTTCCTCTGTTTCTTTAGCCGCAAAAGCTCTTTCCACAGCACAGTGCACTTTGGACGAGGAGAAGGGTCGTCGTCAAGAAACCAGCTTCCTCTGTTGCTGTTATTAACAGTCTCCTCTTTCACTACTTCACCGTCTTCTTTTTCTTGTTCTTGTTCTTGTTCTTCGGCTTTTGTTTTCAATGTAACGTTTTGAAGCTTCTCTGAATGCTTGACGTGCCGGAAAGGAAGAAACTTTCCTTCGGAGAACAACTCGTCGGCGGTGAGCATTGTTTGAGTATTCGATAGAAACTCAAAGTCTCCGGCTTTGATGAGCTCTTGTCTTGTTCTTGTTTTCCCGGTAAGAGATTCTTCGGGTTGATGCAGATGTAATCTCCCTCGCTGTCTGATGATGACAAGTCGGCGGAGAAAATGCGAGGTCCTGACAGTGGCGACTCCATCATGAAAAGCATGTTAGCATCCGCCATTGTCGATGTTTCCTCTGATACCATGATGGTACAAACGTAACGGACGTTGAGAGAGAGAGAGAGAGAGAGAGAGAGTTAGAAGGTAATGATGAGAATTTATATACAAAGAGAGAGTAAGACCACATGGACAAACAGAAGAAGCAGACAAGTTACAGAGCTGTAAGAAAGAATAATTAAGAACCTACGGAAGATGAAAGATTATATGATATTAACATGCAAAACGCATTTAAAATAGACTTATTCTTGGGTTCACTAGATTATGTTATTTCAATTTGATATCTTTATAAAAGGAAACAAAATATTGTCAAGTTATATTATATTTTCAAAGTAAAAGATAAAAAATAAAAAATAAAAATAGTAGTAATTACAAAAAATTGCGTCGTCAAGAAAAAACTAAACCTTAAATCTAATCCTAAACCTAAACCTAAATCCGAAACCCTAAACCCTTGGGTAACTCTAACCTTGGATAAATCATAAACTCTAAAATAAAACACTAAAAAACACTCAAGGGTTTAGGATTTTAGTGTTTAGTGTTTTGATTTAGAGTTTATGATTTATCCAATGGTTTAGGGTTCCCAGGTTTAGGGTTTATAAGTTTAGGGTTTACCCAAGGTTTAGGGTTTGATTTAGGGTTTAGGGATTAGGATTTAGTGTTTAGTGTTTTGTGACAACGCCAACAATATTTTAGGAATTTTTTTTTTTTTGTAACTACTATTTTTACTTTTTATTTTAAAACATAATATATAAAGAATGTCAATTCAAAAAAAACATAATATATAAAGAATGTCAATTCAAAAAAAACATAATATATAAAGAATGTCAATTCAAAAAAAAAACATAAGAAACAATTAACAGATTCCAAGACTATCCACACACATAAACCAATTCCCGATCAGCTATACGGCAATCAATATTTGGAATTGTACTGTTTTGTTCACCTTAATCTTAATCACATGATAATGAATCACCATCATGAAGCTTATGTTTTGAAACTTTTATTTTAATCACATGAAGGGAAAATGTACTTTTGTTTTTCCACTGCCATATTAATTTACTAATCATCATTGCTAAAAATTAAATTCACATTAGAATAAAATTCCAATTGACAACACCATTAGTCAATTGGTTTGTGACTCAAATTCTTCATATATATTCTTATTGAGCCATGGTGTAATAAAGATAACCGGTTTGATTTACACACATAAAATTGATATTTTTCTTACAATACTTGACCGGGAGTTAGACATAGGGTGATGAATGTCTTTGACGAGAAGTAAAATAACTAGATTTCTAATCTTTGAACTTTGCGTTTTGTAAGCCAGATCATATTGACTCCAGCTGACAATCCCTGATGTAGTGAGATAAATTCCTAATCAATCAGCATTGGACATATTCTTATCCACGAACAACACCTAGTTTGATAGACCTTTAGATCCTTTTCTTTTTCAAGTTCTATACAATATATCCTCAAATACATGTATTGATTTTGTTCCACTTGCAAATTTGTTTTATATTATACAAATAATATCCATGTTTCCATAAATAACATGCATGTCTTTTAAATTTTTATAAACATGCATGGCAAGCCACATTGGCATAATGATACATACTACTAAGACCAAAAAAACAATAATAAGTACTATATCAATCTTCTGCCATGCGTGTATTTATAATCTTAATCACGCCACTAATTGGTCTTTATAGTTTGTCTATTGATATTACGTTTCTTTAGTCTTGGAAGAGACCATTGATGTTTTTTATTTTTGCTAAATTGTAAATTTTATTATTAAGAATGAAGTTTCGGTTACAGGTGAATTAAACCACAATCTTCTTTTCAACCATTTAAAACGTGAGGCTAGAGTTTTGGAAGAGTGGACCATGTCCTATAAACATTGAGCAGATTCACTTGGTGGATTCTTGCTTGAGAGAGTAACAACAAAACATCGGAAACATGCATGTGCACATCACTGTGCTCTTGCTTTCTTGCCTTTTTCCTTAAGTTTTGGCATTTACTCTTTGTCTCTCTCGCTTTCTCGGATCTTGAACCCTTAAAACTAACGAACCATCTAAAGTCTAACCTCAAATCTTTGGCTTAGATACAGACAGAAACACAAAAACAAAAACTTTCAAATCCACAAATTTAAGAGATAAAAAGCATAGAGATGGGTGTATTCATTCAGTGATGAATTTCTTATTGTTTTCAAGTATGAAAATGTCTTCCTCACATTTATACAATGTCACACTTCAGATCTCAATCACAAAAGCTCAACAAAAACACAATCCATCTAGTCATTATACAAAGCCAAAAATAGATAAAACAGTTTCCATCATCAAGTTGGTCTCTCAAATCTGTTTTTGTGAAGCCTTAGCGGAAACAGAGGAGGCTTAGACGGTGGTGTACAGACAGGAACATGAATCATCGGTCTTATCCTCATAGTCAAAGATCTCGTCCTCTCTAACCCTTTCTTACCTCTCTTCTCTCTCTCCTCCTTCTTCACCGCATCCCCAATCGAGCTCGAAGAAGACGAAGTGGAGCTCGAAGAAGAAGACGGAGAGAGAGACGACGCCTTCGTGTTGCTCCTCTGTTTCTTTAGCCGTAAAAGCTCTTTCCACAGCACAGTGCACTTCGGTGGACGAGGAGAAGGGTCGTCGTCAAGAAACCAGCTTCCTCTGTTGCTGCTGTTATTAACATTCTCCTCCTCTTTGGCCACTTTACGATCTTCTTGTTCTTCTTCTTCTTCTGCGACGGCTTTTGTTCTCGAGGTAACGTTTTGAAGCTTCTCCGAATGCTTGACCTGCCGGAAAGGAAGGAACTTTCCTTCGGAGAACAACTCGTCGGCGGTAAGCATCGTTTGGGTACTCGACAGAAACTCAAAGTCTCCGGCTTTCGCTGAGCTCTTGTCTTGTTCTTGTTTCCCAAGCAAGAGATTCTTAGGGTTGATGCAGATGTAATCTCCGTCGCTGTCTGATGATGGCAAGTCGGCGGAGAAGGAAATGCGAGGTCCCGACTGTGGCGCCTCCATCGTGAAAGCCGTGTTAGCAATCGCCATTGTCGATGTTTCCGCTGATACCACCATGATCGTACAGTGTGACGGGCGTTAGTTATGAAATGATGACAGACGAAGCAAGCGGACGTTGAGAAGAGAGAGATTAAGAGAGAAGTGTCAGAGAAAGTAATGATGAGGAACATATATAGAAAGAGTGAGGTAATGAGGTATGACCACATGGACACGTTGAGATGGAAACAGAGGAAGCAGACAAGTTACGGAGATGTAAGAAGAATAAGGACCTTACGGGATGAAAGATTATATGACATGAACATGCAAATCGCATATAAAATATTACCCGCATCGATTGGGAGATGCATGGTAGTATTATAGTATCCATTATCTTGTTTTGTTTCCATGATTGTTTGACTAAAATATTATAGTATCCATTATCTGATTTTGTTTCCATGATCTGATATAGTTATATTACCTGAAAATACTTTTTAAAATACTTTTTAAAATCGTAGATGAGGTTTGACCGAAGGAAAGTGGAGAGATAAATGAATAGTGAACACATGACCTCACATGAACTGGGGTCGTTGCCATGTGAATACAGGTACAAATCAACACACGAGATCATATCATTGCCAACCTCGGTTATGGTGCAGATTGTTGTAGTTATTATCATTTTGCCAAAATTTTAATAATTATCATTTTGCCAAAATAAATATTAAATTACTCGTTGTTTTTTGTTTGTTGAGAAAGGGCTTAAATTACTCATTGTTAAACTCTAGATGATTAACTACACTCCCCTTGTAGGTATAGTATTATATGCTTCTTTTGTTAGCTATTGTATTTTTCTTTTAAATTTTCTACAACAGTGCAGTGCATACAGCGATATATCTTAAACCACATGTCACTGTTTATCATTAACTGTCGCAAAGTACAAAATTCCAACGTACCCCATATATCTCAACAATTACTACTTCCGACTAATCATTAGCCACCCATACTTGTTAGGAATATGTTAATTCACTATTACATCAATTTTGATTCAGGCAAAGTTTAAGATATTTCCAATGGTTATCCTCATTTTTTCCCCTCAAAATGAAGTAAACACAAAACAAATTAATATTTTAATACAATGATTCCCTTCATTTTCCCTTAAAAATAATTTCAAATATATTATGTTATTACTACTTATTATCAATTATAAAATAATGGTTATTATTTTATAGAACTTATAAATTTTACCAAATACAATTTTATTTTAATTAAATCTTCATTAGGTACATAAGTTTAGTTTCTAAAAAAATTTACAAGGTTTTATATAAACTTATAATTATATTATAAAGTATTAATAATTTCTTTAAAGTAGACAAAATATTGAATTTTTAGATATAAAACAAAATTATAAAAAAAAGTTTAAAGACTAATTTATAAATAAAAAATAAGGAAAATCATTAAGAATGAGGGAAAAACCCTCGTTCTCTGAAGTTTTTCCTCAAAATGAAGAAACATTGAAGATGGTCTTAGCATGGCTTGAGAGGTTTGTGTAACCGAGCTATACCTGTTAGGAATATGTTGCGTTATTTATATATAGTTTCATTGGTACTAATAATTTAGATAATAGTTTGAAAAAACATGAGAAGTTGTTTTGCTTCTACTTGGAAACTAAACCCAACCTAAATCAAATAGAAATTGAACCAAGTGTAACCACATTGAAACCGAAACACATAAAGAGATCTACTAGTTTTGGTTGGATTCCAATAATCAGAATGGAACATAAAAATGAGCTAAAATTCATCTCTTAAATTGCTCATCAAAACTAAATTAGCATTTATCTTTCGATTTTAATGAAATTGATAAAATAAACCATTCTGCATAATCTCATTGCATCAGATGATAAATCAGCTGCTGTCCTAGAATTTTATCAAAAGCAAATTAGCCAAACTGAATCTGGAAAGATGAACCCAGGATGTTCACTCTAGTTTGTTAGAAACAATAATCAAGGTGTGTTGAAAAGAATAACGAAGTTACACCAAAAATTAAAATAATTGAATGAAGTGACCCCAATGATTAAATGAAGAGATTTATTGGCTATGATTAACTACATAACGTAAATATTTTAAAGTGTAGATCAGGAGCTTTGACTTTGACCACATTAGAATTTTTTATCAGGTACTCTGCGCTTCTCGTTGCAAAGAAGCACATGCATCCATATCCACTTAGAGCCAAACATATGCATATGTGGTTAAATGTTTGTTCAGATTCTACTCCACGTTTGTGTATATAATATATGTACTACCATCTAACATCCTTTCCGAAGCCCTTCACAAAATCTAGAAACATGTTGTATGTTCATGTAAATGCAAATTTATTATGGGGATATCTGATTTTATTTTGACATAGAATCATCACAATTTCTTAGTTGGTTTTATTAGTATAGATACCAGTGCCGGTCCGGATTGACACGGCGCCTAAAGCGGACGAAAAATACTGCCCATAAATTTTTTTTTTTCTTTATTTTGAAAAGCCAAAAATACACAATTTTATCATCATAATAATTTTTTTTGGTCAATATACCATAACTAGATAGCATTCATAATCATAGAACAAGAAACATTAAATGAAGAATATAAATTTGAGAAGAGAACGCATATCTTAACACAAAAAAATAGACAAATATTATAATAGCACCAGTTTTAGTTTGTAAGAAATTATTAAGTTCTTATAGTGTCTCTTAATTTATGATAAATTCATATTTTGAGATTTAGAAACTTTTAAAAGAAACGAAAAATATCATTAACCTTTGTTTAGCTTCCTTGTTTATGTTATAAATTAAAAGGGAACTAAAATTATCAAAAAGTAACCAAAATCGTTATGATAAAAATATAGCTTTTTATCAAAATTTAGTTTTTGTTTAATTTGTTTATTTTGTAACTTATAAGTTATATCAAATATTTTATTCCGTAGATAAATGAAACTAAATTTGTTAGGAAAAGGTAATCAAAATATCTACAATCAAATCATTTTAGTTATCATTATTATCAAAAAGGAAACAAAATTAATTGGATTTTGTTTTATTTATAACGTAATATAATTTACTTTAGGAAAACTTAATGTCATTTACTCTAATTCGTTTATATAAGGAAATCTAAATTGTTAGAAAAGGTAATGAAAATATTTAAGGATTAAATCTTCTTTTCATTTATTGCCATTAACAAAAAGAAAAAGAGAGGATATGGTTAAGGTAAGGTTCGAACCTTCCTGTACAGATCAAAAGAAACAATGGCAAACCCCACACTAAAGGATCCTTTGCAAGATTTTGACACCCCTAAAATATATTGATATTTTGGCGCCTAAAGCCCTTGTTTTATGGACTTTCGTCTAGGGCTGGCCCTGATAGATACTATATCCCTTATGACAATTGAATCATGGAAGCAACAATTTACGTCTACAAAATTTCAACATACGGGATGACAAAGAAATAAAGTTGCAGATAAATTAGCTAAAACAATTCTTTTGGCACATCAAGATTGGAATTTATTCCATACTTGTCCTTCTTTCCTAAAACATTATGTAATTTGTGATCAATAAATTCTTTCAGATGGCAAAAAAAAAAAAATAGATTCTATATCTTATTTTATACATCCAATCCATTTTGTACCAAATTTATTAGGGGGTTTGAATAAAACATGTAACAAATGTAGAATAAATAGTCTTTTTACGATGCAGATTTATCTGCATTTTTTTGCCATTCAACTTTTTATCCCATCAACCCCAGAGTCAATTGGTAGGGCAAACAACCGTGATTTTTGACTTATTAATAAATCAAGTAGTAAAGTCAATTTGGGCTTAAGACCCACGGGATAGGCCCAATTACGGGTTGCGGGCGACCCATTAATTCACTAATAATTAATCCGAAAGTTTTATCCACAAACCAAATACTTAGATCGGCCGGGATATTTCGCCGCCGACTCCACTTACAGCAGCGGCGACGTGTGTGTTTAGTTCAGGTTACGTTTTCTCTCCCTAAGGGAATCAAAAAGAGAGACGATGGCGATGATGATGCCGCCTCCGCAGCAGCAGCAGCAAGGAGGCTATCACCATCCACAGACGCTGGAAGAAGTACGTACCCTTTGGATTGGAGATTTGCAGTACTGGGTCGACGAGAACTACCTCTCTTCCTGCTTCTCCCAAACCGGCGAGGTATCCTTATTCTCTTCCCTTCCTCAGCTCCCCCGCTTGTTGTTGTAGCTTCGTATACTTCCAATTTACATCTCTCGTCTTCTCTGGGTTTGGTATCCATCTTAATTTCTAGGGTTTAATTGCCATTTAGGGATTTTGGGGATGTTAAGTGTTATATAGATACCTGGTTCGCTCTATGAAAGGGTCTATTGCTTACCCTTCATTGAAAGTCTGAGTCTTTTCAAATGGTTAAAGCTTCTTCTCACCATGTTTGATGTGCACAGTTTATAGGTGTGCTCCTAACTGTTAGGTGTGGAAGAATAATTTGAATCAACGTTACAATGATCGTTATATCCATATATGTGCCGTTGATAGGGTTTATTTACCGTTTAGGAATAGATGAAGCAGATAACTTTGGTCTTGTGGATGTGAAAGTGTTGTATAGATATCTGGCTCGCTCTATGAAACGGTCTCTGTCTTACTCTTTATTGAAAGTCTGAGTCTTTTAATATGTTTAAAGGCTATCAGCATGTTTGATGTTCACAGTTTATTGGTATGCTCCTAAGTTTTAAATGTGGAAGGATATTTGAATCAACATTATGATGATCTGCGTGTATCCAATATATGTGCAGCTCGTTTCTGTTAAGGTGATACGTAACAAGATCACTGGCCAGCCAGAAGGGTACGGTTTCATAGAGTTTGTATCTCACGCAGCAGCAGAGAGAACGCTCCAGACGTATAATGGGACGCTGATGCCTGGAACGGAAGTAGCGTTCCGCTTAAATTGGGCTTCTTTTGGTTCAGGCCAGAAAGTAGATGCTGGACCCGATCATTCTATCTTTGTTGGAGACTTAGCGCCAGATGTTACTGATTATCTCCTTCATGAGACGTTCCGTGTTCATTACTCTTCTGTTAGAGGTGCCAAGGTTGTTACTGATCCAAGTACTGGACGGTCGAAAGGTTACGGGTTTGTGAAATTTGCAGACGAAAGTGAAAGGAACAAGGCGATGGCTGAAATGAATGGTTTGTATTGCTCAACGAGGCCTATGCGTATCAGCGTGGCAACGCCTAGAAAAAACGTTGGGGTGCAGCAACAATATGTCGCCAAAGGTATGAGAACAAAACACAGGATTTGAATTATTATGTTAATAGAATCTTGTTTTTTTTGGTTCATCTATTTGGAAGTCATTTGGCTAATTAGGAGCTCTCTTTTTTTTTTTTTTTATAGCTGCTTACCCGGTTCCTGTACCAGTCCCATCTGCAGTTGCTGCTCCAGCATACGTTACTCAACCAGCGCAGGTGCTTGCACCTGAAAATGACATCACCTGTACGACGGTATGTAAAAGCTTGAGCTTTCTTCTCGAAATTTCCCCTGCTTTAATTCATGCATTGGTTTTGGTGTACAGCTTTTGATTGCGAGTTTGGACCCAAATGTTACAGAGGAAGAGCTGAAGAAAGCATTCTCGCCAGTAGGGGAGGTTATTTATGTCAACATACCTGCAACGAAGGGGTACGGTTATGTTCAATTCAAAACCAGGTAAACCATCCAGCAAAACTCAGAGTTCACTTGTGGTTGCTTCCATGTTTGTATATGCTTTTTTCTAGATCTGTTCGCTAATTTCTTTTACTTCTGCCGCTTTCTGACCCCCAGGCCTTCTGCCGAAGAAGCCATTCAAAAAATGCAGGGAAATGTGATTGGTCAACAAGCAGTTCGCATCTCTTGGAGTAAAAATCCAGGACAGGTATACTAATGTAATGTAGAGCCTCATATTACTCACTGCTTCACTGAATGCCGTTGATGATCTTTGTTATTTGTTATAGGATGGTTACGCCACACAAGCAGATCCAAGTCAGTGGAATGGGTATTACGGTTACGGACAAGGCTATGACGCCTATGCTTATGGGGCAGCTCAAGACCCATCCTTGTACGCATATGGTGGATACGGCTATCCCCAGTATCCTCAACAGGTAAAGAGCTGAAAATTCAAAAAAACTTTTTTTTCTTTTTTGCAATATGTGGATACTTGTTCTTCATGTTTGAATTTATCCAGGAGAGGCTACACAAGATCTTACAAACGCTGCGGCTGGTGGAGTTGCTGGGGCAGACCAAGAGTTATATGATCCTATGGCCACTCCTGATGTAGAAAAGTAACTTTCTTCTTAATTTCTTACACGTTTCTACCTGTGTGGTGGGTGACTAGTTGAATGCCCTATTCATTGTTCCTATTTGCACTTGTAGGTTAAATGCAGTTTCCCTTTCGGTTCACGCAAATGCCATATTAGGACGGCTCTTGTGGCAGCGTACCTCAGCACTCTCATCACATTTGGGAAAATGATTGCGACTAGGACGGTGGTTTCTTTAGAGATTTTCAATGTGTTAATTCACTGCTCTTTGTTTGATTGTTTTGCTTGTTTGAGACTTTAAATGTACAATTAGGTTCGTAGTTATAATGCTAAGGTATGAATCTTCCATCTTTCTGGAAACTATGATACGCTTTGCTTCTCTGTTTAAATAAAGAAGTCTCTCAAGAAAAGGATAGGTGCTTTATCAGTTTCATAACGTTACAAAGGAAACAGTGATGAAAAATTATTCCCAACGCTTGTTTATTCTAAATGTCAAAAATACGATTTGCAATTATTTGGATTACGATACAAGATTTTTTTAGAGCATATTGTAGGATGCTCTAGAATCTCCGATGAGGCAGTTTCAGTAAGTAGGAATTGATGGGTCAACCTTGAGAGAATAAGCTTGTATTCCACCAGCCACATTGTACACACTCTTGAAGCCCTAAGGAACAAAGATAACACATCCATCATACACATCAAGACACAAACCAATATGAGGAGCAGAAAAGTTTCTTTTTTTCACCTGAGACTGCAGCCAATTGGCGACCTGCATCGACCTGCCACCAACCTTACACTGCATGCAAAACAAAGGCCGCAAAATCAAAGAACTTGAAAAAGAACTTTCAAGAACAGAGGTTTCTTTGTTCAAATGACCTTAAAATCTAACAATCACAGTAAGATGGGTATTTGCAAGCTTATGAAACTTTAGTTTTTCCAATTTAACCAAGACGGAGAGAGACTTTCATTATGAGAGTCTTTCAATTCTCAACCAAATGCCCTGTGAAATTCCCATAAAATCCACACCCAAAATAATCTGCCGGGAGACCCTTATAAACGCAGCCTTCACTAATTGCTCTCTAACCAACTCAAAACATCTGTACACTGCTACACTAGATACGGTAGTAGACCTACATCTAAGAGTTGAGCCACCGAACTTTTTCAAAGCTTATATCATATGTATTAGCCGATGAGAATGAACATACCAGGACGAATGTATCCTTCTCAGGGTTCAGCTTTGAAGTGATGTCTGGTGCCCAGGTTCCAAATTGGCGTAGGGGGAACACTTGAAATCCTGGCAAGGATGCTGTGGCTCTGATACAAGTGGTAAAACAATATATAAATTAAAAAAAAAATGTGAAAACACTATGGATAGTTTGTCCTTCTAAAATCAACGAGGTACACATGTATCAAAAAGGCAAAATATTCAAAACTCTGCAAATCATAATTTTGTAATATGTTTCAAGAAAATGTAAGTCAAGATGAGAAATGAAAGGAACTTACATCTCGTCAGGTTCTCTGACATCAATTAACTGAGCCTCGTCCATGAAAACTGGATCTTGCATTTTGGAATGCAGCTCCTCCACCTGGATATCTTTCACAGGTTCCCTGTCAATATTAACCCCTTAGCACTAAACAATATAAAACATTCAATAGGAAACAGAAGGATGGTTTCTAGAAGAATTACCTCTCAGATAGGACCTGCAATAAGTGCCAGCCAAATTGGGTTTTACACCTGACCACATGATTTGGCTCTGCTTTAAACGCAGCTTCCTCAAACTCTGGTACCTGAAAACAATATAAAAGTGGTCTCTCATTATCTTATTGCAGCAGGAACTTGCCAAAGTTCTTCCATGAGAAAGTCCAAACGTTATGGAAATACTTCTGTCACCGGTTACATTCTATTACTTATGGATATATCAACAATAAAAGTCAATTCACAAGCAGTCATTACACCATCCAATTGCTTGTGTAATAGCGAGGGCCCAATAGGCTATAGATCTGAATGTAACAATGCAATACCAAATACCAATCTCACATTCACTCTCATAGCCAAGAGAAATGGACAAAACTATAGAAAAGAGAGCAAAATACCATTTGACCAAGTTTAACCCAACCAAGTATACCACCCTCCTTTTTGGATGGACAAATCGAGTACTCAGCTGCAAGATCACTCATATCCTCTCCTTCACAACAAACAGAAAACAGTTACTTAGAAAAATCAGTACACACCCTTCTTCGAACACAAAAAAAAAAATTAATTTTTTTAAAGGATAAAGTTAACATTGCAACACAAGTTTGTCTCCATTCCGACCAAACTACTCGCAGAAACAAAGAAAGGTTGTCTGAAAGACTAATATAAGTTTTACATGCCTATGTAAATATGCTGAAACAAAAGGCTTAATAATCTTATCTGAATGAAACATATCAAACCGGTTGAAAAGAGATTTAAGGAGTCAAACCATCCAAGATTCGCTTTTGGAGCTCGGCAAAGAGCTCAGAGTCACCCTCCTTAACAAGCACGTGCTGCACCAGAATCTCTCTGCTTGGACTACTACTACTCTCACTGCTAAACGAAGCTGTGAAAAAAAAAAAAAAAAAAAAGATCAACTCTTTGATATAGAAAGTAAGTAATGGGAGTGGGGGGGGGGGGAGACAGATAAGATACCTCTCGGTTTGAGAGCCGAGAAGCCAGAGAGTCTCATAGGGTACATGGAAGGAACGCGTGGTCTGACTCGGAGCGAAGAGATGTGTCTGCCGAGAAGTGAACGAGAAAACGTGGAGATTCGGCGGGGATGTGGAGGAGGAGATGAGAGAGCGAGAGTGTGGGAAACGGAGAGTCTCAGTGCGGCGGAGAAAGACGCCGCCGCCGGAGATGATACCGCCGAGAGATTACCGGTGATTCTAAACATTTTGGGTCTAATAACGAGTTCAAGCGTGTCAGAGAGAGGTCACCACTACTTAAGTGTACGCAAGTGGGCCCCATGATTTTAATCAAGAATTACCAATTAGGGTCTCCACTTTTGGCGTATTCGCGGAATCGCATAGTTTCTAGGGGTTTTCTGATTAATCACAAAACTTTGTGGAGTAAATAGTAAATTAGCTTTATTAAACAACTCTTACTGAGGTGGAGTATAGATATAATTTAAGCTTTGATAATACTTCAATTTTAGCTTCAACAAAATCAATTTTAGCATATATGTAAACAATGTTAGTTGTTGACCAACCAGAAAAAGGGTGTTATAAGTGTGTCAAAGAAAAGAGTGGCCTTCCAATTGTATATAAAGTATAAACTAGTCATGAAAAAAAGATGTGGCAACCTTCTTTGCTTCACAATCTGCTGTAAACCAGAAGTGCTGTTTCAAGTTCAACATCAAATGATAGCATTTATAGAGACAAAGACCAGTGCATGCTTATAGAATTTACAAATGAATTTACAAGAGAAAACACCCAAACTATAATGAAAGAAGATGGTGGAATCACTCCTAATCTCACTTTTGTTTTGTTATAAACCCCAATAAACCTATGAAAACTCGTGTTAAAAAAAAGATGAGTGTATAACAAACAATATCAATGAGCCAAGTCTTCACTTCCTACACCCACACTGGATTTGTCAACGACTAGGCGTACATTGTATTGTTCGTATACTCGTCCTCTGTTCTCTGCCCACCACTCTTCTGCTTGTTTCTCGCTAAACCGCTTTCGGCTGCCATCACCAAATCATCCTCGAATTATGTTCATTTCATTACCAACTAAGCCTCAAATTTAAAAGGAAAGAAAAGAACTGTACCTGAAACGGACGCGTTTCAGGTCCCTCGCCCCTCCCGGTAAGGCAGTGAGAGTGATGTACACACCAGGTTCATCTTGCTCAACCCATTCATTTTCGTTACGAGCTTCACTTTCTTTTGCTCGTGTGCTGATTCTATTTATAGATTCAGCAGCATGGTTCGCCTGCTGCCGAAAACTTGCACCATCGAAAACAGGCGTGCTGGCCCCGTTAGCAAACATTGGGTTGGTGTTTGGGCCATCAGGATCACTTCCTCGGCTGTTTGGACGGTTTAAGGAGTTAGAAGAAGGGGCAACGTAATCAGGACTGGAACCAAACGAATTGTGAGAAGGAGACTTGATTGTCCGGGCTGATCCAACAGGTAATCTTTCAGCCATGTCTTTCAACTGCATGGTTTCATTGAAACAATCAATAAGTTCTATACATCATTTTTCATTCAACTAAAAAGCGGATAGATGAAAAAGCTTACTTGAGCGGTAAGTGATTTAATCACATCTTTGGCTGCCTTGCATCTCGCTGTTTCTTCGCTAGCAATTGCCAGTGCCTCCTTTAGCTGTTTGGTTGTTCTTTCTAGTTCAACTTCTTGAAGCTGTGCCTTCCGTGTAAGACTTTCAACCTGTGATAATCGTTTACTAGTGAATTAGTAAAGGCAACTGCAACGAATAAGAGATAAATGATTCCATGTAGCAGCAGATCTATATTCCTTAACTGGGTTAAATCAGAATACAATTCAGAAACACAACAGGATAATCGAAAACAAAATAGCATGAGCTCACAAACTACATTTTCCTGCTCTGTGTAAAGCGGTGACAATTACGGTATGAGGAACCAGAATTAGAGCGTCGAAAGCAGCTTACTTGTGATCTTAGCATAAGCACCTCCTGGCTTACGTTATCATTGGTTTTCTTGGTATCATCCACGAGAATTCTCGGTGTAATTAGCCCTGAAAGAGTGGGAGTTGGCGTTGTTGAGCGAGGTGGGCTTGGACGTCTTGATATTGGTGAAGTTGCACGAGACGCAATTCGGGAGCCTGGAACAGATGCTGAAAAGAATTTCTTTGATACTCCAAAAGTTGGATTAAAAGACTTGGTTATGTTTAGTGAACCCCGGTGAGAGCCTGGTACTGGTGAGACACGACTACTGTTAAACTCGTATTTCTTAGTCTTCTTGGATCGGTTGTCCACTTGTCTCACGGGCTCCAACAATGAGAATCTAGTTAACTGTCCGTCGGATCTAGAATCCAACTTCTCATCTCTGTCAATTGCATCTGATCCCTGGTTGACACTTTCTCTTCGACTCAAAGAAGAATGAGACGATCCATCAGTTTCCATGGCCTTTTTCAATTTGTTAAAACACTTGTCACACACTCGATATGGTTTGTTCTGGTTTGGTGCCATACACGCCTTCAGGGACTTTTTACTACTGCAAGAGTGGCAGAACACAAGTCCACAGTTATAGCAGTTATGCCGCTTTCTTCTTAAATTGAAAGGCTGACGGCAACCTGAACACATGGACTGGTCCATTCCTGATGCCCACTTGTGCAGGCAGACAGCTGCGGTAAAGTTAGAACCACATGCTATACTTTTCACCTGTTTATCCCTAAGCGACTCTACCAATGTTGGTGAATTTCTATCATCTGCATCCCCATGGCCTAGTCTACCATTTGATCCTTTTCCCCAAGTGTAAACCTCAGTCTTTGCAGTTAAAACTGCAACATGATAAGCACCACAAGCAATTTCTTCGACAAAACCCTTGTGGAGTTTACCTTCAACACGAGCTGGTACCTTTCCATCAGCATGTGGGTTTCCAAGCTGACCATAAACAGGACTACCCATAGTATAAACATGGCCCGATGTTGTTAGTGCAACTGTTAGGCTATGTCCACACGCAACTTGACAAAAATTAGGTTCTACAAGAGCTGCAACACAGGTAGGCACAAGTTTTGGTTCTTTGTCACCGTGTCCAAGACGACCCTTGTCACCATCACCCCATGTAAAGAGCTTTCCGGAGGAGCAGTTACTAGAACTCGAGCTTCCAACCATGACTTCTACAACTGCGGCTGTGTGCCATACACCACAGGCTGCCCTGACAGTGCGAAGACCTTTCAAAGAGTCTACCTCTTTAGGTATGAAAACACTTTTCTTGTCTCCATGTCCCAAAACACCAAAGGTCCCATCCCCAAAAGTGAACAACTGCCCAGCAGAAGTCACAACAGCTGTGTGGTAAGGTCCACAAGCGATGGATGATACGTGTATCCCTTCCATAAGAAAGTTCACTCTTTTCGGGATCCAGTGACTGACTTCATTTCCATGTCCCAGAATACCAAAATCTCCTTTACCCCAGGTATACAAATCCCCCGATAGAGACACTGCACAGCTGTGGTATTCACCACATGCTACAAGCTCAATATTTGTGGCACCGAGTGCATCAATAAGCTTTGGATGTTGAACATGAGAATCTACGCCATGGCCAAGCCTACCCTCGGATTCCTCTCCCCAAGAAAAAGTTTCTCCTTGTTTTGTGACAAGGACAGCATGCTGTCCACCACAAGCAATATTTTGGACATCAAGTACTACGGTAGATTCTAAAGCTTTTGGCACAAAAGAATCCATTTTGATCTCAAACGAACTTCCAACTCTATGGCTTCCACCACCCAAAACACCTTCACCTATTCCTTCTCCCCATATAAAAACGTCTCCCAACGCATCTCCATCATCATGACCAGAACCATGGCTCGAAGAACTAATAGCACTTGACAGACTAACTCTAAAAGCATCCATACTCATACCTTTCATATGACCATGTATGGAATCAGAGGCTCCAGATGACATAGAGTGAACTGAAATAGCTGCTGGATCTGAGGGGAAAAAACCTTTTGGAGGAAGTGCATACAACGACATGTCTGAAAATGCCTTATCAATGCCATTCTTAGGCGGGCTCTCATATGGACTGTGAAGACGATGGTGATTAGAGCCATCCTGACAGGTAACAGAAGATTACCTCAGTTAAGACCGCACATATTGAAATGGAATAAAAAATGAAATGAATACAAAATGAAATGGAATATCTCATTCTAGTACCTTCTGGAAACTTTCATTGCTGCTAAATGGAGAATGTAAAGGAGAGCTTCTCCGGGTATATGTCCTTGGACTGGTAGCTTCGGATGGTGTCCCATCGCTTCTTGATTCGGTTCTCCATCTCCGTTGATGACAACGAGAGACTAAGGCTTTTAAACCACTAAACCACACTTCAGCCTCATCTTTATCCTTGCATATCTATGAGTAAAATTTTAACACCTACTTAATAAACTTTCAATAACAACAGACTTTATAATTATAGAATATTAATGATTCATAGAGGAACCTAGAAAAAGAGTATACTGTAAGAAAAACCTCACCAAATCCAGCGACCTCTCGTCGTATATTAGCGAGAACGATTGATATTCTTTCTCGGGACGTGGATATCTCTGAAAAATAGGCTGCAAGAGAAAAACCATTGCAAGACTTAGTAGCATAACACACTTGATATGCAAGGTCCAAATATGCAACATACGACTATGGAATTTGGCTCCTGCAAGTGATGCATGAATGATGCAAAGTCAAATCAAGACGGACATGCCTTGGTCAAGTAAAATGAAAAAAGAAAATGATGAATCCAACAAGTGTAGCATAAGCACCAAATATTCATTTGAGTTTATGTTGAAGAAACGACACTAATAAAGAGCCTTGAGCATAACATGCAGCACTTGGGACAATCATAAACAACAATTCAGATCACACTAGGAGGACAATCCGCCTCACAAAAATGTCAGTTGAGCTCAGAAACAACCAGAAGAAGATGTTCCTACTAGGAAGAAATAGAGATCCAACCGAATAAACGCAATGATATAAATAATACTTGTCGGACTTATTCTGAACATTTTATAGCCGGTTTAAGGAAGAATGTCCACAGATGTCAAAACTTACAGTGCGCTGCCCAGATATGATCCTAGAAACATGGCTCAGCTTCAAATGTTTCTCTTCGTTCCCCGAGAACCATATCAAAACAGATTCATCCTGAACATTACAAGCCAAACTATTAATTAAGACACAGAACAACAAAACCCACACACACATCAAGCATCAGAGAGGCAATATAACTAAAGCAAAAGAATTATATAAGCTCATAAAAAACTCAGATAAAAAAAGAGAGCAAAAAGTTAGTAGCCGAAAATTCTTACGTAGAATTAAAAGGGAACAAAGTCAAGCCGACTTACATTAGAAAGGCGAAATGGGCAGAACTTAGGCTTTCCCCTTCTTCCATACTTGAGCAAATAAGCTCCCTTCTTCAGAGCAGTGATAGCCTGATCCAAATCGATAAAAACAGTAAATAAATGAAGGTGGAATATATTGGAAATGGTTGATTTCATCTTAGAAACAATTACATAAATAAAACATCAACAAAGAGAAAGAAGCAGTGGACGTACACAGTACACACTAAAAAATATCAAAACGACAAGATGAACCTGAACAAAGGGATTATAAGATTACAGTTTTAAATGGAGATTGATCAAATACTAATTCTGAGAAACTTCAGCTGATAGAACTCTAACTAGACAGCTTATAAATCATGAAATAAAAACTCAGGAATTGCATTTTCTTCATTATATAGCTTTGACTCACGCTTGGAGACTCCAAAAGTGGACTTAAATCTAGGATTCGAAGTTAAAGCTAAAGCTCATCACTAACCTAGAATTCGAAGTTCCAATTTTTTTTCTAATCTCCGGAATTGCAATTCTACCTAAGGATTTTGCAGAACTAATAAATGTAATTCCAAAAAAGACCTAACAAATCCAGTAGAACTCGAAACCTAATTATAGCAACGGAATCACAAACCACAAAGACCTAGATTGACTATAATAATAGCAACACCGCCTAATGGAACCTGCTCGATATCCCTCGCAACTGGACCGGCCCTGCTAAGATCCGACGCCATTCGTGCGTTCCTCGACATAAACCAAAAGTTTCCTCTCTCACTAGCAAACCCCTTGAGTCACACTGCTCCAGCTGAAACGTGAACAATCGCGAAATCCTCTCCGCATAGATCCTACGATTGGATTCCAAAGCAGAGCAGCTTCGAATTCAGCTCGAACAGATTTCGAAAACAATCGATCCGAAACAGTGGCGTCGTTCAAATCGAAAGTGTACAAAGGCAAAATGTGTGTGTGTGTGTGTGTGCTCTGGATGGTGAATAATGATGGACTCTCTTTTGAATCGCGTGAGGGGTTGAGAATAGCAGAGAAGAGAATCTAGAGACATGCCATCATTGATCCCAGTTTATAGCGAGAGAGAGAGAGAGACCAAAAGGCAGACTCTGACTAGAGAAAGTATTACTTTATTTTTCTTGCTTTACCATCATTGTTAATCACGGGTTCGGTTCGGTTCGGTTCGGTTCGATTCGATTAAATTCGGTTTAGTTCGGTACAAATTTCAATGGTTATTAAACCTTCTGAATGAGCAAGAGGGACTGGCTTGCTTGTTTTTATTTTCTTTGGGGGGTGGTATCGGAATCATTCTCGCCGCATCTCCGTTTCTCGATTCGGATCTCTGACCCACCACCACCCACCACTCCCCACCTTCCTCAGATAAGAAGAGGCTTCTTCTTCATCAATAGATTCAGGGAAAAAAGATCTTTCTTTTACTACCCAATCTATTTATCCCCGCAGCCATGAGTTCCGTTACCGCGATCGTGGTTGAGCAGCAAGTGGTCGAAGCTATTCAGGATTTGGCACTTCAAGATCAGGTTTTTAATTGTTACCCTAATCTTCGCGTTTCCAGATCAGATTGTTTTTTTTTTTGCAGCTCTTTGTTGTTGAGTTATAAGAGCTGGTTCCATCTGTCTTCACCACTCAAATTCTCAATGATGGTTCTTTGCTTCATTGTTAAAATGTATACCTTTGGTTTTGCGCCTTATGTGTGTTTAATTTCGAATTGGGCGATTAGGGTCTGCTAAAGTTTGCAGCTTTAGCCTTTTACTTTTTTCAATGTAGAGTGAATTTGCTAGTGAAATCCATCTGAAGTCTTATCTGAAACTTGTTTAGGGCAAAGAGAAGATCAAGGTAGAGATCAATGAGCTCAATTTCGGAAACCATGGCGGCTGTTGTGCGATATGCTTGAGTGCTATTCCTCTTCAAGAGACTGCTATGGTGAAAGGCTGTGAACATACTTACTGGTATAAACTTTTAGAGTCTTTTCTTGGTTTCTTTGAAATGATTACATCTGGTTGGGTTTTAGTTAAAATGTCTTACTCTGTAGTATGAACCTATTGATTCTTCAGGCTTCGTTTGTTGTGAAACCTGTAAATAGACCACTTCTTATGTTTTGTGTTTAGAAACTGACTCTCTCCTTTGGTTAATGATTGATTTCGTTTCTGTTTTATTCAGTGTGACATGCATACTTCGTTGGGCGAGTTGCAAAGAGAGTCCTACATGCCCGCAATGCAAGCATCCGTTTGATTTTCTCAGTGTCCACCGGACTCTTGATGGCAGGTGAGTTGTTTTCTACATGTCTTGAATTACCATATAGTGTTGGAATTTTCTGTGCTTTTTAACTAAATTCTCTGTTTGTAATTCTGTGCAGCATTGAAGATTTTTTGTTTGAGGAGAGCGTGTGCCTTCTCCTGAGAGCCTCATGGTTTATACCGCTGGATGTGATGTTGGAGCAGGCGTCACACAGCTATGGCTACCATGATGATTTCGACATTCCTTGTGAGTACGAGGATGAAGATGATGATCTTGACGAGTTTTATTTGCGGGTCAGGTCTTCGCATAGGAAACGGAGATGGGGTGATAATGGTTTTGTCAGATCCGGCGTCAAGAAGCCAGGCCAGTCAAGAAACACACTGGTTCTAGTTCTAGTTCTAGTTCGAGTTCTGGGTCATCGTCATGTGAGCCTAAGGATAAGCAGGTGAAGACTACTAACACAACAGGAAGACGTGCAAAGAGGGCGATGAAGCGGGAAGCTGCTAACAAAGCAGCTGAAGTAGCTTCAGCAGCAAAGCACGAGGCCCATTTGGTTAGGTTGGGAAGGAAGTGAGTGGTGATGCTCCTCTCTGTAAGTAAATCGAGCTGTTCCCCAATCCACTTCCATTACTTAGTACCATCATCTGTACAGCAACTACTTTATAACTGTTGTGGTAAAATCCCCAGAGAAACAACCAAAAGTTGTGACCTTTTGTTGTCTCAATACAGTTAATTCTTCAATAACAATCTATATATCATTTTACTCTGTTAAATAAATCTGTATGCTTTTGTCTAAATCAATGATCAGATGGGGTTGTTATGTTGTTTTCTTGGCGTGAATATGTAAAACTGTTCATGGTTGGGTGACTTTTAGGATCCGAACATCCAAAAGACAAAAGAGGAACGTGTAATAAGTTTATAACCAACCCTACTCCCCATTTCACACATGGGTGGTATGATGTGGTATGGGCCCAGCCATGCACGCAAAAGGCAAACAATATCAGTAGTCTTGAAGAAAGGAGGAAGAAAATCAGTCAAAACAATATATAAATTTATAGCATTGTTCCGCGTCTACTTTTGAGGGTCAAAAAGATAAACGTGGTGTGTGTGTACGAGGAACTTCCGGTTACATCGCGTCATAAAACTGGAACATTAGATTTGGGTTTGTACTATTCCAAAGTTAATTATGTTAAGAATGATCCTTTTGTCTCTTTGTTTGTGCAAATCAAAGCTTCCGTTCCGACCTTTGTTGTTTGATTCGTTCATGGTTTCATCACCCTTAGGTGATCCGAAAAAGACACAAACATTTATAGTTTCTTTTTTGGAATGTGCAAAGGAAAGACTTCACTTGTTCAAAGCAGACCTTTTGGAAGAAGGGTGCCATGGATTGTGATAAATCTCATATCCCCATTTTCAGGCTGAACTTGTTGATCCTGCTAGCTGTCAAGGGAACACTTCAACGTTTTTTGAATTTCTTGCACCAGAGCATCTTCGGTCAAAATTTAAAAGGGTAAACGTGAATGTTGTAGGTAGGCTTGAGATGCACTAACACCAAACATGAGCTTTTTTTTTTATAAACATATCTTGGTAAACAAGTTTATTTTAGAGAAATTTAGTACTAGCAAAACAATCATGGAGAGAGCGCGGGTGGTGGGACTGTCCTTTTTCAAAAGAGAGTCATAGAGCCGCCGGGAAAGAGAGAACGGGTGGGTGGGTTGGTGGGTGGGGTTGTCTTAGGGCAAACGAGAGAGAGAGTCCCTTTTGCTTTGCTTAAAGAGCCAAGGAAGAGAGAGGACTTTGACTCTCACCCTCCTTCTCCTTTCTCTCTGACACTTCATCCTCCTAGCTGTTGCCTCCATTTCATTCTTCTCGCCAGTTCAGGTCTCTTATTAAAGGCATCGTGATATATTGGTTTAGTTATCCCTACGAATATCTTTCTATGTTGCTTTATAATTGATATAGATTTTAAGCTAGCTTTCTTGATTGAGAAAAATGGAACTCATTCATGCTTGTTTAAACTCAATTTAGTTTGTTGATCAAGTCTCAGGTGTTTGATCACACATGGGAAACTGCTGTTGTGCTAGGCTTGGTTCAGATACCGAGAAGGAACATGGGAAACCAAAGACCAAACACAACCCATTTTTTAATGAGTACACGGCAACAAACAACAGTTCTGGAGCTGCAGGCTCCAAGCTCGCTCTTTTGAAATATCCAACAGGACGTGATATATCCCTTGTGTATGATCTGGGGCGTGAGCTTGGTCGTGGACAGTTTGGTACTACGCACTTGTGCACTGATATCAAAACTGGCGACAAGTATGCGTGCAAGTCTCTATTGAAGAAGAATCTTAAAACAGTAAGGGATATATATGATGTTAGGAGTGAAGTTGAGATAATGAAGCGTGTGCCTAAACACCCAAACATCGTGTCGATCAAGGATGAATTTGAGGACAGTGAAGCTGTGTATATAGTGATGGAGTGTTGTGAAGGTGGTGAGCTGTTTGATCGGATTGTTGCAAGAGGTCATTACACAGAACGAGCTGCTGCTTCAGTAATGAAGACTATTCTTGAAGTTGTTCAGGTTTGTCTTTTTATGCAGTGTAACGCTTGTAATGATTCTAACTGCTCCTTTATGATTTGAGTGAATACCTTTTTGGAATTGCAGGTATGCCATAATAATGGAGTGATGCATCGGGATCTAAAGCCGGAGAACTTTCTCTTTGCTAATAAAAAAGAGAATTCACCCCTTAAAGCCATAGATTTTGGATTATCAGTCCTCTTTAAGCCTGGTATGGATTACTGTATAAGTGTATATAATAGAAAAATACTCTAGTATAACCCTAGCAAAGTTTTGTGAAATGACCAAAATAAATTTTATTTAAAAGGTAAAAAAATAAATTTATTTTTATTTTCAAAGTTAACTAATTTAGACTTAAGTTCA
Source organism: Brassica carinata (assembly GCA_016771965.1). Classification (NCBI taxonomy): domain Eukaryota; kingdom Viridiplantae; phylum Streptophyta; class Magnoliopsida; order Brassicales; family Brassicaceae; genus Brassica; species Brassica carinata. The sequence goes on along the minus strand of CM028687.1, from coordinate 63,746,769 downwards.
GATTTGGGAGATGAGTTTAGAGTTTGGAGATTATGATTAATAATTTAAGATTTATAGTATAAAATTTAAAATAATAAGTTTGAAAATATTTTCGAAAAAAGTTTTGTGAAAAATTTCAAAAAAAAAACAAATACAAAAGTTTTAATATTTATTATATATATGTAGAGTAGGGGTACAAACATATTTTTGATCATTTTCCTCCTTATATATCATTTTGATCATAAAAGTATTTTTAAGTTTTTGTTTTGGAAGATTTACCATATATCTCAGATTTCACTAGGTACATATTTTCGTTTTGTTTACTCTATTTGATTTTGGAATTTGTAACAGGTGAGAGATTCAATGAAATTGTTGGAAGTCCGTATTACATGGCACCAGAATTACTTTTAAAAAACTATGGACCTGAGGTTGATATCTGGAGTGCTGGAGTCATCCTTTATATCATGCTCTGTGGTGTTCCACCATTTTGGGCTGGTTTGTTATGATCTATCTGATTGTCTGAATCTCTTTCTTTCTTTATCATTAGTAGATGATTTAGGATCATGGCGTTAACTATGGTTCATGGATTCACTAGTGACCTCTTTCGAAGTTTTAATTTGCTTATCTTCTTCCACTTTGTGATATTGTTTTTTTTTTTTTTTTAAGAGACTCAAGAAGGGGTGGCTCAGGCTATCATCAGGTCAGTCATCGACTTTGATAGGGATCCATGGCCAAAGAGTCTCTGACACTGCCAAAGACCTTGTGAGCAAGATGCTCCAACCTGACCCCAAAAAGCGGCTTTCTGCTGTAGAAGTACTCGGTATGTTTTCTATTTGGTTATGTGTTTCTCAAAATCTATTACTTGTTAGCAAAAAAAAAAAAATATATATATATATATATATTACTTAAAGCAACCTCATAGGTAAGGTATTTCAACTCAGTTTCTACACAAAATAAAATTATTTAATGACATTTTTTTTGTTTAATTAAATTTTTGAAAAAAATAAAACTGTAATCCATTTTACTAAGTGCCATGTGACAGTATGCATGCAGAGGTATTTTCTCATCTCAATTTTTTCATATATTCTTTTTTTTTCCTTTTCTTTTAAATGCTGAGATACCCTATGGTATCACCGTTGGACATGCTCTTATATGGCTTCTATTTCATTGCAGAACATCCTTGGATACAAAATGCAAAGAAGGCTCCAAATGTTTCCCTCGGCGAGACTGTGAAAGCAAGGCTCAAACAGTTTTCTGTTATGAACAAGCTCAAGAAACAAGCTCTACGGGTAGTGATTCCTTAGAGCATTGCCGCCGCTTGATGACCTTATTTGCTGCTGGTGTGAAACTTCTTTTCACTCTTTTTCAGGTGATAGCCGACTACTTGTCAGTGGACGAAGTATCTGGCATAAAGGAAGCCTTTGACGTGAAAGACATTACCGAGACGGGCAAGATAAACCTCGAGGAGCTTAAAACATGGGCTTCATAAACTCGGACATCCGGAGATAACTGATGCTGATCTACAGATTTTGATGGAAGCTGTAAGAAAAAACTTTGAACTTTGTGTTTCTTCTATGTATTATTGCCTTCACCAAGCAACATATATAAACTTATGGCGAGTTTGTGGCTGTCTCTGTGCATCTTCAGAAGATGGCGAACGACGAACATTTGCATAAGGCTTTTAGCTTTTTTGTCAAGAACCAGAGCGATTACATAGAGATGGAGGATCTGCGAGAGGCTTTAAATGATGAGATGGATACTAGCAGTGAGGAGGTTATTGCAGCCATCATGCATGATGTTGACACCGACAAGGTAACCCCAAAAACGCTTCAAGAAATGAAAACTTATCACAGAAAATGGTTATTAGAATAGGCTAACACAATGACCTTTTTATGTGAGCGGTTATGATGACCAGTGGTTCAGTTTAGTAGCTTAAGACTTGGGTGGGTTGTCTTAATCTCCCTCCGCAAAAGACTATATATAGGCGGGTTATCTGATAGGAGTTTAGCAAGTGGCACATTAGTGGGGATTGAGATCAGCATATATATATAGAGGGTTATAAGACCCCACATGCGAAGTGACTAAATGTCAATGAAAGGATACATAGGTTATACGGTTTTTTGGGTTCCATGTCAAGAGTTTCCTTAGGTTCTAGCTTATGGTTTCTGTTGATGATCTTTGCTGGATTTGTCTTTGATTCTATACTGTGTAACCTGGTTCATTGAGAAAAAGAGAAGATTTATTAGTTCAGTCATATCAGTATATCTCGAAGAGTGCAACCTTAGGCCCCTAGTGCTAGCTAGGTCTTGAATGGTTCTTTGATGGCAAATCTTTGTAGTTTGAAGGTTAGTAAAAGCTAAGTGTGTTCTCTTGATCGTTTTTGCTTCTTGGTGATTAGGATGGACGAATAAGCTATGAAGAGTTTGCAGCGATGATGAAAGCTGGGACTGACTGGAGGAAAGCATCGAGACAGTATTCCAGAGAAAAACTCATGAGTTTGGGCAACGATTTACTAAGAGTGTTAGGCCATCAGTAGTGGCAGTTAATAACTTTATCAATAAAGCTCTGAAGCTTAAGCAGTCCTGAAGTGTAGAGAGCTTGGGCTTCCAGGAGTTCGGTGTGAATCGGATAGTGCGCAGCTCGTCAAAGCTGTTAACTCCCAGTGCTCTTTCGCCGAATTGTATGGCATCGTTGCTGATATCAGCTCAATTGTAGCTTCTTTTGATTTCTTTTCGTTTGCCTAGATACCTCGTGACAAGAACAGGTCTGCAGATACATCACCCAACGCTTGAGTAGTATTAATCAAAGATTGTGTTTTCTTTCTATTAGTTAAGCTCACTGCTGATGCTCTTAGGATATAGAAACTAGGTACTCGTAATTACATACTCTGGATCTGTATAAAGTATGAGCATTGCTCAATCAATAAGATTATCAAATTCCATAATCTAATATGATATCAGAGCAGCAATAAAGACTCTCTTCTTTTTTTAGTGTCTTCTTATTTTTCCCTTCTCATTCATCTCTTCAGAAAAACCTTAGTTTCTTTCTCTGCTATCGAAATAGAATGGCTAATAAAACCTCCTTTGCTGAGATACCTACGGTCTTCAATACAAGGGATCCGTCAAATACCCTTCGTGAAGGAAAGTCTAAGCATGGGATGTTATGTGTGGCCTAAAGCTCAGCAGACCAGATCACCATCGTTATCCTTTGCATCGGCCACCACTACTATGTCGGATTGGCATTCCCATCTTGGCCATCCGGCTACTGCTATTTTATACATTTTGTTTTCAAAATTCAATTTGCCTTTATCGTCAAAAGCTTTGCTGAACAAGTCATGTACTGCTTCTTCCATAAATGAAATGCACAGTACGCCATTTTCTCCTTCAACTCTCTGAAAAAGAAAGAAGTAGAACAAAAGAAAGAAGTAGAACGTCCAACACCAATTCGAAATGAATCATTTCTATTTGTCAGTCTCATCTGAAAGGGGAAAAAGAGGGATGAATAACCGGGGAGTGACTCAGTAAAGTATGGGATGCTAAACCAGTCCGCTCCAAACCCGATAATCTAGACTTAATATGAATAAACACGGCGCCACACATATCAATCAATACGCTGAAAATATATAATTCCGTATAAAGCAAGTATATGTAGTACAGAACTCCTGCATGTACTCCAAAACTCCTGCATGTAATCCTGCAGCTCATACGTGCACAGAACTCATGCATGCATCCCCGTATATATGTCCATCCTATGCTTTGCAGCACCGATGTCTCTGTACTCCCGCACGTCACTACACAAGTATAGAACTCCTGCCAGTACACCCCACACCTAATGCGTAGTACAGAACTCATGCATGTACTCCCGCAATCTTTAAGATCATCAAATCAAGCAACAGTTGAATCGTCTAAATCTTTATCTCTGGTTTAATCAAACAAATAAATAAATAAAAACAAGCATAAACGGAACATATTGATACTAAATTATACAGATTGAAAGTTCTAAGCCGAGTAGCCATAATTAATGAGAATAGCCAAAATTGAAGTTGAACCAAAACTGGTACGAGTGGGATATGAGTTGGGAAGGAACTGAGTGTGGATGCTCCTCTCTGTATGTAAATCGCGCTAATAAAAAGCTCCCACCCGCGTCCATTGCTTAGCATCATCCTCTGTACAGCAACTAGTTTTTTAATGTTGTGGTAAAACCCCAGTCACACCACCACTGTTGTGTGGGGTTTGGAGAGACATTGTAGTACCCTTGTTGGCTCGTACAACTAATTCTTCAGCAACCATTTATATCATTTGACTCTGTTCATTAAACCTTGAAGCAGCTGTTTAATATCATTGGTCGGATCACGGATGAGATGTAGTGTGTCTTTCATGGGTGAATATGTAAATGTGGTGCTAAGAAGCAAAAAGGATCAAGAGAAGAGTTGTAAACTTTCCACCAACCTCCAGACTAGTTAGAGATGCACTTAACAGAAAGTAAGACGTGGAATCGGTGCTGACCAAGCAGAGGATTCTCGCGAGTTTAGTCTTGTCTCTCTTGCATAGACAGACCACATGAAGTCAACAAATGAGCAAAACCAAATGGGTCCAGATGGCTAAAGTAGTTGCTTGCCTAAAAAGGGGTCTCAAGGCCAACGTTATTCCGTTTGTTTAACGATAAAAAGTTTGCTTTTACGTTTTATTTCTGTATCGTCTGCATGGTTTAACAACCTTGTCCAAAACTATACAAAGTTGATATTAACAATATGACAAAAAAGCCCGCATGTAACGGGACACCATTGTTTGAGATTCCCCCAAGTTTAGAAAATAACCTAAATCTGCTCCTATAGCGTTGTGAAGTCCCAAGCATTCTTAAAACTATAAATCAAAAAGTAGAGTTTTTCAAGAGAAACGTCCTCACCATATGATGAACGCATTCATAAATGTTTAAGAACCTCTTTCTTCTAAACCAAGCAAATATCTATTCATGGAAAAGAGGAGAGAGGCATGACTGACTCTCTAATTACTCAAAATTTTGTGTTCTTTAATTTCTTTCGAATCTGAGATGTTGAGGTTCCATCGGTTAATGCGCGTTGTATAGAAAGGGGAAAGTTAAACCGATGAGATCTCAACATCTCGTTTGTTTGTTTTGTTTTGTTATGATGTTTAGTTCGTAACGCAAACTATATAGCATATGTGAATCTCTGACGAGGTTTTAATAGTATGGCTATATATTATGCAGAATGCTGGATGGACTCCAGTGCCACAGTTCGGAGGGTGGGACCAACAAGGAATAGACGCAACAGACTACTCGGTTGTCTTTACTAAAGCTCGCGCTAACAGGAAGCTGAACAAAGCTGATGTCACACATTCTTTGGGAAGTGAACAAGAACTCATGGCTAGTGCTCGTCGTCACCACCACCAGCAACTTCACCATCATCGACGCGAAACCCAAGATGATGACCCTGTCATGGTAATACATCTCTTGCTCTGTCTCTCTCTCTCCTTACTCTTACTTCTATATGGATTCTCTGTTAGTTATATCCACCTTGTTAGATGATCCTTTTCCCCTTAGTCAACGCGCATGGATCATCCACAAGGTGGTATAACAATTAGTTCACCAGATAATTTCTCTGTGTCATTGGTTTAATTTTGTGTTTCTGCATGCTTTCATACAAGATACAAGAATTTTACTACACTTCTTTCTCAACTCATAGACACATATGAACCGGTGTTGTTCAGGTTATGAATAAGAGTAATTAGCCTCGCTTACATTACTAATTTTAATTACCGTGCAGAAGAAGAGGAGGATCTTGACCTACATCAATTGTTGTATCAGGCCAAACTAGGGCATTTGTTCCACAAAGCTGCAATCTCAGTGATATTAAAATATGTCTTTTGAGTGTGTAAAGACATCATTGCAACGTTTCTGTAATCTATCTGCGTCATCTGTTATGATCCTCTTGGTTGGTGTATACATTTTGAGTCACGTCCGATGCGAGAGTAAGATAATTCCTGTCAAATCCCATATATCCTAAAGCCAAACATAATGACATTTTATTTTGAACTCTTTAAGTATGAATGGGCTGTGAACGTTTGAAGTATAAATGAGCAAGAATTAGAAAGAAGAAGTTACATGTAATTGTGAATGTGTGAGATCTCTTCCTATACACACTTGCTCGAGTGTAACAGCAAATGGCAAAAGGAACAGTAAGCATTGATAGTTTAAGTTTTCTTGTAACATGAAAGAGGTCTCTTGCCACTACAACATAAACATCTCAGCAAACGACACAAAAGAACAAAACTTGGGAAGGGAAATCAAACATCTTTTGGGAAGGGAGAGGTTTTTTGGTCTCTAGATCTTGTTGAAAGCGACGATGTCAACACTCTGGATGTATTCGTTGTTAGGTTCACAGGTGAGATAGTCCTCAATGAGGTTGTCTGGGGAGACGAGGTCATCAACAATTGTGAGCATGATCGTGAGCTTCTTGATACCGTATCCAACTGGTACCAGTTTTGCTGCAACAATTAAACAAAAGAAAAGACTGAATTAGAAAGCTGCCCCACACAAATAGTTCAAAGCTTACACTCTTTCCGATTGCAAGTATAGACAGATGGAAAGTGTTGACTTACAGGCTCCCCATAAAAGACCAGGCATCTCAACACTGCGAACAGCTGCTTCCAGTTTCTTCATGTCGGTCTCGTCATCCCATGGCTTTACTTCCATAAGAACAGATGACTTTCCACCTAACAAAAAGTTTCATATTAAAAAAGAGAATGAGAACTCATCAATTTATTACTCACCACAGAGACAGAGGACACATGCTTGAAGCAAAACAAAGAGAGAAGCTTACTCTCTTTGGGCTTCTTGGTGTCTTTCTTAGCAGCCTCCCTCTCCTCTGCAGCTTTCTTTTCCTCCTCAGTCTCGTCACCAAACAGATCCATGTCATCATCGTCATCAGCTGCAGGTGCCTGTTGACAATCAATGGGAAAACAGCTAAACACACGCATAAAGTTTCCTCTACTCAACACAACTCGTGGACATAGATTTCTTCAATACTTTAACGATTACCCTTCTCGAGGTCTATGATAACAGAAGCTAGGAGCATCTAACTGTTTAATAATACAGAACAGAAACTAAGATTTTGAACAAGAATTAAGCATTCAGGTAAAGACCCTTTTAGCTTGAGCAGGTGCCTGTTCACAATCAGTGGAGAACTAGCTAAAACACAAACACTAAGTATATCATCAACTAAACAAAACTCGTGGATTACTAATACAAGTATCACCATATCAGAGCATTCTCCACTACTATAATTGTTACCCTTTTCAAGTTCTACGTTTTCTACTAAGCATAAACATAGAACATGTCATTGTTTAATAACAGAGCACAGAAAGTATCAAGCTTTCAGGTAAATGCACCTCAGCTTGAGCAGGACCAGCAGAGCCACCGATTGACACTCCAACGGCTTTTCCCGGGAAACTGCAACAATTCGAATCCTTGTAAGTTACTGAAAGTCATATAAAACTGATCCAAAGTTTCTCAATAAAGGACGAACCTTTTAGCAAGGTGGGAAGCTACGCAATCGTACCACTTGCTAGCATTGGGGAAAGCATCGCTGGGTTTCTCCACAACGGAAGCGTAGACCTTCACATCATCCACAGACAATTGATCTCTGCGGAATCAAAAAAAAGAAAAAAAAACTTCTCTTAGACTTCGATCGAAGCAATGGAATGGTTAACGAATCGTATAGCGAAAGAAGGAAAGTGAGAAACTTTACCCGGAGATGTAGGTTTTTCCGGCGAGGTGCTCCTCCACGGATTTGACACCCTGCTCTGTGTGTAGATCTGAGAAGGTAACGGCCATTGATGCTGCTGCTTTAGAATGTTAAGAGGGAGGGAAAGAGAGAGACGGAGATTGAGCAAGCAGTAGCTATGAAACCTATAGACTGTAGACTGAACCACTGAGACAACCCTAAACCTGATTAGGAAATATACTTGTATGGGCTATACTGGGTTTACTTTTTGGGCTTTATGATGGGCCTTTGGATCGTTGTATTTCTGAATTTGAGAGAGAAAATCCAGAGGGTGTTATTGGTTATGTATTTTAATGGATTTCAAAATCTAAGTCAAATCATGTGTTATTGGTTATGTATTTTAATGGATTTCAAAATCTAAGTCAAATCATGTGTTATTGGTTCTATCATCTTAAAATCCAATTTTAATTGGTTCTATGATTTTAAAACAGATTTTAGAATCAAGTGTTATTCAATATTAATGATTTGTTTGAGGATTTGATTTTGATTTAGATTTGAGTGGATTCATGAGGTTTTTAAGAATAAAATATAAGAGAGCAAATATCTAACTAAACCTTATTATTTTGAATGGATTTGCATAACTATTTTTTTGTGTGTCCCAATCAATTTGGTTGATATAAAACTTGTTATTATGTCTTTTGTTCATGTTCAAAACATGCATTAGGCACATGCCAAAAAAAAAGAAAGACATTGTCTAATACATACAAACGAATCTAGTATTGTTAGTAGGGGCGGATCTAAAAAAATATCTTATATGGGGCACAATATACTTATATATATATATTTAAACTAAAATATTTTTACTATTTTTCTTATATTATTATAAAATACTATATGTTACAATAATATTTTAACTAACTAAATACTCTTTATATTAAATAAATGTTTCATTAAAATATATTTTAAATACAAATAAAATTTAAAATGTTTATTTTTGAAATAGAGGAAGTACAAAATAAGAAATTTGAAATTCAAAATTGATATTTACACAACAAAGCTGAACAAAATTAGATAGAAATAACTAGTTTAATAAAGTTTAAGAGAACAAGAAATATAGTAATTAGACACATTGAATTTAACAATAACAAAATAGATAAAATAAAATATTGGAAAACATATATATATGCAAATAGGTCCTTAAATTTGTAAGAAAAAATTTAGACTCTAAACTGTTGAAATTTTTACTAAATGGTTTACGGTTTCCAAAATTTCAGAACCGGCCATACACATTAAAATCATGATACTGAGATGGAGGCAGTTTTATTTTTATTTTTATTTTGTCAGAAGATAAAAAGTAGCTTATATTCAAATTTTTATTATAAAGTTTAGCTGGCTTGAATTTTCCATCGAGATTCCCAAATCGGCGTTGTCGATGTATCGTATATGCGAAAATAAGGTTGAGAACCAAGAACGCTAATAAACTAGGGTTTTAATCAGAAGCATCCTAATCTGAATATATTCTTGCTGTCGCCCGTGTTTGACCATAGTTGACTAATAACTACGTTAAAGTGAAAGTTTATGGCTAAAATCGAAATGAACTAACGAAAAGCAATACTAGAAAGTAGCCAAGTGGTGACTAAACAAATTGCCAACTCCATAGCCATTGGCCCATTGTTGCTAACTTTCAGTAGGCAATTAGAGCATCAACATCGCTAGGGTATCTTATAAGAGTAGGCAATCAATCCATCTATCTGTTACAAAATATTCTATTTGTTAAAAGATTGTTGCAAATTCCTTGGCCATATCAAAAGTTCTTGTAGAGTCCCGCTTCACCACCTTTTCTTTTTATTATGCACCAAACAGTGTGGCTCTTCTCCATTCATGTTCTTGTTTTTACGTAGAGCACATGCAGTTGATTAAATGGAGTTCATTTCTAATATTCCTTTTGATTAAGTTTGTATTATGCATATGGCAAAATCATTTACAAGAAAGATCATGATCTTTGATTCTCTGTACTACTTTAAAGAATTAAACAACAAAAAATATAATATACCCAGTCGCTGGATCACATGAGAAAAAGATGTCAATAAATTAAAGTAAGACTATTTTGGATCGAAAAATGAGCCAATATATATTTTTTTACGTTTCGAGATATCAAATTATCAACTTGTCATGGGTAGAATCGCCTCTGAAAACCCACGTGATTCTCTATATTTAATTGTTTTTTTTTTTTGTATTTATATGTAGTTCATTTGATTTCTACAATGCAGTTAAATTGAGTTCATAATTTGCAAGAGCAAGACAGGGACTAAAGTTTCAAGATCACTCCTTGCTTCGGCTCTCTCTTTCCTTGTACGATCTTCTTCTCTTTTCCATTTTTCTTGAATGTTCATTTAAAGTTACTTACCTGCTCTGTTTTAACATTCTTTTTCTTTACTAGCTCTCTAAGTTGGTATTGGTAACATTATTAAATTAAACTTGATATTATCACATCTTAAAACAGATTTTAGAATCAAGTGTTATTCAATATTAATGATTTGTTTGAGGATTTGATTTTGATTTAGATTTGAGTGGATTCATGAGGTTTTTAAGAATAAAATATAAGAGAGCAAATATCTAACTAAACCTTATTATTTTGAATGGATTTGCATAACTATTTTTTTGTGTGTCCCAATCAATTTGGTTGATATAAAACTTGTTATTATGTCTTTTGTTCATGTTCAAAACATGCATTAGGCACATGCCAAAAAAAAAGAAAGACATTGTCTAATACATACAAACGAATCTAGTATTGTTAGTAGGGGCGGATCTAAAAAAATATCTTATATGGGGCACAATATACTTATATATATATATTTAAACTAAAATATTTTTACTATTTTTCTTATATTATTATAAAATACTATATGTTACAATAATATTTTAACTAACTAAATACTCTTTATATTAAATAAATGTTTCATTAAAATATATTTTAAAATATATATCTTAAATTTTCAAAACATTGTATTGTATATAAGATAATAATGATAAATTGCAAACTCTGAAAAAAATAGTTGTATTTATTGAATTACTATTCATTAATCACGGAATTAATGTGTTTGTTATTATATTTAAATATATTTTAAATACAAATAAAATTTAAAATGTTTATTTTTTGAAATAGAGGAAGTACAAAATAAGAAATTTGAAATTCAAAATTGATATTTACACAACAAAGCTGAACAAAATTAGATAGAAATAACTAGTTTAATAAAGTTTAAGAGAACAAGAAATATAGTAATTAGACACATTGAATTTAACAATAACAAAATAGATAAAATAAAATATTGGAGAAAAATATGGTCAAGCTTGAGAGTGTGTGGCACCATTTACCTAATTTAACAAAAATATGTTAGATTTACATGCTCAAATTATGTTTATGAACAAAAATTATAAAGTTAGCATGGGGCACTTGCCCCACCCTCCATGCAAGTACATCTGCCCAGTGGCGGATGCACGTAGGATAGCATGGGGGCAGCTGCCCCCATTAAAAAATTAATTTTATGTTATTTCTTTAGACTGGTAACTGTTTCCCCCATATTAAAGGATAAACTTGCCCCCACTAACCTATTTTCCCTTGTTTGGTTACGTATTTGAGAAAGCAAAATTTACTGTATAATTTATTTATATCCAATTTCCATAGTCAAGTATATTTACTTACCATATTAACATTGCTAGTTGATAAAAAGTTATTGGTATATCTAAAATGTAACCTATATTGATACATTTTCTTGTACCCGTGTATATAAAGTTTTAACTCTAAGTATTGATATAAGTTTAGTTTATATATTAAGTTTTTTTTTGAAATATAATAATATTTTGTAAATTAATGATATTTATGTATAAGAAAATAATTGGAATGCTGATAAAATTTATTATTATACAATAATACTACTACAACATTGTAGTAAAATTAAAAATGTCACAATTCTATCGTAAATTTTCTAAAAATATTTCTAAAAGTAAAATTAGAAATATATAATGAATTTCTTGATAAAAGTCATTTAATGTACATTTTAATAAATTTCTAACTTGAATATTTTTGCCCCCGTCTTAAATTATTTCTAGATCCGCCACTGCATCCGCCCCTGGCTGTTAGTTATTATATTATTGTGTAGAATGACACTTTTAATGCTTTCTTGTTGTTGTGGAAGAGGGTTGTTGCGATTATGTGCCTTAGACGCCGTTGTAACTCGTAACTATTGTTGCCATAGACGACAGCAGAGCCGCTATTGACAAAGAGGATTTGTTTTTTTCTGAAGTGTTTCCTCATTATTTTAGGATCCGCTGGAATTTTGATGTTTATGTTTTTCAGTTTATGAGCTTTCCTCACCAAAGACTCAGCTTTGTCCGCCAGGTGTTTCCTCAACAGAGCAGAAGAGTCTAAGCTTAGTTGGTCGGAGTGCCTGGCTTTAACTTCTCGCATATCGATGTAAGAATCAGATGTAAAACGGCTTTACCATTTCAAATACCTTTGAATCATCACAAAACCGTGTTATTACGAAACGATGGACTGGTTTCGATTTGCTTCATTGTAGTAGAGGTAGACGAAGAAGTAAACGATGATGAAAATTTTTCGAGCTGTTGTCTCTTGTGAAGAGAAATATTATTGACACTTCTTCCACTTTCAAATTGATAGTAACCATACAAACGAAACGTGTCTTACCTACCAACATATTGAATTAATTGTCATATTATTGTGATTCAAATAACATAACCAATCATAAATCAAGAAGAAATACCATCAAATGAAACAAGAAAGATATATTTTGTCAAACGTACCAATGTGTTCGTGGACATAAGAAACTTCAGAAGAAGAAGATATATATATCTCATGAGAACTTCAGATGCAAATCCATTATAATAATCCACTTATTTGATTTTGAAATTTATATTATTGATTTTGAAATCTGTTTATTTGATTCTGAAATCAATGGATTTTTCATTAATTTCCAAATCCAAAAAAATTTCTAAATCCACTAAAATATTAGAATCAATAACCTGCATTTAAATTTGAAAAGGTTACAATTTTTTTTATAAATCATCAGATGACTATAGCAACTAAATGGCTACAATAAACTGTATACAATGTGATGCCAGAAAAAAAAACTATATATAATGTGTATTAATTGTCACTATGTCCCTCTCTTTTTAATTCCTCTGTTTCTCAAGTTTAGTTGTTTTCTTTAGTAAACATTCCTTGTATGGTCGCTGGTGTGTTTCTCCGCAGGAAGTAACTTTCACACCTTAGGCTTCGGCCTTTTAGCCAATTCTATAGTTACTTTAGATCCGAGCATACAGAGATTTTGAATAATTTAAGGATTTTAAACTGCTTTTTAATAGATTTATGAACATAAAAGTAGTGTGGTCACACTCAAATACCCGCGAATAGTGGTAAGATGTTTGAAGACTTCAGAACATCTTAATCGACAATCAAGTATCTACACATGATACAGATGAGTCTTAATCTGAATCATGTTGATTTTTGAAATATCGCTTTTTCTTTAAAGATGATTTAATATATACTGTATCATACTTTTCTATCATATTATCTTTATTAATTTTGTTGTGACCAAAAAAAAGAAGTCATTGCTAATCTCCATAGTAATAGCATTGCTGCATTGGGTACATAGAAATGAAAAAAAAAAACATATTTTGATCTCGAGGAAAAAATATAAAGTCTTAAAACCATTACTCAACATGATTTCAGACATAATAAATTAAAAAATGGGTTTTCGATGCATGTTATTTTTAAACTTATAAGTTTAAACCCTGACGTACACGTTAAAATCATGAATCATGGTTTGGAGGCAGTTTTTATTTTTCCTTTTTTTTGCCAGAAGATAAAAGAGTTTTTGTTCATTTTTAAAAAGAAGCTGACTTGGATTTTTCATTGAGATTCCCAATTCGGCGTTGTCGATGTATCGTATATGTGAAACTAAGTTTTAAAATAAATAAAGTAGGGTTTTAATCTTAACCAGAAGCATCGTAATCTGAATATATTCTTGCTGTCGCCCGTGTTTGACCATAATGTACGTTTTTTTGTTTGTGGCTAAATTCAACATGAATAGAATGAAACGGAAATACACTAGGAAGTAACTAACACTAACACAATTTATTCATATGCAATTGTGCAGGCCAGGTAATGGCTAAATCAATTGCCAGCTCCATAGGCATTGACCCAGTTGTGGAGCCAGCTTGTTGACATGAACCCACATGTGGATTTCTGAATTAAAAAATTTACATGTATATTTCTTTGATAATGAATTGAGTATTGACTCTCCTAGAAACTTTTCTATCTCCGCCACTGCATTGACCCCTTGTTGCAAAATTTTCAGTAGGCAATTAGAGCATCAACATCGCTAATGTGTATCCTAAAAGAATAGGCCATCGATCCATCTATTTGTTAGAAAAAATATTGTGGCTAAATTCGTGACCATATAAAAATGTTCTTGTAGAGCCTCGCTTGAACAACCTTCTCGTTTTTTAAACACCAAATAGTGTGGCTACTTTCATGTTGTTGTTTTTTACGTAGAGCACATGAATTGATTAAACAAAGTCCATCTCTTGTATTCCTTTCATTAAGTACTGTGCTATGGAAAATCATTTAAAAGAAAGATCATGATCTTTGATCCTCTGCACAAGAAAAATATGTCAATAAATTAAAGTAAGACTATTTTTGGATCTAAAAACAAGACTATCTATATTTAATTGTTATACGTTTCGAGTTATCAACTTGTCATGGGTAGTATAAACTTTTATAGGAATGGCCTCTGAAAACCCACGTGATTCTCTATATTTAATTGTTGCCTTTTGTATTTATATGTACTTCGTTTGATTCCTACAATGCAGTAAAACTGGAGTTTGAACTTTGCAAAACAGGACTAAAGTTTCAAGATCACTCCTTGCTTCGGCTCTCTCTTTCCTTGTACGATCTTCTGCTCTTCCCTTTTTCTTGTTTGTTTCTTTAAAGTTCCTTTACCAGCTCTGTTTTAACAATGCAGTCACTTATTTTCTAGGCATTCCTATGGGCTCTTCTTTTTAACTGTTCTGTTTGTCTTCTAGTAGTCAACGATTAAAACCTCTTGTACACCTGCATTCTTTTGCTCTTTTGGCTCAAGAGCTTAGTTGGTATTGGTGACATTTTTATACCTGATATTATATATTAGTAAGCTCATATCTAAATTAGGCAATGCAGGTTCACTTTTCCTTTTCAGTGAAAGCATACATATTTGTTTTGTAAAGTTGTAATATTCTTACATCTTTCTTTGGATAAATGGCGTGTCTTTTAAAGAGTTCATGTGTATTGTTTTCAGTAGTTAAATACTCACAGTGAGTATTGTTTACGAGTGGTCATTCTTTGAGATCTCTGTTTCTAGACTTGTAGCCTGTAGGGTTTGACTTAGGGTTTAAGGTTTAGCTTTCAGTTTATTTTTTTAAGAAAGCTAGACACGTTTTTAAAGTTTGGTCATTAAAAAGGGTGAAACCTTTTGTCCAAAGTGTTGCTACTGAATCTAATTGGTGCATGATTTATCTAACCATTGGTACATTTAGAGTACATTTAAAAATATATATATATATCTTAAGATAAAAGTAATAACTAATAAGTTGAATTGTGAATTTAAGAACCTTAGTCCGTAGAATTAATTTTTTGTTCCTCCAGTGGGAGAACCCCATAGTAATTAGTTCTTAAAAAAAAATATATATATATATATATATATATTTTTTTTAATTAAAATGATAAATCTTTAAAAGCATACATTAAAATTTTATTAGAAATGACATAAAAATATATTAAAAATACAAATACAAATCGTAAACGAGAAAAAGCCGATTAGTTGAAATCTTGATTTGTTTCAAATTTTTGTCATATATGTTCAACTAAATCAGCTTTCGATTGTTTATATTCTCTTGTTCCTAGGAGTTGGTCAAGCTTCAGGGCTCTTCACAGAGCCATTGATGTCAAACCGCATAGCAAACGTATCGGTCGACGGTGACATAGGGATGGCAGAGAGGAGAACTAACAACGAAGGAGAAGTTGTTATCAATGTTTCAGAAGCGTCAAGAGACCCATCAGCATCTCCGTCCAAGGTAGCTGAGTCAGACACAACGTCTGCTAAACCAGATCCATTAAGCATCCCACAACCTGAAATCTATAAGTTCTCTGGTAGCGTTCATAAGCCGCCTAAAATTCCAGGTCCAAGCACTGAAGGTCTAACTCGGAGGAAATCTCTAGCGAGGTCGGTTTACTCCAAGCCCAATTCAAGGTTTGGCACACAACAGTCCTATCGGTTCGATAAGATAGTGGAGGAACATGGTGGCAGCCTTAGGGACCATTTTGGAGCTGCCTCATTTTCAAGGAATTCTTTTAACAGGGGTTCCCCTAATAACAAATCAAATAGGAGTGTTTGCTCAAATGCCATGAATAAAGTTGCTGAAGAGGAAACCGATGAAAATGAAGAGATCTACGAGAAGGTTAAGCTACACCGAGTGAAGCGTGGTGGAATGAAGCCTCTGGCTCTGCTTGAGTTGCTACTGTTTTTGGCCATTCTTAGCACTTTGGTCGTGAGTTTAACAATTGATAAGGTGAAGGAGCATTGCATTTGGGGACTGGAAGTTTGGAAATGGTGTGTTCTCGTGATGGTGACTTTTAGCGGCATGTTGGTGACGAACTGGTTCATGCATTTAGCGGTGTTCGTCATAGAAAAGAACTATCTCCTACGTAAGAAAGTGTTGTATTTTGTGCATGGTTTGAAGAAGAATGTTCAAGTCTTCATTTGGTTCAGCTTGGTTCTGGTTGCATGGGTCTTTTTATTCGACCATGACGAGAAACGCTCTCGGAAGACCACCAAGTTTCTCGACTTCATAACTTGGACCATTGTCTCCCTTCTCGTCGGATCAATCATTTTCTTGGTGAAGACATTTGCGTTGAAAGTCCTTGCTTCAAAGTTCAACGTCAGAAACTTCTTTGAGCGGATTCAAGAGTCTGTCTTCCACCAATACGTTCTCCAGACACTCTCGGGACCACCGCTTATAGAAGAGGCAGAGAATGTTGGGCGCGTGCCAAGCACGGGCCATCTTAGTTTCACAAGCACCAAGGATGGAACAGTGAGAGGGAAAAAAGTGCTTGATATGGGAAAAGTTCACAAGATGAAACAAGAGAAGGTCTCTGCTTGGACAATGAGAGTTTTGATTGAAGCCGTTGGAGCTTCAGGTCTCTCAACCATATCCAACACTTTGGATGAGGTTAGCAATGAGAAAGAGAAAGCTGATAAAGAGATAACTAATGAGATGGAGGCTGTGGCTGCTGCTTATGATATCTTCAATAATGTTGCTCAGCCAGACCACAAGTGAGTTTAATTTACTACACAACTACTCTCCTTTAATTTCTTCTAGTTTTCATATTAATCATACAAACTTAATATTACTTCTCTTCAGTTACATAGAGGAAGATGACTTGCTAAGATTCATGATTAAGGAAGAGGTAGACCTTGTACTCCCATTAATAGAAGGTGGTGAGACCGGAAAAATCACACGCAATGCTTTTACAGATTGGGTGGTAACATTCCTCAAAACACTTTATAAAAATAATCACCAATATTTTTCATGCATGCATATTTGTTAAAAACATTAAGTTCGTGTAAAAGCATGTATTTTCATCTGTTACAGATTAATGTTTACACAAGTCGGAAAGCATTAGGACATTCACTGAACGACACAAAACAGCGGTTAGGCAGGTGGACAAACTTATAACTGGAGTCTTGTCCGTTATCACCTTCATCATTTGGTTGGTACTTCTAGATATAGCAACAACCAAGTTCTTGGTGGTCTTCTCCTCACAATTTGTGGGTCTTGCTTTCATGATCGGAAGCACTTGCAAGAATATCTTTGAATCCTTTGTTTTGTCTTTGTGATGCACCCTTATGACGTCGGTGATCGTTGCGTTGTCGATGGTGTACTGGTAAATAACTTTGAAAGTTCTTTTTTGCTAACTATTACTTACTAAAACATCTAATTTATTGGGTCTTCTGTTTGTTTGTTTTGAAGTTGCTGGTTGAAGAAATAGATCTTTTAACTACCGTCTTCCTCAAGATTGACAACGAGAAAGTGTTCTACCCAAATGCGATTTTGATCTCGAAACCAATAAGCAATTTCTACAGAAGTCCAGATATGGGAGATTCAATAGAATTCTCCATCGCATTCTCAACGCCGGCAGCCAAAATCGCCACCCTCAAGGAAAAAGTGATAGAGTAAGTATTAAGTAAAACATCTGTAAAATCACTCAGCTGACTCACTGACTATGTATTGACAAGAACTTGGTGTGTGCTTTGGTCAGATTTTTGGTGCAGAACCCACAAAACTGGTATCCGGAACCATTGTTGCTGGTGAAGGCGATTGAGAATGTGAACAAGCTGAATTTGAATCTGGTCATAACGCACACCATGAACTTCCAAAACTTCGGAGAGAAGAATGTCAGAAGAACCGGGCTGGTCATTGCTCTTAAACGAATACTCGAGGAGCTCGACATTGATTACACCCTTCTTTCCCAAGAAGTTCACCTCGCTGGTCACAAATGAGTGTGAAAGACCACTCTTCCTTCTTTCCTTTTCTTTCGCATTTACTCAAGTAGTACTAGTTAACTTCATCTGCTTCAGTTTAATTTTCAACTCACAGAACTTCATGTGGTCTCTGTATTTCTCTTTGAGATACCAACGTTACTTTTCGGTATGGGTTCCTTTTTATTTACTTCTGTGGTACTATTAAATCTGCGATCTGACACAGTCACGTTAGAGCATCCTGAATGGAGAATTCTTTCCATAGAATTCTCAAAATACATATGTAAATGAGATTTTTAGTTAGATTTATCGTAATTTTTAAAATATTCATAAATAATATATATTTATATATATATATATATATATATTTTTTTTTTTCAGAATCAGATGATGGAGAGATTCCCCATTGGAAATGCTCTTTACTAACACAAACCAATATAGTACATCATACAAGAGTTTAAACCGGTTTTAATACAACTAACTGGCCTAATTCGATTACTAGATCTGGTAGAAGGACTTGATGATGAATTGATGATGATACATGGGTCTTTCTTCCTAAGTAAAATGGTTTTGTCAACCAGATTAAACCGGAAAACTTGAGGAACAAGAAACCGAAAAATCAAGCAATCTTGAAATGAAATCCAAAAACAAATTAATCAAGACAACGCCCGGTTATGTGAGGATAAAACTTTGACTGAAAGAATCCAAAACTTCTCGATCTACGCATGTTCTCTCTTTTTTTCTTATCTAGATCTGATCATTTAATTATATGAGAATGATCTGTATATGCTTGTCATCAAGCCCGTACTTGTAGATAGGACGACAGCTTTTTTTTGGAAAAACAAGATTTTAATACTACGTAAAGGAAGAAAATATATACCGATTCGTTGGGCATAAGAAAAAGGTGTCAAATATATTAAAAATAAAAAGACTGTGGTTCAATAATTTTACGTTCGAGCCATCAACTTGTGACCGGACGGATAAACTATTATTATGGGAATCGCCTTTGAAAAGTGAAGACGCACGTGATTCTCTTTGTTTTCTTGCCGCCCATTTGTTTTGTTCTGTATGAATCTGAAACTCTCTTGGTTTATAAAATGCACTTATACTGGAGTGTACTTTGCAAGACAGTGCAAGACAGCGACTGTGAAGTATCAAGATCACTCCTTGCTTCGGCTCTCTGTGTCCTTGTAAGATCTTCAGTCTTTTGCCTTTTTGTCTTTTTAAGTTCCTTCAGTGTTCCTGTAAGTTTATCTTGTTTGTCGAGAAAAGGATACAGAGTTTCTTACCTGCTCTGTTAGCTTATTATTTCGATACATTTTTGAGTGATCTTGGTAAGTGTTCTCGTTTGTTTTATGGTAATCATCTCTTGTACCGTCTGCATCTGTATTCTTTTTCTTTTGTGGCTCAAAGAGCTGAGTCGGTACCAGATGTTGACGACCATTTTGTAGCGGCTATTAGTAAGCTCATATCTTACAGAAGTAAAAGCACAAATTATGGAACGCTTCTTTTTTTTTTTTCCTTTTCTAGTGGTAGTATGTATGCATATCTGTTACGGGAAAGTTTGATCTTTCTTTGAAAATGGTTGTTTTTTTTTTTAGAAAAAGAGTCCCTGTGTATTGTTTTCACTAGTGAAATTCTAATTTACTTGGAACAAATGGTATTTCTTGAAGATCTTTGTTCCAGTCTTTTTGAGTTTGTGACTGATCTAATCACTAATACATTTTTCTACTGTTGTGTTTTAGGAATTGGTCTCTTATGACTTCTGGCCTCTTCTGAGAGTCATTGGCGTCAAACCGCATAGAAAATTTACTGGTTGGAGGTGACTTAGGGATGGCAGAGAGGAGAACCACCAACGGAGGTGACATTGTTATTAATGTTCCAGAGAAAGAAGTATCTAAAGATCCAGCAGCATCTCCTTCTTCCAAGGTAGAAGCTTCACCAAAGTCAGACACTGGGACTCCAAAACTGGAGCCGTTAAGCATTCCCTCCCAGAAATCTACAAGCTCTCTGGTAGCGTTCATAAGCCGCCCAAGACTCCAAGTCCTATCACTAAAGGTCTAACTCGGAGGAGATCAGTTTACTCCAAGTCCAACTCAAGGTTTGGGCAACAACCGTCTTATCGTTTCGATAAGACTATAGTAGAGGAGAATGGTGGAACAACCCCAAAGGAACATTTTGGTGCTGCTTCATTTTCAAGAGCCTCTTTCAACAGAGCTTCACAAAGTAACCGGTCGAATAGGAGCATTAGCTCAGCCCTGAGTAAAGTTTCTGAAGACGAAACCGATGAAAATGAAGAAATCTACAAAAAGGTTAAGCTACACCAAGGGAAGCGTAGTGTAATGAAGCCTCTGGCTCTGCTTGAGTTGTTAGTGTTTGTGGCTATTTTAGGCCTTTTGGTCGTGAGTTTAACCATTGATACAGTGAAGGAGCATTGCATTTGGGGGCTAGAAGTCTGGAAATGGTGCGTGCTTGTGATGGTGACGATTAGCGGCATGTTCGTGACGAACTGGTTCATGCATATAGTGGTGTTCATCATAGAAAGGAACTATCTCCTACGTAAAAAGGTTTTGTACTTTGTGCATGGTTTGAAGAAGAACGTTCAGGTCTTCATATGGTTCAGTTTGGTTCTGGTTGCGTGGGTGTTTCTATTCGACGACGACGATAAACGCTCTCGTAAGACCAAGAAATTTCTCGACAAAATAACGTGGACTATCGTCTCCCTTCTGGTCGGGTCAATCATTTTCTTGGTGAAGACATTTGCCTTGAAAGTTCTTGCTTCAAAGTTCAACGTAAGAAACTTCTTCGAGAGGATTCAAGAATCAGTCTTCCATCAATACGTTCTCCAGACTCTCTCGGGACCTCCGCTTATAGAAGAGGCAGAGAAAGTTGGGCGTGAGCCAAGCACGGGGCATCTCAGTTTCACGAGCACCAATGGAACGGTGAAAGAGAAGAAGGTGCTAGATATGGGAAAGGTTCACAAGATGAAACAAGAGAAGGTCTCTGCTTGGACAATGAGAGTGTTGATGGAAGCTGTGGGAGCGTCGGGTCTCTCGACCATATCAAACACTTTAGATGAGGTCACTCACCGGAAAGAGAAGACTGATAAAGAGATAACTAATGAGATGGAGGCTGTGGCTGCTGCTTATGATATATTCAACAATGTTGCTCAGCCAAATTCTAGGTAAGTCATCATGCACTCAAAGTACTCTGCTTTCTTCTAGTCCTCATTTTATCATACAAACTATTGTTTCTAAATTTTCAGTTACATAGAGGAAGATGACTTACTAAGGTTCATGATTAAGGAAGAGGTGGACCTTGTACTCCCATTAATAGAGGGTGGCGAGACAGGGAAAATCACACGCAATGCTTTTACAGAATGGGTGGTAATCTTCAAACATTTTTTCATTTATAAAATTTTCCATGGCCACTATAGCATTTTCTATAGGTTTTGGGAGGTTACAAAATAAATTCATAACCTTTTTAGAAATTAGTTTGTAAATCAATTATTTTGTAAATGTGTTTAAGGATCTAACATTCTTTTCTGTGAAAAATGACCATATATCAACCTTTATACATTACAGATTGGTATAGTTTTATATACAAATTAATAAACAATTCTGGTTTTGAATTAGTTTATTGAGAAACTTATATCTAGATCTTATTAATTTATAGAAATTTAAATTTGACATATCTATGGTATAAGAATAAACGGTCATGTAGAGTAACAAAAACGTTATATCTCTAAGTTAAACTTATAAATGTTATTAGCGCAAAATAGTTTTTAAAATGCTAATTTTTATGGAGAAGTTATTACAAGCCTTTAACGGTGTAATCATGTATTGCCATTGTTTGACAGATTAACGTTTACACAAGTCGGAAAGCATTAGGACATTCACTGAACGATACAAGAACAGCGGTTAGACAGGTGGACAAACTTATAACCGGAGTCATGTCCGTCATCACCTTCATCGTTTGGTTGGTACTTCTGGATATAGCAACAACCAAATTTCTGTTGGTCTTCTCCACGCAATTCGTGGGTCTTGCTTTCATGATCGGAAGCACTTGCAAGAACATCTTCGAATCATTTGTGTTTGTCTTCGTGATGCATCCTTATGACGTCGGTGATCGTTGTGTTATCGACGGCATTATAGTAAACAACTCTTGACATTTTTTTGCTAATGATATTAATACTCATTTAGAAAAAACACTAACTCAACTTTTTTTTTTTGTTTTTGAAGTTGCTGGTTGAAGAAATACATCTCTTAACGACCGTGTTTCTCAAGATTGACAACGAGAAAGTTTTCTTTCAAATGCGACTTTGATATCAAAACCAATAAGCAACTACTACAGAAGTCCAGATATGGGAGATTCGGTAGAGTTCTCCATCGCATTCTCAACCCCGGCTGCGAAAATCGCCACTCTCAAGGAAAAGATCGCAGAGTAAGTATCAAAGCAAGAACCATCTTAAACCACTTACTCACTCTTTATATTGACGAGAAACTATTGCGTGTTTTGGTCAGATATTTGGTGCAGAACCCAAACAATTGGTATCCAGAACCATTGTTGATGGTGAAGGCGATTGAGAATGTGAACAAACTGAACTTGAATGTGATCTTTACACACACCATCAACTTCCAAAATTTCGCAGAGAAGAATCTCAGGAGAACGGAGATGGTCATCGCGCTCAAGCGAATCCTCGAGGAGCTAGAGATCGATTACACCCTCCTTCCTCAACATGTTCATCTCAATGGTCACAAATGATCATTTTCTTCTTTCCTTTTGCATTAAGAATTTCCACTAGCTAGTAGTATTTGTTATTACAACATGATTTGCTTCGGTTGTAATAACATGCGAATTGATTTCCAATTATGTATGTCTTTAAATTATAAACTCGTATTAAAACATATTTAAATTGTAAAATGTAAAAAATTTGGTGTTTGAAGACGTTCTCCAGTATGTACTATGTACCATCAAGTAACATGTAGTTCTTGGATATTTGATGCCCACAAGTAAGCATGTTTATTGGGGGTTCTTGGGTTGGGATTTTTAGCGGAATATAAGAATCCGTCTCTTAATTTTAACTAAAAAAATTAAGAATCGGCTCTTAAATATATTCCGCTAAGACCCCACAGTAAGAACCTTCCAATAAACATGTTCGGATGGGAATTGGGTCTAAAACCTAGTCTTTTGAGTGGTCTTCAAGTATGACGATGACAAGATAACTCTATCGTCTTGGAGATCAAATCATATATTTTTGCATGTTTAATTCTGGCATGTTTTTAAGGAAACTAGAAATTATCAAAAAAAATTTTGTTAGGTGAAAATGATCATAAACGCGACTTTTAAAATGACAAAATACACGATGTGACTAAACGAATAGACCATATCGCATGTCAAAAACCAAATTCTTTTAATTAATAGGATATACAGAGAAATGTTTAGATTTGATAAATGGTCGGCGGCAGTTCATACAAAAAAATATAAAGATAATGGTCGGCGTCTACATGCCCCCAACTAAACTACATTCATCCCTGTTCTTATCAGTTAAATAAATCATATTCATTTTAAGATGAAACCTGAAGATAAATTTGAAATTAGCAAGTCAATTTGAGCATGATATATAGCCTATAGTGATCTGGGGTAGTATGTGTTACCATTCAGAGTGAAATCCACAAATGCATTTTTAACAGCATAAAATAATAAAAAGGAACGAGAATATAAATATGTTTTAACCGTTAGGAAAACCTACAACATAAAACTGCATCAAGAAAAACGACATAAGTTAACAGTAGTTTATGTGGAACTATATGCGGATTTGGACAGCAACTGCATGCCATATGTACTTTTTGTAATACAATTGTTGTTTTAAAAGATTAACTAGATCTTGACCCACACAACCGTGCGGATAATTATTTTATTTTTACACACATAATTATTTATTTTACATGATTAATATAATATTTACCATATTACTAATTATTTAATATAACATTTTAAATACACAACAATTTTATAGTTCACATGCAATAATTTAATTTATTGGTTTTAAAATTTTTAGTGATAATATATTTTAAATCATACGATACAAAATTCTAAATTGAAAAATCTTATTGGTTAAGGATCGAGAATTTATGGAAAACTATTATATGAAATTAATATTGCAAATCAATACAAAATTGTACATGAGTCTAGTTGTACTTACAAAATTAATTAGATATTTAAAAAATTAGTTAAAATGAATTAAAAATTTTATTTTAAAATAAAAACGACATTAAGTAAATATTTAAAAGGTTTTTTGTGAAAAAGTGAAATATATATTTATATTATAAATAAAAGAATATAAAAATGATTTTATTCAGATATAGTTTCAAAGTAAATATAGGAACATCTATTTGATTTGTTTGTTTCAGAATAATTCAAATAATTTAAATATTTATATAAAAATTAAATAAAACAACTTTCTAAAAAATAATCCAGATTAAAACATTACAGATGAATTAAGTCATGACTTTTCTTTTAATATAATAGATTAAAT